>JASDDO010000014.1:468256429-468455945 GCA_030015575.1 Agapanthus africanus | reverse complement strand
TAGAGAATAGGAAACCCTTGGTTATAATTGATTTGCATGTCTACATTTACCAAAATATTCTTAGGAAGACCTAGTCAAAGTAGACTTCAAGCTTTGGTAAAATTTTATGTCTCTTTAAAAGAAAGTATTGGGCCTTGGATCTTTGGGCTTCCTTATTATTTGGTTCTTTATTAAAATAGCTTCTATGTTTCTTCCAGATCTCTAGTGAATAATTGCGGTGGACTTTTAACCGTTCGCTTTGTAATCTTGGACCTTGCATTGCCTTGTACTTTGTGAATTTTATCTTTGATATAGGCTTGATCAAGAGTCTTCTATTTGTTGGTCAAAGTCCACTTTTTCATCGTCTTTACATCGTTTTCACTGTTTTCTGTCTAAGAACCTGTAACATGTAACATGTAGCAGACATGGGTCAAAAGCACCTGTTTTCATTGTAAAATGCATAAGAATGGGGAATATAAAATACAATATTATGGTGTGAACAAATACCCCAAACTTATCTTTTGCTCGTCCTCGAGCAAACTTATTTTTTTTATTTTATTCTCGATAAAAATCTAACCTAGCCGCACTTTCTCAGGGAAACGCGATTGCACTGAGCACGTGCAACAAGCCGTTAAACCTCTAGGTGTCCCTAGTAGGAGGAGTGTTGTCTCCTGAGGGTTTTTCAGCGGATACTACCCACAAAATCCTATCAATTCGGCTTTTTCGACTTTTGTTTTCCAATTAGGTCTTCTAACAAGGAATTCTATTATCTTTTGACTCGCAAATTATCCACCCACATTCTTCACACTTCCTCATTATTTAACTTAGGATTATATATATCCTATAGACTTACTTAGCTTTCGGCATTTCCTAAGTTTTCCTTCTAGGGTTACATCTCCACTTAGGAATTTCTATCAACTCTACTAAAGATACAAGTTCTATTCTTCATTCCTTTCTCTTATCTAAACTCTAATCATATATCCCCCACGTGTGTATAAATATCACCCCTACACTTGGAAATTCAAATCAAGCAATCGTACTCCCGTCCATTGTCCAAAGCACTTGTGAATTTTCACTTTCACATCCTTCATGCGACTGTTAATACTTCTTGAGGTACCAACAACCGATTACAAGATGCGTTAGCGTTTTAAAGCGTACTTCCTAGTTTTGCAACACCCAAGGCTTTTAGCAGTGGCTCCCAAACCAGTTGGTCTAAGGCACTAGGTGATGAAGCACCCTCGCTAAATATTTTTTCTATTTTTACAGCCTTAAATAATCACAAAAAACCAGTGTCCATTTTTTTTCTTTATCCACCCTTTTTTTTTTCTTTTCCATTGTGCTAAGGACTTTAGACAAGAGTATTTCAAGGTCTCTTCTACTAATCCAAGTTTCAAGGTGCGTGTTTGTGCATTTTGTAGGGTATATGTTTTCAGAATCTAGACTTAAGCTAGGAAACTATTTTTTCAAACTTATACTCTAATAAAAGTTTTAATACTTTTCCTTCGTTTCGACTTAGCCCAAGAACTGAACCCAAAATTTGCCTATTTCTAAATAACCTACGAAGACATATACTTTCTACCGTTAAACTTTAAGGAATGTTATATTTAGGGTTTTTAATTCACTAAGTCTAAGATCTAGTTGTTCCTAGCCAGTTACCCTATTTGTCAAACTCAAGTCAATTAGCCAAAATTGAATACATTAATTTTTATAATTTTTGAAATTTTCAAATTTTTATGGGTTTTCAAATAAGCCGGCAAATGCAAAAATATGTACAAATGAATGCGAAGGAAGAAGACGTACCGTGCATACCCCCAAACTTGAACTTGACAGTGTCCTCACTGTCATGCTAAACCAAGAGGGTCAAAATACCGGCACTCCCCTGTTTATTATTATTTTTTTTAATGTTTTGAAATTTTTTTTTATTTTTTAGAGAAAAAGAAACAAAAATATATACATATATACAAAGGTTCCCCCCAAACTTAAGCTTGGCCTTACACAAGCCAAAGGTTAGCACCAACCATTCAAAAATTCTATCGTGGTAATGGTAGAGTTGGTGAAAGAATGGAGTGGAAGAGAAAAGAAATGAGAAGCACACGAGACCGTGTGGAGAGAAAGGGATAATATGGTCTCGGTGGAGGAGAATGGCAGAGGGGAAGAAGAAATGGTAGTGGTTCTACTTCTTCGAGTGGAGGTTGATTAGTCACAAAATCCATATCATTTAAGAATGCGAGTTCGTCGGCGAAAATATCTTCGAAACTTTCCTCGAAGGTCCAATTGAAAATTATCGAACTCAAAAATGTCGGATTGTGATTCATCAACACTCGATATCATTAAAGGAAGATTAGAAGAACCAAAGAAAGTGGGAATACGAAATTTGAGGGTGTGGATGGAGCGTATAGATTAGCACAATATGGGATGACCGAGATGTTAAAAGCGATTACGCCAACCTACCAACTCGTCGGAAATGGGGTCAAATCCCTCAAGATTCACAAGAAAAACATGGGTACGCCGAACTTGGTATAGGAGATGAAAGCGTAACGGTCATTTGCACAGTCGAAACGATAGGAAGGACGGAAGGAAGTGAGTGAGGAAGGGTATCAGTTAAGGATTTAGGAGGGTGTATTGAAAATTCGACACATCAAACGAAAATGGTTCAACCTCAATATTATCCTCAGTACTATCCTCATAATTCTCCTCAATATTTTCCTTAAAAATTTGCTTATCCATGCCAATATCATCAAAATCAAGACGCATATGAGATTCGGGAGAAACATTTAATACTCGGGATGATGATTTGAACATAAAATTTCAATTAAATCGACAGGTTCGTCTATATCCTCAATCAAGTGAAAGTCAATTTCTTTAGACACCTCCACAAAAGCATGGATGTTTATCAATGTAGGTTCTAGAGTGGAAGTGTAAAGGTCAAAAGGAGTAGGTGCGGTTTCACTCGAAAGGGGTTCCTCACAATCTGGCAAATCAAACACCACAAAATCACACAACTCATTTTTTTTTCAACTGGTGAATCATTTGGGACAATCGATGGAAAACTGGAGTTGTGGGCTTCAATTGGGTAAGGGTAGGTTTGATTTGAAAATCCTCTCTCATTCTCACTCAGTCCAACCACCTCCTCATACATTGAAAAATTTGGAGCTAGCGGGACACTAGCTACCGGTTCACTAGGTTGCCATAAGGGTGGCCACGGACGCTTCCACATTCCTAACCATTTTATTTTGTTGCGGCGATATACGCCTCCAACGCCTCTTCCAAACTAGATTTAGGTGGTAAGGGGGTTTCGGGAAAAGATTCAAAATTGGTTGGATATGTGAAAACTCCCTAATGGCTGTGTCGAAACAGTGTCTAGTGAGGGTGGGAAGGTTAGGTATGACTGGTAGGAAGAGGGTGGTTGGACCGGGGTAGGGTCAACATGTGGATAAAAAGATGAATAGTCATGTTGATCCCTAGAACTAGATGTGTGGAGAGGGGTGAAAGATCGGCTACGAGATTGAGCAATATGCTCAGCAATAGACATCGGCCTAGGAGTGACAGAAGGACTTAAAGAAGTGGTGTCAACATATGTAGGTGGTGATGGTTGACTTGGTTGACATAAAGTGAGTTGAAAAGTCAAACTATTTCTCCTAGACTCCTCTATGTGATCTTTCAAAGATTTTCTAGAACTAGGTGTGTGGAGAGGGGTGAAAGATCGACTGCGAGATTGAGCAATATGCTCAGCAATGGACCATCGGCCTAGGAGTTGCAGCAGGACTTAAAAAAGTGGTGTCAACATATGTAGGTGGTAAAGATTGACTAGGTTGACACAAAGTGGGTTGAAAAGTCGAATTGTTTCTCCTAGACTCCTCTATGTGATCTTTCAAAGATTTTTTAGGCAAGGAAGGATCGTCTTTAGATTGACAGAACAAAATTGCAGAACGACGCAAAAATTAGGTTCGGGATACCAAAGTTCAGCTAATGATTTTATATGTGGGGTACCCATGTTAAATGAAGAAAGGTGACACAAGGGAAGGTTGGATGGTGCAAGGATTTATTTGGGGGCTAAAGTTTGCAAGTTCTCTAATAAAAAATTTCCTTTTTCTTTTTCTTTGTTTGGAAAATTTGTTGCAAAAAGATTTTTAATTAAAGATGTGCAACTGAAAATATATTACCTGCAATCAGTTATTATCTTAAGCATATCACAAGAATCTTTATTTAGAAAAAACTGTTGCAAAAAGATATTTGAGAAAAAATATGCAACTACAAAATATTTCTTGCAATCAATTTAGTTCAAACGGGGCCCAAAAATCCTGCACAAGATTGTCATTTGGAACGGGAAATATTTTTATAGCGCACAAAATCCTGCAGGAATTTTTCAGAAAATATTTATCTAGATTTCCAGAGCAAGAAAAGAGGAGCTTACAGTGCAATTTTCACGAACTGAAGAAACTATACAGCCGCGCTTCCGCGGTCTTAACGTAGATCCCACCGCGGAAAGGCGGTCACGTGACCGGTGCGGATCCCCAAAATTTTTCTGACGTTCTAAGTTGACCAGAAGGCGGCGGTTCCGCGGTCTGAAGCGGCTTGGCGCGGCCTTTCCGCGGTTGGATTATGGTTTCAGCTCTCCAGATTTTGTGTGCTCCTCGGTTGTTGTAATCTTCTGTTGTTATGATCTTTTATTTCCTGTTTTGATCTCTGTAGATTTCCAGATCGTCTTTGTAAATCCTGCAAAAATTCAACCACAAAGTATCCCTTCCAAAAATAACAGATTATATATTTTTTTTTATATATTTTTGGATTTTTTAGATTTTTATGAATTTTTAAATTTTATGATTAACCCGAAATTGCGAAAAGAAAATTTTACGCCATCCCCGGCAACGGCGCCATTTGATTGGTTGAGTTTTAGCGTGCTTGCGCTTTCTAAAAGATAGATCAAAAATATTTGTAACCGCAATCAAGAACGGCGTCACTTTGCAGCTAGCCGGTGAGTACGGGTCGGTCCACAGGGATTTTGTGAGTTTCCTATTCGCTCAAACGAGTTAATTCCGAAGGGTGTTCGGATTAATTTTAAATCTAAAAATTGAAGTTGTATGATACTAGGATTAGAAACTTGCTAGGATTAGGTTTAGGGAAAACTTGGTAAACAAAGATCTACATATCTTTCCATTGCCTTTAATTAAAGATATCATATTAGTGTTATGGTAAATCTTAACAAAGGGGATTAGGATGATTGGGAAGATTGATTCTTACTGTAGATCCTTGTCCTTCCTTTCTTAATCTTTACCCTAACCTCCATGGAAAACCTTAAAATCCGGGCCTTTAGACAACGGAATCACTGTTACCTTGAGGGTAAAACTGCCGTAGGGAGCGGAATAAGAAGGTATGCATGTAGTTCTAATTTTCATAAAAGATTGGCAAAGAAAAGAGATGAGAGATCTCCGTCTCTCAAATCCTTCTCCATTCCTAACCCTAACAAGCGAGGAAACTACTCACTCATTAGGGAATTGAAGAACATTTATCTAGGGCAGAGAATAAAAATTACCTAGGGCAAGAATTGAAATCTAAACTAGAACAAGGAATTAAATCTACTTACAGATGCATCTCTCCAATCATCAACGCAGGGTTGTCAGATCTGAATTTATGAATTGAAACGAAACACCGATGCTCTCCATAAAGAATTATAAAATTTATTAATGAAGGGAGGCATAAGAAATTACAATGAGTAGAGTTCCTATTTATAGAGAATAGGAAACCCTAGGTTACAATTGATTTGCATGTCTACATTTACCAAAATATCCTTAGAAAGACCTAGTCAAAGTAGACTTCAAGCTTTGGTAAAATTTTATGTCTCTTTAAAAGAAAGTATTGGGCCTTGGATCTTTGGGCTTCCTTATTATTTGGTTCTTTATTAAAATAGCTTCTATGTTTCTTCCAGATCTCCAGTGAATAATTGCGGTGGACTTTTAACCGTTCGCTTTGTAATCTTGGACCTTGCATTGCCTTGTACTTTGTGAATTTTATCTTTGATATAGGCTTGATCAAGAGTCTTCTATTTGTTGGTCAAAGTCCACTTTTTCATCGTCTTTACATCGTTTTCACTGTTTTCTGTCTAAGAACCTGTAACCTGTAACATGTAGCAGACATGGGTCAAAAGCACCTGTTTTCATTGTAAAATGCATAAGAATGGGGAATATAAAATACAATATTATGGTGTGAACACAATGGTTATGGCGAAACCTTGAACGTAGTGAACTTGATATAATTGAAGGAACCTGATAGCTTTTAAAAGGAGTGGATTAAGCTCCGCATTTTAAAAGTTTTGTTGTTTTGAAAAAACCGAGTGGTTTTAAAATTGTTCCAACGATTCAACTTTGGTTTGTTTGCTTAGCATTTATTTAATGCAGTCCCATCAATTAATCCTACCATTACAGAAAACAACGAAAATATAACGTGTGCTTTTTCCATCTGCATTCGCCACGGGGCCCCACCATCAACCATTATGTTACTTAACTAACAACAGAGCGGGGGCTGGACTAGCGTGGATGTAAAACATAAGCAACATCTACTAGATATCATATATATATATATATATATATATATATTCATTCGTCAGACGCAATGATAGGCATTCCAGATCACAGATGAACACATTGGATATACTAGGAATCCGCGTTTCGTTTGAGACTGTAACGAAAGACGGATTCCACGGTCATGATGAATAGCCAAACCCTATCCTAGACCCCTACGGGTACGACAAACTACCCGCCGAATACCCAAAGTGAAGCAACCTCCCTCAAAAAAGTGAGTAGGCCACTCGGCACTTCAAAATACCCGGTAGTTTGTGCACCCCACCTTGGGTCTATCTTAGGAGCAGAAAACAGTAAAAGAAATAATATACAAAGGTAGCTACAACCTCAACCCGGATTTGCGACCATAAAATAATATTACATCAATTTACAATTTACATCAAATGAAAGATAAAACGCTCATCTCACATCCCCGTCTATTCATCCACGACAATCCAACAAGTTCATATACACAAAACAATATCACAGATCATAGATATGTGCAACCCCCACTAATCGACGTATAGAGATTAGCAGACGTTCAACACATATAACACATCACAGATATAATCCGATTAGCCAAAGTTCATAGAATTTAGATCAATAACCATATTTGAATCTACTCCCAGTACAATACTGTACACAAAAATTCCTGAGCAGAAACAAAATATCCCAGAAAACACAACACAACCTCAGAGACCACAAGAGGAAATTTTGGCAAACTCGGAGTCGACTCGACCGCGGAACGGCGGCAGAACGCTTGGTTCTGCCGCGGATCCGCGGTGGTCTAACCGATTTATGCGTCTAAATTTCTTCAGTGATCTATAAAAAAGACAGCACGTATTTTTCAGGTCTCTGAAATAATTTTTAGACCAGATCTGAAAATCGACAGAAAGTGTAAAAATGTATCGTGTTTTCGGAATTTTTCCATGATCGAAGTTCTAGAAACATTGCAAACATGTTAGTTATGGCTTAGCTAGGCTCCTATACCACTGTAAGTCGATGTCACTCACCCCGCTAGTAAACAGGGAGGCGGAATAGTTAAAAAAAAATTCTTACAAGGTAACATCGACTATGCATAAGGATCTTTGCTAAACTCTAACTAACAAACTAACTAGGAGTTGTAACTACTATGTTAGATGATTCTACCTCAAGCTTTGAGTCCTTCTTCTCCTTGTTGTGCTTCTCCTTGTTGTGAGCTCCTTGGAGTGGTTGTGGATGGTGCTTCCTCACCGGCTTCTCCACGTCAAAGATGATCCACCCGAAGGTCTGTACCTTAAGCACCAACCTCCAAAATAAAGTAACTAGGATACTAGGTATGCTAAACTAAGTATCCTAGAGTGAGTAGAGAGTAATTTTGGTGGCTAAGTCTCACTAACCCTTGATTCTCAACTCATGAGACACTAGAGTTATGAGAGGGAAGAAGTAGAGAAAAATGTGTGTAGAGTATAATGAAGAGAATGAACTTGAGGAAAGAGAAAAACAACCTTTTATTTTTATAATTGAGATGGTTACAATGATTTGACCATAAGCATGTCACAATTAATGCTAAGCAAAAATATCTAAGTCAACAAAAGTCAACCAAGTCAAATGGTCAAACCAAATAGCCATGACACAATTATCATTAATAATAATTAGTAAACAATTTCCTCTACCTCATAATGGTTTTAATAAAGTCAATGGTCAAAAACCCTAATGAGGTGTCTCCTTCTATGTCCCTCCCATCTGTATATACATACCCGCATCCGTGTTCCGAGAAACATGAATACAATGAGACTAAACCAACCCAACAATCTAATACTAGAATCCGGCTTAAACCAAAGCCCGCTAGTATCAACCGCCCGAACACCATACGTGCAAAAGTACGCGTATTTGAATGAACCCTATCGTAAAACCATACGATCTCTACATCGTTTTGCCCGAAGGTGGAAAACCCTATGTTAGTTATGTGTATGCCCTAGAGGCCATTACTATACATAGGATGTATATTGTAGTGGATGCTTGGACATATATAGGGAGGACTTTCTTGCTCGACATGATAGTATGCTATTTGGTTGCTCTTTACCTTAACGTGTACACTGATTGTCACTCTGTTACATGTTGGTAAAGCCCTTAGGATGTGTACTTGACTACCTGGACTATGATGCGGATCATACAAGTGGGGACACGGTAGTCCATAAGTACATCCTTCAAGGTCCCTGGTCATGGGTGTATCGAGACGGGGCATCGATATACCAGAGTAGACTGGCGTATACCATCTCGACCCATACAGATGGGCGATGGATGATCCCATATCCATTGGTGTTTGACATCAGAGATGATATACAGGTGCTCAGTGGAGACTGGGTACACTGGACGGACTCGCCGAGAACTCGCAGATGGTATTACACCTTACGTCAGATGGCAGTTCTCTGGTGACACCAGTACAGGTTAGTCTGTAGACCTGAGATCGTCATAGAGTCTTGTGTGATTTGTAAGTGCACGGCGGCGCCCCGGCCGTCAATCCGACGGCCAAACGCGGAAACGGTGATAAACTTTAATTTTTTGCGGACTTAGCAAACCGGCACCACCGCGCACTAAACCCCGGATCATGCCATTAAACTAGTCTAAGCTAACAAGAGAATGAGTTAGAGAAATACCGACTGATCCGAGTCCTCCGGTCTTCATCTCCACTCCGATCTCCTCGCGGGATCTCCGGTCGTCGCCTCCTCGCCGGAAGGGCACCACGTCGCCTGCATCTTTTACGGGCTCCCGCCTCTATACCGAGGCAACTCGGGCATGAAGCCGGCAACTCGACATGCCCAAGGTTTGCCGTAGAATGTAGTGTAGATGATGCTAGTCTCATTTGGGGTTTGTAGTTGCCTTGATGGAGGAATGGAGAATAGAAAAATGGTGCTTGCAATTTTCTAGCAAGAAAATGAGATCATGAATGAAACTCTCAAGATGAAGCTCTCTTCTTCTTCTTCTCTCTTTCTTTTTCTCTCATGAAAAACTTATCATTCCTTATCAAATAAATGGTGGAGGAAAGAATGTATATGAAGCATGAAGGGAGGTGAGTGTAGGAAGTGAAAAGAGGTGACCACATCCTAGACAAGAAAACATCAACCATGCTTACATCTTAATCATATCATATCTCATTAATGCAAAAGCATGGATAAAAGATATCATAATCAACACAATAGCAAGAAACCCCCTCCACAAAAGTTATTTGCACAATTGCAAATAACCCCCTCCATCGGAAAAGTCCGGCCGGGAAAGAACAAAGGAAAACCGGCCGGAACGGAATGCAAACTGGCAACTCCAGAAAACTGGTCCCGTAATGAATTACAGGAAAACCCCGATACTGTGCATACACACCAGCATCTGTATTCCGACCGGATACAAATGCAATGAGACAAAATCTACACTGTACTAAACTAGGACCGGCTTAAGCCAAAGCCGGCTAGTAATATCCGTCCGATCCTGATCCGTGCAATACCGCACGTATCAGATCAAACCCTGCCATATAACTATACGGCTACTAGTTCAAAACTGTCCGATCCTGATCCGTGCAATACCGCACGTATCTGATCGGACCCTGCCATATCTCCATACGGCCTCTACAGCGTTTCGCCCGAAAGCTTGAGTAACTGAAAGTGTGGTAGACTCTAAAAACTCGTCAATACTATGGCTGTGGATTTAACCACTAGCACGTTAGAGGTATAAGCCAATACGTAACGGGCCACCAGCTATTGACTAAAAGGGACGTCGATGAGCGAACTCATCCTGACACCCTACTGAGCCTGTCAGTGACAATATCCGTACAGTCCGGTCCGTTCGTCTATGAGCATCGCATGTCGGGCCTAGGGGGTTGGTAAAAGTCAGACCCCCAAAAGCGGTACAAGTCGTGTCGGAGTGTAGCCTAGAAAACCCTGAGATACTACTGGAATACCTACCAGTAAATCTCCTGCCTTGGCCAAGGTCTTCGTGTAATGGCTCTCCTAGACACAGCGCGACCTCACCCCCAATACCGGGAGAGACGAACCCCTGAAGATCCGCTCACTGCCTCCATGTGGATCGGGACTGTACCCAACTAAAACCTGTTTGCACGACTCCTTTGAGCCGTGGTAGGGTAGTAATCAAAGTACAGTGGGAACTCACACGAGACAAATGACGATCCCCAGGTCGATGAACTAACCTGTACACATGTCACCTGGGAACTGCTATCTGACATCAGGTATAAGACCAACTAGCATGTTCCCAGCGAGTCCTGTCCGGTGTACTCATAACCCAATGAGCACCTGTATACATCTTAGGTGAACCAACTGACACCAGTGGCTTGTGAGATCGGCCACCGCCCCTCGTCGGGGTCTCGACTGTATACACTAGTCTACTCTGGAGAATCGATGCCCTGTCTCGAAACTCCCACGACTAGGGACCTTTTAAGGATGTGCTTATAGACTCCAGCTCTCACTTATATGATCGCCCTCATACTGCTGGCAGTCAAGCAAGAATCCTAGGGGCTCTATCAACGTGCAATAGCGACATGTCAGGTCACCTAAAGCTGTACACGATGATAAAGGTAAACCTGATAGCATACTATCATCTCGAGTAAGACTGTCCTACCGGGATAGGTCCTCCCTCAATCATTGCAATCACGTGCTTGTGATCCAATAATCGACTCTGAGGGCACTATCTCCAACAATCTCCCACTTGCACTCAAGGCTAATTATTGCGATGTCGCATACTCACAGCCCGTGTGATATCGAACACCCAACTCCTCTACTTGTCAGTCTCACAAAACTCGTTTGTGAAACTATTGCGTTCGAGGAATAGCCTCAGTGAGTGGATCCGCCTGTGATGTTTCTTTCTATGTCTCTCTATATCTCAAGTTCGCGGAGAAACCCATCTCCCGAAATGAGCAATACCTGTCTTAGAATGTCTGGATGTCTGATGGGACCTAGCTCATGAATGAACTCCAAATCCAAACTTCTTAGACTGTATCGTCAACCGAAATTAATCAGTATCCTGCGCCATGCCACCCTCAGTATTGCCTTGGACCACCTGTCCAAAATACTGCCCCTCGTCAGAAGGAAAAATATAACTCTGACAACCTCCTTGTCGTCCATGTCACCTTGGAAGCCTGGAATGATAACCGTCTCCTAAAAGAGGCAGCCGTTATCATATCCTTAGAACATTCACTTATGTTCTAAAACTGCTTCCGACTGTTTCCCCAGGATTGGATCAATATCAACTTATTGCATCTAGTGCAAGAACAACATCTGGTGTGGTACTTGACATCTCGTGATTGACTCAATTGCCTAAGCAAGTGATCTGCCAATCATGAACATCCCTCTCCCCTTTAGTCTGTAAGACACCTTTAGAGAGGGTGACTCCATTACCTGCAGGTACACCACCGTGCCAGGAGTCGTCCATTCTAAATACTCTTAGAATGCTGTCAAAGTACCCTGATTGGAAAACCACCCAAATCTAGATCTAAAACCATAGATCTAGTAACCAGTTTGTATGATATAATGTCCAATCCCATATGGAGAAAACACTGTGTGACGACCAAAGTATAACCGATCGTAGTATAGGAATATCACTTCCTACTACCTTCTCAACAGATCCATCCCCTATTCTGATGACGTCAAACCTATGACTGTCACATCAGAAATAGATGATCTATCTCCGCTACATCTGCTTTAGTCTATAAATAGACATAAGCCTGATGTCCACCAATGCTTCCGCTGCTCCCACTGACTACGACAACCCTCTGGCAGAGTCATATAGACATGCACTTCTAAAGCAAGTTTAGAACGACGCTATACTCATCCTCCTGCCGGGTCTTGCAGCCTGGAACAACAGCAATGGCAAGTGTGGGTAAACAAGAACTTCCCTGTCACCGTCCTTGAGGCTACCGGAGTACCTCTCGGGTGCCTGAAGTTACCCACCTTATCTGCGGAGTGGCCAATGGAATGTCGAATCAGATTGAATCTTTAGGTTCCTTATCAAATCTTCAGTAATCGTTTGCGGTTCTGGAATCACTTCCAGTTCTACCATACTCCCACTACTGTTTTTGAAAAAATCCATTTTTAATAAAACTGTGGCGAGTCTAGAACAATATTTCTATTGATCTGCCAGATGGTAGAAAGTCAACCCTCGTCATAGCCTGGGTCAACCCACAAACAGCCATTACAGAAACGTGCCTTGAGTTGTCCAGAGTCTGGTTTTAATCATAAGCCGGACAACTCCCCGTACCTTAACAATGTTAAGATATGAACTGTACTATATCCAATATAGAACCAGAGGCACTGATTTAATTTGAACCAGATTCAAATCATGCAACTATTTCCAGTGCATGTCAACTAAATGGAAGGAGGCCGATCAGCGTTACTCAACTTAGGAATGCTTCCAATTATGAGTAACCCGAAAGAGAAGCAATTTCTCTTTACCATTACTATCAACTGAATACCATACACAAGTGTCTATATCTTCGATCACTTTGAAGAATCCCGATACTTGCTACACCTAGTTCTCTACTCTATTCAAATACCTATAACTCCTCAAAACTTAGACCCTGTGTTTCTACGAAACACATGTCTAAGAACTAGAGAAGTTAAAAGTAAACAGAATATAGTACGAGGACCAACCCCTCTGTCCTAATGGACACTGGACAACATACAATACTCTGTATAAGTCCGCTGAGTCTAACAACTCTTTTACTGTGTGTCGTAGATTGAAAACTGTACTTATGGTTAAGAAGAATTACACCGTTGTTTAATGCTCCTTACCCAACCATCCACTGATATAGGTAAATGTCATAGACATAATTTCAAAAGGGTACATCTCACTCTATAAAAATAGACGTACAGATATATCATTTTGAAATCGGTGCACAACAACGGATATTCAAAACCAAATATTTGCCGACCGGCAAACAGCCCAGATGATCTCCTCAAATATCACTGATTATAACGAATCCCGATATAATGAGGATGATCACCCAATTCCCAATAACTTACTCCCACTCATCATCTGTAAAACCATACAGATATGAGAATCAAACCTGGTAAATACAAACCCTGGAGCAAGTGTCTAATCGGGAAATCAGATTTCTTTTAACAGTACACAGTGAAACTGAAACATTGAAATGTTTCGTTGGGGTATCCTGGTATTCCTAGTAATGCCTCTTCCATTATCCAGATTCACAACTATAACCGTATAATTCTTTGCCATCTCTCCAAATCCCTTATTCTGTTTTTAGTCATTACCTTCTGTACACCCCTTTAGGCCAAATGGTTTTCTTCCTTCCCTACCGTTCGGCACCAGCCTATGGTTTGGAAGAAGACTATCCAAAAAGCATAAAGGGTGTACTGTCCTAATCCTAGGAGCACTCGCAACGCGAGAGAAGGTGAAGATAAAAGGCACCTGAATGTACTTTATTCCTATTTCTCCTGAACCAGGATCCATCCCCGAACTGGAACAAGTTCCTTTCGAGTTCGTATATAACCATACGATGGATTATCCAATAAAATGGGATCTTCGTAGTGATACGGAGTGTCCTGGAGAAATACAAAGGTGATTTAGGATTGGCGAAGAAATACTTGGTTTGGTCATGAATAGCTGTCGCAATTTACTTTGCCCTCTTACTAATCCCTTGCTTTGTCTTAATCTTAATACCTTCTGCACACCTTTTAGGCTAATTGGTTTTCTTCATTCCCTACCGGTCGGCACCAGCCTATGGTTTGGAAGAAGACTATCCAATTTGCACAATAGGTGTACTACTCCTAAACCAAGGAGTACTCGCAACCTCAGAGAGGGTGAAAAGAAAAGACAACTGAATAATCCTATACGTTTTCTCCAGAACCGGAAACCATCCTCGAATTCCTTCGAGTTCGTATCTAACCATACGATGGCTTTGTCCAATGGAAGAGGACGTTCGTAGTAATACGGAGTGTCCTGGAGAAAAGGGTAAAAGTAGGAGTGGCAATGAGGTCTGCAACTCTGACAATCCAAAAGCCTGTGTTAAGAAGGTTCGGTCAACTTAGTCTCTAAGTCGTAGTCTTAGGGTCGAGTCAATGGTCGCTGCCAAGAGAGAGAGAAAAGAAACACTCAGCGTGCACTCTATCCTAGATCAGAATGGTTATCACTTAATCTAATCTGGAAACCTCCCACTGTACCTTAAATTCTCCTCCAAACCTGAAAGAAGAATTAGTCGGGGTCACCCGAGGAGTAAACTAACTCATCAGTGGGAATCGGGATCCAACTATCATTGCATGATAACGTGACAGAATCCGCTCACGGTATCACACTCCAGAAGGTATGCGCATATCTGGCAAGTTTCAGTACTTTTGAAACTCCCGATGTGATTTCTGCCCCATGCTCTTATGACCTTGACTTTGGCCAACAAATCATAAGTCACATGTCAAGTTCTACCCGTCATTCTCCAGGTTGATTCGAATCCACCCGCACAAGCCCTTGACTTTGGCCAACAAGGCTATACGACTGTTCCAAACCAACGCATCTATCTATGCTGCATATGAATAACCAACAGCTACCAAACACTGTGCCTTGACTTTGGCCAACAAACACAGCTTGAATACTATTGACTACCCATATGAAACGACGGAGGGCTACGAATGGTTTCTGGCGAAAACCTTTAACGTAAAGAACTTGATATCGTTGAAGGAACGGATAGCTTTTTAGAAAATATAGTGACGAAAACATTTACTAAAGAGGTCACTCCCGGTGAAGGGATCTCGGCTCTTTCCCCGTAGAATGGGGTGCAGGATATTCCAACTGAATACCACGGTGCAAAGCAAAAGTAATCGGCTATAGTGAAGTTAATGCCCTGACGCAAACTTCTGTCCAAGGGGTCACTCCCGGTGAAGGGATCTCGGCCCTTGCCTCGTCGACTGAGGAGCAGGATATTCCAACTGAATACCACGATGCAAAACAAAAGTGAACGTCCTTGCAATAACAGCTTTTTGAAAAGTGTTCCAACAACATCAGAATAGGTTTGTTTAACTTGCATTGATCCGAATCAATGCAGTCCCACCAATTGATCACACCACAAAGAACGAAAATATACTGACGTACGTATATGCCATCCGCATTCGCCACTGGGTCCCGTCATCACTCGTTAGGTTAGCTTACTAACGACAGAGCGGGGACTGGACTAGCGCGGATGAAAAACATATACAACATCTACTAATATATATACCAATATATTATATTTCGCTCAAGGCATGAAAAGAAATGCAACATCACAGAAATGTACAGCATCACAGAACAATACAGATATCTGGGATCCCCGGGTTTCACAGAGCCACTACTGAAACCCGACGTTCCCCTGGTCGTGTGGATAGCCTGTGCAATGAAATCCTAGACCCCTACGGGCGCGGCAAGTCACCCACCAAAACCTGAAGCGAGGCAGCCCCCTTCAGCTCCGTGAATGGACCACCCAGCACTCCACGGAATCCGGCAACTTGGGCACCCCTCCTGGGTCAACCTGTACCCCCTACGAGTGCGGCGAATAGCCCGCCAATCCCAGATTGAAGCCCCCTCCGTCTCAATGCCATGAGATGCGGGCTTGTTGCCCTCTAGAACCCGGCCATCCGTGCACCCCACCGCGGGGTAATCCTAGTACAGAATGTAAAATATACATACACCGGGTACATCGACCGCAACCAGGTCGTGCCCCAAAAGAATAATACAATCAGGCAGTGACGGCAGTCCACATGTCGGACGCTCGCCCCGCAATATCAAATGTACATAATACACCAACACTGTACTAGCATTGCAACGAGGCTATCCCCCACAACCGATCCGCAACATCACAGCATAAACATAGAACATCAACGTGAAAATCACGTTCGCAAATCCGTCTAACCGGGCTATAGCAGTTAGACCGGATTTACCGATCGAGTGACATTCACGGTCGCAGATATAATGTAAATACTGTGAAAAATGTGTTTAAAATTTTCCGATTGATAAAACTTAACAAGTGGGCCCCCAATCAAAACTGTAGCACTCACAGAAAACCTGGGCCCAATTTCAATATTCCAAAACCCCTAATTACAGCCCATAAGCCCACTGCAAAAAAAATAATCACACGAACCTACAGTACTGCGGCGGAAGCGCGGCCAGAAGGAGGTTTTAGCCGCCCTTCCGCGGTCGTACGGAGTGATCGTTTTACCAAAATTTTGCAGTATTCTTAGAACTCCCTGCACATCATTCTGAGACAACCTGAAAAATTTTTGGACTCCAAAAAATTTCGACAGAAACTGATGTGAAGGAAAAAATACGGTTTTGGAATTTTGGTCGATCGGAACTGAAAAACACGTTACACAAAGCTAGACGAAGTTAATGGCGAGGCTCTGATACCACTGTAAGTGCACGGCGGCGCCCCGGCCGTCAATCCGACGGATAAACTTTAATTTTTTGCGGACTTAGCAAACCGGCACCACCGCGCACTAAACCCCGGATCATGCTATTAAACTAGTCTAAGCTAACAAGAGAATGAGTTAGAGATATACCGACTGATCCGAGTCCTCCGGTCTTCATCTCCACTCCGATCTCCTCGCGGGATCTCCGGTCGTCGCCTCCTCGCCGGAAGGGCACCACGTCGCCTGCATCTTTTACGGGCTCCCGCCTCTATTCCGAGGCAACTCGGGCATGAAGCCGGCAACTCGACATGCCCAAGGTTTGCCGTAGAATGTAGTGTAGATGATGCTAGTCTCCTTTGGGGTTTGTAGTTGCCTTGATGGAGGAATGGAGAATAGAAAAATGGTGCTTGCATTTTTCTAGCAAGAAAATGAGATCATGAATGAAACTCTCAAGATGAAGCTCTCTTCTTCTTCTTCTCTCTTTCTTTTTCTCTCATGAAAAACTTATCATTCCTTATCAAATAAATGGTGGAGGAAAGAATGTATATGAAGCATGAAGGGAGGTGAGTGTAGGAAGTGAAAAGAGGTGACCACATCCTAGACAAGAAAACATCAACCATGCTTACATCTTAATCATATCATATCTCATTAATGCAAAAGCATGGATGAAAGATATCATAATCAACACAATAGCAAGAAACCCCCTCCACAAAAGTTATTTGCACAATTGCAAATAACCCCCTCCATCGGAAAAGTCCGGCCGGGAAAGAACAAAGGAAAACCGGCCGGAACGGAATGCAAACTGGCAACTCCAGAAAACTGGTCCCGTAATGAATTACAGGAAAACCCCGATACTGTGCATACACACCCGCATCTGTATTCCGACCGGATACAAATGCAATGAGACAAAATCTACACTGTACTAAACTAGGACCGGCTTAAGCCAAAGCCGGCTAGTAATATCCGTCCGATCCTGATCCGTGCAATACCGCACGTATCAGATCGAACCCTGCCATATAACTATACGGCTACTAGTACAAAACTGTCCGATCCTGATCCGTGCAATACCGCACGTATCTGATCGGACCCTGCCATATCTCCATACGGCCTCTACAGCGTTTCGCCCGAAAGCTTGAGTAACTGAAAGTGTGGTGGACTCTAAAAACTCGTCAATACTATGGCTGTGGATTTCACCACTAGCACGTCAGAGGTATAAGCCAATACGTAACGGGCCACCAGCTATTGACTAAAAGGGACGTCGATGAGCGAACTCATCCTGACACCCTACTGAGCCTGTCAGTGACAATATCCGTACAGTCCGGTCCGTTCGTCTATGAGCATCGCATGTCGGGCCTAGGGGGTTGGTAAAAGTCAGACCCCCAAAAGCGGTACAAGTCGTGTCGGAGTGTAGCCCAGAACACCCTGAGATACTACTGGAATACCTACCAGTAAATCTCCTGCCTTGGCCAAGGTCTTCGTGTAATGGCTCTCCTAGACACAGCGCGACCTCACCCCCAATACCGGGAGAGACGAACCCCTGAAGATCCGCTCACTGCCTCCATGTGGCTCGGGACTGTACCCAACTAAAACCTGTTTGCACGACTCCTTTGAGCCGTGGTAGGGTAGTAATCAAAGTACAGTGGGAACTCACACGAGACAAATGACGATCCCCAGGTCGATGAACTAACCTGTACACATGTCACCTGGGAACTGCTATCTGACGTCAGGTATAAGACCAACTAGCATGTTCCCAGCGAGTCCTGTCCGGTGTACTTATAACCCAATGAGCACCTGTATACATCTTAGGTGAACCAACTGACACCAGTGGCTTGTGAGACCGGCCACCGCCCCTCGTCGGGGTCTCGACTGTATACACTAGTCTACTCTGGAGAATCGATGCCCTGTCTCGAAACTCCCACGACTAGGGACCTTTTAAGGATGTGCTTATAGACTCCAGCTCTCACTTATATGATCGCCCTCATACTGCTGGCAGTCAAGCAAGAATCCTAGGGGCTCTATCAACGTGCAATAGCGACATGTCAGGTCGCCTAAAGCTGTACACGATGATAAAGGTAAACCAGATAGCATACTATCATCTCGAGTAAGACTGTCCTACCGGGATAGGTCCTCCCTCAATCATTGCAATCACGTGCCTGTGATCCAATAATCGACTCTGAGGGCACTATCTCCAACATGATTCCCACTGTGCTTTGATTTCCACCTTACCACATCCAAGAGGGCGTGCAAAACGGTGGCTTTTGGGTACAGTCCCGAATTACATGGAGGCAATGAGCGATAGGAGAGGATTCGTCTCTCCCGGTATAGGGAGTTGATGTTGCGCTGTGTTCGATTGGCTATAACCGGAAATCCGTGGCCAGGGTTGCTGAGATTTACTGGTAAGTGTTACCAGTAGTTTCTTGAACTGTTATAGACCTCATATCGACACGACTTATCGAGCTACTGGGGTCTGACGTTTACCACCCCTAGGCGAGATATGAGACATATCAGACGAACAGACCGGACTGTATGGTAAGACTTACTGGTTGGATTCACAGGAGTGTGAGCGGGCTTGCTCATTGATCTTCTGATCGCTCAATACCCGGGTGGCCGTTACGTTTAGCAGACCGCTTGCGGCTTGTGTGTGTTTGATATGATCATCACCTGCTGCCGGCGTATTGACGAGTCTTTAGAGTTCTACACAGAGGTTTCCTGGCTCAAGAGAAACGAAATAGGAGCGCATATGAGATATGTGCGGGACCGAGAATAATACCAGTATGTGATACTGAATTCTATTCTCACGATTTGTATCATCGGTCGGTTATATGTGATATAGCCAGGTTACCGAATCAAGTGTTGATTCGATAAATTGATACACTTGATACTAGTTGGTTATATGCGACATGACCGGATCATTAAATCAAGTGTTGATTTAATGATTTAATGCATAATTATATATTTGATATATTACTTTACATTAACTAGTATTGGTTCACTTAAGATAGATTTTCTCACTTGATGTGCACATTGTATATGTGATATATTTTTGTGCACTAGATTGTATCATGTTTGATGATACATGCAAACTTGGGTGTATGTTTGACTTAAACCATGTTTAGTAAATGGTTAGGGTTTCTTTTGACTTATTTATTTATTCATTTATTTTTGGCAAAAAAGAAATGATGGCTTTCTTTGTTGTTATGCTTGAAGCTTCAGGAAGCTTTTCTAGCATCCTTGAAAAGTCTGCCATTTTTGTTTTGTCCTTAACCCTAACCCTAGTTTATTCTCTACATGAGTAAACTTCACCCATGGTAGCATTATGAAAAGTATTCACTTGAATTATTATTTGGAAAATAATTGATTTTTCATTCTCTTCTTCATCTTCTTCATGAAGAAAAAGAAAACCATTCTTGAAAATTCTTAAGTGATGAAATCAAGTGAGAAATCCAAATCCAAAGTGAACCCACTTCCTAATTATTCATCCTCTACCACTTGCCATGTTGTATGGGGTGTATTCTTCACAAGTTTCATGACTTAGTGAAGGTGGAGCTTGAGTTTAAGTTGCCTCGACGTAGATCATCTTCGGCATCGAAGTCAACGACCTAGCCCGATCATTTCTCCGACGAAACCATCGCTAGGGTCCGGGATCGTGGTGATCGCAGCGAAGGGACGTCAACACGGAGCTTAGGAAGTGGAGGACCGGATCTAAAAAGGTTGTATTTCTATTCAGTTAGCAGTTAAGTTGTTAACTAGTTGCAGTTTCGCCTTAAACTCTAGTCAACGATCGCATTAGGGTTTCTCGGCACCGAAATTTTTTGAATTTGGCATAGTTGTTGCCTTGTGGAACCTCCTTAGAGTGCCTAGGAACCCTACAGTGGTATCGGAGCCTAGCTAGAGCCTTAGGCGATGCGTAGACGATGTTAGAAACCCGATCGAACCCCGAAACCCTAATTCTAAGCCTTCTCTGTACATTTTTCCAAAACTGGGATTTTTGCGAATTAAAAATATGCAGAAAAATCAGCAGGCTTTTTTAGGGATTACTGTGCAGCACGTGCTCATGATTCGACTAAAGCGCGGCGGAACCGCGGCACGAGCATGGCTCGTGCGGCGTTTCCGCGGCCAAGTAGTCACATAAGCTTTTGGAAATTGCACAGTAATTCCTATCTTTTAGTGCACTATTTTCTGGGAATTTTTAACTTCTACTCAAGAGTTGAGTATTCTGGGTTGTATTGGGAGTTCGTAGATTCGATCGGATTGTCAAACTTTGTCTATGTGTTTTTCCGGGTAATTTTAGAATATGTTAAAAAGTTCGACTGGATATAAATACCCACTTTTTCCCCTGCCGGGAAATTACCAATTGTTGGATTTTTCCGTAGTTTAATGACGTTCTAAGTAGTGCAAGTAACGCGATGGTCCCTCTAGAAGACAGCAAACCTTAACTCGATTATGTGACCGTCTTGAACTGCCCTTTGAACCTTAGGGTTTGGGGCAATACGGCGTGCCACATGTGAGGCGTTGGCTTGACCCTTCTACGGCTGGACCGTTGGTACTGAGGCATGAAGTGAATGTTTTTAAACTTATTTCATGTGTTGATCTGTTTCGGGAAAACATGGGTGTTTGATTGTTCGATCGGAAAGTTTAACATTTTCTATTTATCTGGAATGTGATACAATAATTGGAATTCACAAGTAGTTATGAGATAACTGAATGAATGTAATAAATCTAGCGGTTTTGTCTCAAATGATCGGTTGCCACGGAATTTTGATGTGATCAAAAGTCCATCGCAATCACGTAGCGTACGCGGATACTAACTGGTAAACTTAATACATAGCCACGCCCCATAGCCTCGACCAAGTAGTTGTAGAAGAACCCCGTCGCCGAAAGCATCCGTTCGGGTGCTCGCGGCAGCGGTGTTCCGCCTTAGTGCACTTCGTCGACGGTATCGGGGAGTGCGGCTGACTACTGAAGTTTGCGACGAACATTCGTCCTGGATGCCGGGAATCCTGTTGAATTGCCCGACTTTATATTGAAAAGTGTTTTCGATAATGAGACAAAAATGCGGAGTTTATAATTTGTTAGGCATGTGATGTCTAAGGAATTCAGATGGTTAGGCATGCGATGTCTAAGGAGGTTGCGGATTCCAACTGTTGTAGTTTTACACTTTCTTTTCTGTGACCGTAAGTGTAATATGTTATTTCGCCGGTTTCGTTGCTATATGTCAACGACAATTGGGCTGGGCATATTTACTTACGTTGATGACATGTGATGTTATGTGTTGCTGGATATGTTATATTGGATCGTCGTGTTTGAATAGCCGGGGGGTTTTTATGTGAGATGAGTGTTTTTCATTTTCATTCATATAAAAACTAGTAAGTAATATTCTTTTATTGGGGCACTTCCAGGTTGCGGAAGATGTCACCGTTTGTATATTATTTACTTTTCGGCACTAGGATAGACCCAAGGAGGAGGGCACAAGTAACCGGGTTCTGGAGTCCAGTGGGAGACCAACTCGAGGAGTCGAGTCCGGGTCTCCTAACTCTAGAATTGGTAGGGTTGCTTTCCCCTCTCGTAGGGGTCTAGGGGTGTGGGTTTGGCTATTCATCGCGACCGTGGAATCCGTATTTTATAC
This sequence comes from Agapanthus africanus, assembly GCA_030015575.1. Lineage (NCBI taxonomy): Eukaryota > Viridiplantae > Streptophyta > Magnoliopsida > Asparagales > Amaryllidaceae > Agapanthus > Agapanthus africanus. The sequence continues at coordinate 468,433,413 of JASDDO010000014.1, read as the reverse complement.
TGGCTCGTATTAAAAACACGGACGTCCTTGTATATCCAATGTTTCATATGGTTCTTCTGCTGCGAAATCTGTGATGTGATCATGCGATGTTCTGTGATGGATATTGTATATAGTATATATGATATATTATATAGACGTTACTGTCACGACCCGCAGGGTACGGAACGTGACTGGCACTTAAGTTTACGAAACGTCTAAAGGCGTCCGTAAAATAAGTAAGCCAAAGCCCAGAAAACAATACCCATTAAGCAAAAGAGTGAAGAAAACCCAATCATTTGAAAGCAAGTTTATCAAAAAAGTCATGAAAAACACTTTTAAAAACAATACCAATTTTTCCCGAAAATTTCGGCAGAGTCTCCTTTGTAAATACTGGCCCCCAAAAATGGGTACAACAAAATATATACATGAATCCAACAAAATAGGGCATCCCCAAGCGGGAGCTAGCTCTTCGCCCTAAGGCGGTCACAAATCCCACGCAATGTAAATGGCAACAAGCATAATAATCATAAGGAAGCATGAAAAGGTAACATGTCGGCTCAAGTGAGCTCGACCCCAAAATACAGCATAAAATCCACAAACCTCACAGTCTCATCTCTAGGTCAATATACAATAATCTGGTAGAAACAGTAGATGGAGTACACTAGATACAAGAATATACAAGGTGGTACAAAAATGATAACATAACCCACCTATGAGCAAATCTCGAGTCCAGGCAAAATAGGCAAAAGAAGCAAGCGCACCCGCCGCTACTGTACTGACGGGGCGGACCTGCAAAAGACTAGGGCACAACGGGGGTGAGTTGCCAACTCGTGAGTAATAAATAACATTTACACAGGCTATCGAATGCATGCACACAAGCATCCTAGCATCTATATACAGGTAAGGCAGGACATAATGGCGAGTATGTATGCAATATGGATATACTAGCAGGTGTGTATACAACATCAGTGTACGAATATGTATGCAACATGAATATCTGAGGTCTCAATAGGTTTATATATAAAAATATTTTATCTCTTTTTGTTTTTGAAACTCTTTTAGAATGCCAGCAAATGTCAATGAATCGACGAAAACCGGTGTCCAGCAACGACACCCCAAAAGCTGTCTCAAATACTATAAATGTATCGCTGGCCTCAGCCGTCCGGCTGACCCATCTCAAATATCAATATCTCATCATCTAGCGGCCATGGTCGGTATCCTCTGGATATCCGCCGTCCCAAACAGTCACCGGTAGGTAATCCGTCCCCTGCCAGGCTCAACGTCATCACCACATTCCTCTTGCCCCGGGGTACCTTACCGGGCCCACCATGTACCCGTGCCGGTTCCTCCACTCCTCGACACGGATTTCCAAAGCCACAGCAAACTCATGGTGGACGACACTTACATCACTAGAAAACCGCAATTTGCATAATTTAAAAATATAATAATTTTAGAAATTTTGCGGCTTTCCCCCGAAATCCAGCAATATCATAAAATCTCAAGAAATCCTCATAAGTCCATATATCAGTGATAATGAATGCATATGGTATCAATAATCAAGTTGCGATGTGTGATTAATGTATTAAGCATGAACAATGAATATGATGAAGTACATGCACATGAATAGCAATACTACGGTTTCATTTTAAGGAAATAGCACAATTTAAGTATCAATTAGTAAAAGGTTTCAATTAAAGGTCATCTAGTGTGGTGGCATGGCAATTACCAGGGTTTGTGTGTAGGCATGAATAATGCTCGTGCTGCATATAAAAACCTGGTAATGGTGCATGTGTCCTACAATTGAGTTTGCGTATATGGGTATAACATATTGATCTAATTGCAGCAATTATCATGCCAGTAATATTATTCTAATGTCATAAGTGGTTATCCAATTTACTATTTTCCAGTTTACTAAATCTATCGGGCGACTTGCGCCATCCAAACGATCGTCCCCCGTAGATGTTAAATCTACTCACCGGGATCCCTGGCTAGCTGTGTCCAATCACCGCCTTTCCTTTTCGCGCCGCGTCTGACGTCTCCGCGACCGAACCTGGAATTTACATCAATACCCAACATAAGGTTACCTATCAAGAACGACGCAAAACCCCAACGAAACTACTAAAGTTCGCTAGCTAAGTACAACGTGCACAAAGTGCGCGGAACACACGTGAAAATCGCAAAACCTGCCGAAAAACGCCGATTTGGGTCCCCGGCAAAACTAAAACCCGACTACCCAAAACCGCACTCACGCATCCTAAAAGTCGTAGGACAAGCCATACAATCATCAAGATACTAAAAATAATTCATCACATAACTTTTATAAAAATCTAGTAAGCATTTCAATCCAAAATCGGTGCAAAAATCGCCGATTTGCGACAAAACGACTACAATAAAGCATACTCACCCAAGCACACTATAAGCAATCCACACCCACTAATTACAACACATTAACCATGCTCCAAAACCTATATTCCACAACCAAACCCTTTCTTGATTTTTATAAATAGCAATTGCAAATCAAAAACCATACTTGAAAAACTTAATTAACACTAATTTCAACCCCAATTAGCAAGTTCACCTCTTAGATTAAGGTTAGCAAAACACTAGATAGCAAATTAGGTTTAAATCAATTAAATAATGCTTTCTAAAACTTAATCAACTCACTAATCAAGTTTCAAATATCAATTCCATACAAAAACCTTCTCTTGAAAATTTAAAACAACAATTTACAACTAAAATCAACTTCTAAAATTACCTAAATTAGCATAATTAAAGACTACATAACAAGGTAACCATATAGATTAGTTCACTAACAACTAGATTAACTAATAAACAACTTAATTAATTATCATGGCTTCAAAACCCTAATTTAAACAAACTACTCTTTTAAACTAGATTAGAAATAAGCTAACTTTTAACACTAACCATACAATTAAAGGAATTTTTAGCAAAAGAAAGCAACTTGATGAGAATTATACCTCTTGATCAATGGATCAAGCAAGAGAATTTGCTCCAATTGATGGCCTCAACACCAAGGTCCAAGCAAGAATGGCAAAGCATAATGATAGCATAAGGATTTTTGTTTGGATTTTTGAATTAAATCATGGACTTTGATGTATTTCTTGAAGAAATTGAAGAAAAATGAAAAGAAAAGAGAGGAAGAAGAGGGTGTGCAGGAATTTCGGCCAGAATGAGGTATGGGGGAGGGTGTGGGCAAGTGGGGAAAGTCATGGTCAAGTCCACAAAAGTCAATGTATCATACATTATCCATTTTAATTAAAATAATACCATAAACTATCAAATTAACTCAAGAAAGAAACCAAGAAGAGAGAGGCCAGAAATTTCTGGTCTCACACAAGGTGGGGCTGTCCTATGGCTGAGGAAAAAGAGAGAGGGGTTTTACAAAAGAAATTTTATGCAAAAAGGCCCCCTACAACTCAAAAATTGCAAGTTTTAGCCCAAAATTCAATAAATTCGTTTCAAATCATAAAAATTTGTTAAAAATCAAAATAAATTACCAAAAATTCATGTTATCACTAGATTATAATTATCATAATTTTAGAGATTAAAATTAGCCCGGAAAAATTTGTATTTATCGCTTATTTAATGTATTTTCTTACCGGCTTAAAATAATATTAAAAAATTGAAAAATAGGGAAAAATTTTTAAATGACCAAAATTTCATAAGTAACTCATTAGTTACTAAAAACAAGTAACTACCTATCCATTTAAGGTATAATTAGCCCTAAACTGCAAAATATCGAGAAAGACGGTTTTCGGAAAAATACCGAATTTTCACCGAATTTCAAGAAAACACCAAAACGACTTTTCAAGACGCTACAATCTTCCCCCCTTAAAGAAATTCGGTCCCCGAATTTAAAAATATAGCTACGCGTACCTTCGAAGAGATGGGGATATTTCTTCCTCATCTCGCCCTCGGTCTCCCAGGTAACCTCCTCGCTGCTCGGGCTGCGCCAAAGGACCTTGACGGTTGGTATAATCTTCGACCTCAACTTCTTCACCTGCCGATCCAGGATGGCCACCGGCTGCTCTGCAAAAGAAAGGTCGCGCTCTAGCTGGACTGTCGGGTGCTGAATCGCATGCGAAGGGTCGTGAAGGTACTTGCGGAGCATCGAAACATGGAAGACGGGGTGAACATCGGGAAAGCTGGGAGGAAGAGCCAAACGATAAGCAACAGCGCCAACACGCTCGAGGATCTCGAAGGGACCTACGAATCTAGGGCTAAGCTTCCCCTTTCGCCCAAAACGCATCACGCCCTTCATCGGAGAGACCCTCAGAAAAACATGGTCGCCAACTGCGAACTCTAATCTGCGACGGCGCCTGTCAGCATACGATTTCTGCCTGCTCTGAGCCGCTCTCATCCGGTCTCGGATCAACTGTATCTTCGCTGTCGTCTCCTCAACAAGCTGCGGCCCCAAAATGCTGCTCTCGCTGAGCTCTGTCCAACAAACGGGCGATCTGCATCTCCTCCCATACAATGCCTCGAAAGGTGCCATCTGAATAGTATCCTGGAAGCTGTTGTTGTAGGAGAACTCCACTAGAGGTAAATGACGATCCCAGCTACCACCAAAGTCTAAAACGCACGCTCTGAGCATGTCCTCGAGAGTCTGAATGGTCCGCTCTGACTGTCCGTCGGTCTGCGGATGAAACGCTGTGCTGAAGCTCAAACGAGTGCCCAAAGCCTCCTGAAGTCTCTGCCAAAGTCGGCTGGTGAACTGAGTGCCTCGATCTGACACGATACAAGTCGGTACGCCATGTAGTCGCACGATCTCGTCAATATAGAGCTGAGCATACTGAGCGAAGCTGAAAGTCGTCTTCACCGGAAGAAAGTGAGCCGCTTTCGTCAATCTATCCACGATCACCCAGATGGAGTCGTACCCTCGACTGGTCCTGGGTAGACCCACAACGAAATCCATCGAAATCTGTTCCCATTTCCACTCTGGAATGGGTAATGGCTGTAGCTCTCCTGCGGGCCTCTGGTGCTCGGCCTTGACTTGCTGACAAGTCAGGCATCTCGAAACGAACTCCGCAATGTCCCTCTTCATCCCGTCCCACCAGTAGGTCTCTCTCATATCATGATACATCTTAGTGGAACCGGGGTGGACACTATACACTGATCGGTGTGCCTCCTCAAGAATGTCACGCCGCAATCCATCAGCATCTGGTACGCACAGTCTAGATCCATATCGTAAAATCCCCTGATCATCAATCACGAACTCGGAAAACCTGCCCTGTCCCATCTGTGCCATGATCTCTGAGCAACGGTCGTCACTGCGCTGTGCCTCATATATACGGTCAAGCAACTGTGGGCGTGCACGAACATGCGCGAGCTGTCCCCCTGTCTGAGTGAACTCGAACTCAACCCGGCTGTCGCATAATATCTGCCAATCTGCTGACGACCGCATCTGCACTGCGCGCAAAAAGGAAAGACTACCCCCGGGCCTCCTACTCAACGCATCTGCCACCACATTCGCCTTGCCGGGGTGATATAAGATCTCGCAGTCGTAGTCTTTCACCAACTCCATCCAACGACGCTGTCTGAGGTTCAGGTCTCGCTGCTGAAATATGTACTTTAAGCTCTTGTGATCGGTGAATATCTGACATGACTCGCCGTAAAGGTAATGTCGCCCAAATCTTCAGGGCAAAGACCACTGCAGCCATCTCCAAATCATGAGTGGGGTAGTTCTGTTCATGCTTCTTCAACTGCCGAGAAGCATAAACGATCACCCGGCCGTGCTGCATCAAAACGCATCCTAATCCCACTCGCGAAGCATCACAGTAGACAACAAATCCGCCTGATCCCGAAGGTAAAGATAATACCGGCGCCGTAGTTAAACAAGTCCGTAGCTGCTGAAAACTGCGCTCGCACTCCTCTGTCCAGACGAAAGGAACTCCCTTCCGGGTCAAACCGGTCAACGGTGCAGCTATACGGGAGAAGTCCTGAACAAAACGCATGTAGTAGCCCTCCAGGCCTAGAAAACTACGGATCTCAGTAACCGATGTAGGTCGGGGCCACTGCTGAACGGCCTCAATCTTCTTCGGGTCCACACGAATGCCGTCTCTCGTAACCACGTGACCCAAGAATCCGACGCTGTCCAGCCAGAATGCACACTTGGAGAACTTCGCGAACAGCTGGTGCTCCCTCAGAGTCTGTAACGTAATCCGCAAGTGCTGCTCGTGCTCCTCTCTGCTCCGGGAGTACACCAAGATATCGTCTATAAACACGATGATGAACAAGTCAAGATACGGCCTGAATGTACGGTTCATCAAATCCATAAATGCTGCTGGGGCGTTGGTGAGTCCGAACGACATCACCAAAAACTCGTAGTGGCCATAGCGTGTACGGAAAGCTGTCCTCGGTATATCCTCCTGTCGAACTCGCAGCTGATGGTATCCTGATCGCAAGTCGATCCTCGAGAAATACCCCGCACCCTGAAGCTGGTCGAACAAATCATCAATGCGCGGCAACGGATATCTGTTCCGAACGGTAACTTTGTTCAGCTGGCGATAGTCGATACATAAGCGCAAACTTCCATCCTTCTTCTTGACAACAGGACCGGAGCACCCTACGGAGAAACACTCGGTCGAATGAGCCCCTTATCCAACAAATCTTGCAACTGAACCTTCAGCTCTCGAAGCTCTGCCGGGGCCATCCGATAAGGAGGTATAGAAATAGGCCCCGAGCCGGGAATCAAATCAATGCAGAACTCAACATCGCGCTCAGGCGGTAGCCGAGGTAGCTCATCAGGGAAAACATCAGGGAACTCACAAACTACCGGGACCCGGTCTAACGGAACCTCTGCAGCTCGAGTATCATAAACAAACGCTAAGAATCCCTGACATCCCTTCCGCAAGAGCTGACCAGCGCGAAGAGAAGAAATTAAGCTGGGAAGGGTGACACTGCGGTCTCCCTGAATAACAAGGACTGGCTCTCCCGGAAAGCTAAATCTGACTGCCTTCTCACGGCAGTCCACCGAAGCATAACAAGTGGCTAGCCAATCCATGCCCAGAAGCACATCAAAGTCCAACATATCGAGGAGTATCAAATCAACTGATGAATCCTTCTCCCCGATACGAACGGAACACAAACGAAATACAAACCGAGCGACAAACGACTCGCCTACCGGAGTAACAACAAAAAGCGGCTGATCTAACGATGACGACTCACGGCCCAACATCGGTGCAAAGTGTGTAGATACGTACGAATGTGTGGAACCTGGGTCGAATAATACCCGTGCGTCGAAAGAATAAACTGGCAAGGTACCTGTCACAACGGCATTGGATGCCTGCGCATCCTGCGGTGTCAAAGCAAATACTCGGGCCTGTCCTCCACCGATAGCGGGCTGACCTCGACCTCGGCCTCTGCCTCCTCGTCCTCTCTGAACAGGACCGCCGCGTCCACGGCCTCTTGGTGCACCTAACTGGCGTGGAGCATCGCCTGGGGTAGGAAGTAGGGCTCTCTGAGGAGGGGGTGGTGATGGTGGTAAGGTAACATGCGGAACTGTCGCTGGTCCCTGTCGTCTCACCGGACAGTCTCTGATACGATGATGCAGGCTACCACACCAAAAACATCCTAACCATGGCTGCTGACCATATGGGTGAAGGCGATACAACTGGCCCCTAAAGAATCTGCCACGGCCTCGGCGAACACGCCTAGATGCTAACATATCAGTGCGAATCCGACTCGGTCTCGAAACGACCGTAGGGGGAGTAGTATCCGATCTCTGTGCTCGATTGACCTCTACTAACGATTCCACCATCTGTCGTAACTCCTGCATGCCTCCCATCATCTGTCGCAGCTCCTCCATACCGGACTCAAGCCTATCCATGCGACCTGGGGAATGCGGATCAGTCTGTCTCTGAGGCATAGGAATACCACCCTGCTCAGTCCTACTCTCGGACGAGCCAGTTCGAATCTCGTCTCTGGCGGTAGCCCTCTGTGCCCTCGTAGCCTTCGGCGGCATAGTGACTGGTACAGAAAAACGGATAGTAAGGACAGTGCAATAGGATCATAGGATACACGGAATTGAAGAAGGAATTTTTCAAGCAAGTATATCCTAAAGTCACTTAGGCGGAGTACCGTATCGTAAGTATGCCGCGGACATACGCACGCTACGTCACCCTGCTTAAGTCACTTACTCCATCTACCAAGGGTCATCCTACACTCGCAAAGGTAAAACCTATCGCTCTGATACCAACTTTGTCACGACCCGCAGGGTACGGAACGTGACTGGCACTTAAGTTTACGAAACGTCTAAAGGCGTCCGTAAAATAAGTAAGCCAAAGCCCAGAAAACAAAACCCATTAAGCAAAAGAGTGAAGAAAACCCAATCATTTGAAAGCAAGTTTATCAAATAAGTCATGAAAAACACTTTTAAAAACAATACCAATTTTTCCCGAAAATTTCGGCAGAGTCTCCTTTGTAAATACTGGCCCCCAAAAATGGGTACAACAAAATATATACATGAATCCAACAAAATAGGGCATCCCCAAGCGGGAGCTAGCTCTTCGCCCTAAGGCGGTCACAAATCCCACGCAATGTAAATGGCAACAAGCATAATAATCATAAGGAAGCATGAAAAGGTAACATGTCGGCTCAAGTGAGCTCGACCCCAAAATACAGCATAAAATCCACAAACCTCACAGTCTCATCTCTAGGTCAATATACAATAATCTGGTAGAAACAGTAGATGGAGTACACTAGATACAAGAATATACAAGGTGGTACAAAAATGATAACATAACCCACCTATGAGCAAATCTCGAGTCCAGGCAAAATAGGCAAAAGAAGCAAGCGCACCCGCCGCTACTGTACTGACGGGGCGGACCTGCAAAAGACTAGGGCACAACGGGGGTGAGTTGCCAACTCGTGAGTAATAAATAACATTTACACAGGCTATCGAATGCATGCACACAAGCATCCTAGCATCTATATACAGGTAAGGCAGGACATAATGGCGAGTATGTATGCAATATGGATATACTAGCAGGTGTGTATACAACATCAGTGTACGAATATGTATGCAACATGAATATCTGAGGTCTCAATAGGTTTATATATAAAAATATTTTATCTCTTTTTGTTTTTGAAACTCTTTTAGAATGCCAGCAAATGTCAATGAATCGACGAAAACCGGTGTCCAGCAACGACACCCCAAAAGCTGTCTCAAATACTATAAATGTATCGCTGGCCTCAGCCGTCCGGCTGACCCATCTCAAATATCAATATCTCATCATCTAGCGGCCATGGTCGGTATCCTCTGGATATCCGCCGTCCCAAACAGTCACCGGTAGGTAATCCGTCCCCTGCCAGGCTCAACGTCATCACCACATTCCTCTTGCCCCGGGGTACCTTACCGGGCCCACCATGTACCCGTGCCGGTTCCTCCACTCCTCGACACGGATTTCCAAAGCCACAGCAAACTCATGGTGGACGACACTTACATCACTAGAAAACCGCAATTTGCATAATTTAAAAATATAATAATTTTAGAAATTTTGCGGCTTTCCCCCGAAATCCTGTAATATCATAAAATCTCAAGAAATCCTCATAAGTGCATATATCAGTGATAATGAATGCATATGGTATCAATAATCAAGTTGCGATGTGTGATTAATGTATTAAGCATGAACAATGAATATGATGAAGTACATGCACATGAATAGCAATACTACGGTTTCATTTTAAGGAAATAGCACAATTTAAGTATCAATTAGTAAAAGGTTTCAATTAAAGGTCATCTAGTGTGGTGGCATGGCAATTACCAGGGTGTGTGTGTAGGCATGAATAGTGCTCGTGCTGCATATAAAAACCTGGTAATGGTGCATGTGTCCTACAATTGAGTTTGCGTATATGGGTATAACATATTGATCTAATTGCAACAATTATCATGCCAGTAATATTATTCTAATGTCATAAGTGGTTATCCAATTTACTATTTTCCAGTTTACTAAATCTATCGGGCGACTTGCGCCATCCAAACGATCGTCCCCCGTAGATGTTAAATCTACTCACCGGGATCCCTGGCTAGCTGTGTCCAATCACCGCCTTTCCTTTTCGCGCCGCGTCTGACGTCTCCGCGACCGAACCTGGAATTTACATCAATACCCAACATAAGGTTACCTATCAAGAACGACGCAAAACCCCAACGAAACTACTAAAGTTCGCTAGCTAAGTACAACGTGCACAAAGTGCGCGGAACACACGTGAAAATCGCAAAAACTGCCGAAAAACGCCGATTTGGGTCCCCGGCAAAACTAAAACCCGACTACCCAAAACCGCACTCACGCATCCTAAAAGTCGTAGGACAAGCCATACAATCATCAAGATACTAAAAATAATTCATCACATAACTTTTATAAAAATCTAGTAAGCATTTCAATCCAAAATCGGTGCAAAAATCGCCGATTTGCGACAAAACGACTACAATAAAGCATACTCACCCAAGCACACTATAAGCAATCCACACCCACTAATTACAACACATTAACCATGCTCCAAAACCTATATTCCACAACCAAACCCTTTCTTGATTTTTATAAATAGCAATTGCAAATCAAAAACCATACTTGAAAAACTTAATTAACACTAATTTCAACCCCAATTAGCAAGTTCACCTCTTAGATTAAGGTTAGCAAAACACTAGATAGCAAATTAGGTTTAAATCAATTAAATAATGCTTTCTAAAACTTAATCAACTCACTAATCAAGTTTCAAATATCAATTCCATACAAAAACCTTCTCTTGAAAATTTAAAACAACAATTTACAACTAAAATCAACTTCTAAAATTACCTAAATTAGCATAATTAAAGACTACATAACAAGGTAACCATATAGATTAGTTCACTAACAACTAGATTAACTAATAAACAACTTAATTAATTATCATGGCTTCAAAACCCTAATTTAAACAAACTACTCTTTTAAACTAGATTAGAAATAAGCTAACTTTTAACACTAACCATACAATTAAAGGAATTTTTAGCAAAAGAAAGCAACTTGATGAGAATTATACCTCTTGATCAATGGATCAAGCAAGAGAATTTGCTCCAATTGATGGCCTCAACACCAAGGTCCAAGCAAGAATGGCAAAGGATAATGATAGCATAAGGATTTTTGTTTGGATTTTTGAATTAAATCATGGATTTTGATGTATTTCTTGAAGAAATTGAAGAAAAATGAAAAGAAAAGAGAGGAAGAAGAGGGTGTGCAGGAATTTCGGCCAGAATGAGGTATGGGGGAGGGTGTGGGCAAGTGGGGAAAGTCATGGTCAAGTCCACAAAAGTCAATGTATCATACATTATCCATTTTAATTAAAATAATACCATAAACTATCAAATTAACTCAAGAAAGAAACCAAGAAGAGAGAGGCCAGAAATTTCTGGTCTCACACAAGGTGGGGCTGTCCTAGGGCTGAGGAAAAAGAGAGAGGGGTTTTACAAAAGAAATTTTATGCAAAAAGGCCCCCTACAACTCAAAAATTGCAAGTTTTAGCCCAAAATTCAATAAATTCGTTTCAAATCATAAAAATTTGTTAAAAATCAAAATAAATTACTAAAAATTCATGTTATCACTAGATTATAATTATCATTATTTTAGAGATTAAAATTAGCCCGGAAAAATTTGTATTTATCGCTTATTTAATGTATTTTCTTACCGGCTTAAAATAATATTAAAAAATTGAAAAATAGGGAAAAAATTTTAAATGACCAAAATTTCATAAGTAACTCATTAGTTACTAAAAACAAGTAATTACCTATCCATTTAAGGTATAATTAGCCCTAAACTGCAAAATATCGAGAAAGACGGTTTTCGGAAAAATACCGAATTTTCACCGAATTTCAAGAAAACACCAAAACGACTTTTCAAGACGCTACAGTTACTTATGTTTTGCACTCGCGATAGTCCTGCCCCGCTCTGTCGTTAGTTACCTAACCTAACGGTGCACGAGGGGACATCGAGGCGAATGCGGATGGCATAAGTGTACGTCGTATTTATCTGTGATGTTTAGGTGACTTAAATGATGGGACTTCATTAATGTGGTTAATGAAAGAAAAGAAACCTAATGATGTTGTGGAATCGAATTTTCAAAAACAGGTAGCTACAGTTCTTGCTTTGCATCGCCGTGTTCCTTGTAGAACATCCTGCACCTTATTCGATAAGGAAAGGGCCGAGATCCCTTCACCGGGAGTGACCCCTTTAGCAATAACTGGCAGATTCTACAACCCTCGGTTTGTCTTTTGATTGCTTCTATAGTTTTTGCTTTGCATAGCGGTATATATGATATATCCTGCACCTTATTCGATGAGGAAAGGGCCGATGATCCCTTCACCGGGAGTGACCCCTTTAGCAAAACTAGAAAAGCCTCAAAAGAACTCCATTTTAAAATCATTTGATTCTACAACGATATCAAGTTCATTACGCAATAGGTTTTAAGAAAACCTGTCGTAGCCCTCCGTCATTTCAGATAAGTTGTATATAGTATTCGTGCTACATTTGTTGGCTTTCGTTAAGGTGTAGTGTGCGGTAGCTATATGCTGCTTATCTGCTGCATATGATGCGATTGGATTAGGGTAGTCGTGCGGCTTTGTTGGCTTTCGTCAAGGGTCGTGCGGGTGGGTTTATTCAATCAGGAAATGATGGGTTGAACTTGCCTAGCGGGCTATGGTTTGTTGGCTTTCGTCAAGGTCATAGCACGTTAGGGGAAAAATATTATCGGGAATTTCAAGTGTTGAAATTTGCAATGAGATTGCATACCTTCTATGAGATAGTTGGATCCCGATACCCACTGCGAGTAAGAGTTACTCCTGGGAGAGTTTTACACATTACAATTAGCCAATCAAGTAGGTGTCTAGAAAGGTGTCAACGGGGTTACGCCTCTGGGAAAACGAGGTTTATTGTAATTAGGTCTGCGCGAAAGCACGGGGAACCTCCCTCAAAGTACCGACACTAGCCTGACTGAAAGATTGGCGAACTTGTAGTGTGTAATTAATCCCGGCTAGACTTTCCTTTTAGGGTTTGAAGGAAGATTTGATAAAAACAGTGGGATCCATCCTGATTAGATAAAATAAATAACCAATATGATCTTGCAAGAGCATACGCTGTGTGTTTTCTTCTCTCTCTCTCCAGGTAGCGACCATATCACGCCTTAATCAAGATAATAAAATGAAAATATTGACCGAACCCGCTTGTTATACTGAGCTGGGGAACGTTGGTCCCGCTCCAACTTATAATTGTTATAAGACCGAGCAGGAAATAAGGGAATGCCAGGATTCCCATGCCGCCCAAACGAAGAAAGTGCATGCTGATGCATCATCTTCGGGTGTGTTCATTACAAAGAGTTGTTTCTCAGTATTCTCTACGTCCTTGGTATTTGATACCAGATCAGGATCCCGCATATGTAATCTGTTACATGGGCTAAGGTAGAGAACTGAGAACGGGTGATAAGTTTCATGAGACAGAAAACGGGAGTGGTAGTGGATAAGGATCTTTGCTAAACTCTAACTAACAAACTATCTAGGAGTTATAACTACTATGTTAGATGATTCTACCGCAAGCTTCGAGTCCTTCTTCTCCTTGTTGTGCTTCTCCTTGTTGTGAGCTCCTTGGAGTGGTTGTGGATGGTGCTTCCTCACCGGCTTCACCACGTCAAAGATGATCCACCCGAAGGTCTCTACCTTGAGCACCAACCTCCAAAATCAAGTAACTAGGATACTAGGTATGCTAAACTAAGTATCCTAGAGTGAGTAGAGAGTAATTTTGGTGGCTAAGTCTCACTAACCCTTGATTCTCAACTCATGAGACACTAGAGTTATGAGAGGGAAGAAGTAGAGAAAAATGTGTGTAGAGTATAATGAAAAGAATGAACTTGAGGAAAGAGAAAAACAACCTTTTATTTTGATAATTGAGATGGCTACATTGATTTGACCATAAGCATGTCACAATTAATGCTAAGCAAAAATATCTAAGTCAATAAAAGTCAACCAAGTCAAATGGTCAAACCAAATAGCCATGACACAATTATCATTAATAATAATTAGTAAACAATTTCCTCTACCTCATAATGGTTTTAATAAAGTCAATGGTCAAAAACCCTAATGAGGTGTCTCCTTCTATGTCCCTCCCATCCGTATATACATACCCGCATCCGTGTTCCGAGAAACATGAATACAATGAGACTAAACCAACCCAACAATCGAATACTAGAATCCGGCTTAAACTAAAGCCCACTAGTATCAACCGTCCGAACACCATACGCGCAAAAGTACGCGTATATGAATGAACCCTATCGTAAAACCATACGATCTCTACATCGTTTCGACCAAAGGTGGAAAACCCTCTGTGTGGGACTCTAAAGACTCGACACTACGCTGGCAGTAGGTTTAACCACAGGCCGCAATCAGTACTAGCTGTACGTAATGGTCCCCAGGTAGATGTCGATAATTAGGCCGATGAAGAAAACCCATCCGAACTCCTACAGAGCCTGAATGTGACAATCTCTATACAGTCCGGTCTGTTCGTCTAAGAGTATCGCATATCGGGCCTAGGGTGATGGTAAACGTCAGACCCCTAATAGCGGTATAAGTCATGTCGTAGTGTAGCCCAGAACACCATGAGAAACTACTGGAATACCTAACAGTGAATCTTACTTTCGCTGGCCAGGGACTTTGTGTAATGGCTCTCCAAACACAGCGCGATATCAACCCCCAATACCGGGAGAGACGAATCCTATCTTTCCGCCACTGCTTCCAAGTGATTCGGGACTACACCTAACTACAACCTGTTTGCACGACTCAATAGAGCCATGGTAGGGTAGCAATCTAAGAACAGTGGGAACACACTTGAGGCGAAGTAGCAATGTCAAGTCAACAGACTAAGCTGTACTCATGTCACCTGGGAACCGCTACCTAACGATAGGTATAAAACCAACCAGCTGTTCCCAACGAGTCATGTTCGGTGTACTCGTAACCTAACGAGCACCTGCATACTATCTCCAGTATGACGTACTAATGGCTGTGGGAAAGACCATCTCCCCTTCTGGGATGAGAAGCGTATACACTAGTCTGCTCTAGAGTATCGATACCCTGTCTCGATAACCCTACGACTAGAGACCTGTATAAGGATGTGCTTGTAGACTACCCAGCCCCACTAGTATGACTGTCATCACAACGCTGGTAGTCAAGCAAAGATCCTAAGTGCTCAACTAATATGTATAAGCGATATGTTAAAAGAAACACATGCATATATTGAAGTAGAAACAAACCAGGTAGCATACAACCATTTTGAGCAAGACTGTCAATACCACTGTGAATATCCCAAGCTTCCATTAAGTAATATACAATCTAGTATGATACAATAATGGCCTCTAGGGCATATACACTAACAGTTGTTAGTTAAATGTATGCCCTAGAGACCATTACTGTACATGGGATGTATATTGTAGTGGATGCTTAGACATATATAGGGAATACTTTCTTGCTCGAAATGATAGTATGCTATCTGGTTGCTCTTTGTCTTAACAGGTTGACTTGTATAAGCCATGTTGTCTTTCTCTCATATGTTGATAAAGCCCTTTGGATGTGTACTAGACTACCAGGACTATGATGCAGATCATACTAGTGGGGCAGAGGTAGTCGGTAAGTACATCCTTCAAATGTTCCTAGTCGTGGGAGTATCGAGACAGAGCATCGATATTCCAGAGTAGACTAGCGTATACGCTTCTCGAACCATATGATAGGCGATGGATGATCCCATATCCATTGGTGTTTGACATCAGAGAAGGTATATGGGTGCTCAGTGGAGACTGGGTACACTGAATAGACTCGCCGAGAACTCCTAGATGGTATTATACCTATCGTTAGATAGCAGTTCTCTGGTGACACTTGTTCAGGTTAGTCTGTCGATCCGAGATCGTCATAGAGTCTTGTGTGATTCCCACCGTGCTTTGATTTCCACCATACCACTTTCAGGAGATCGTGCAAAAAGATGGTTTTTGGGTACAGTCCCGAGTAACATGGAGGCACTGAGCGATAGGAGGGAATACATCTCTCCGGGTATTGGGAGTTGATGTTGCGCTATGCTCGATTGGCCATGACATGAAATCCCAGGCCAGGGTTGCTGAGATCTACTGGTAAGGGTTATCAGTAGTTTCTCGAACTGTTATAGACCTTGCATCGTCATGACTTATCAGGCTATTGGTGTATGACGTTATACCACCCCCAGGTTGTGATATGCGACATATCTGACAAAGAGATCGGACTGTACGGTAGTGTTACTGATTGGATTAGCAAGAGTGTGAGCAGGCTTGCTTGTTGATCTTCTGATCGCTCAATACCCGGTTGGCCGTTACATTTAGCATACCGCTTGCGACTTGTGGCTGTTTGATATGATCATCACCTACTGCCGGCGTATTGACGAGTCTTTAGAGTCCTACACAGAGGTTTCCTGGTTCTTGCGAAACGAAGTAGGAGCACATATGTGATATGTGCGGGACTGAGATTAATATGGGTATGTGATACCGTATTCTATTATCGCGATAAGTGATATCGGTCGGTTATATGAGATATAGCCGGTTTATCGGATCAAGTGTTGATTCGATAAGTTGATTCATATGATATTAGTCGGTTGTATGTGATATAGCTGGATTATTAAATCAAGTGTTGATTTGATAATTTAATGTATAATTATATATTTGATATATTAACTTACATTAACTAATATTTGCTCCCTAAGTATTTTTTTCCTCACTTGTGTGCATATAATATATATGTGATATATATTAATGTACATTTTATTGTGTCATGCTTGATGATACAAGAAACATGGGTATATGAGACTTACACTATATTTAGCATAATCCTCTGGATTTTATTTATCAAAGTAATTCTAAAATAGTGGATTTTGTCATCGTAGAAGCTTTGAGAAAGCTTGTGGATAACTATTGACCAAGTCCACTCCTTTTGTTTTGCTATAGATATTTATTAACCCAACCATTATACTAACCATAGTCAAGTCTTTACAAGGTTTAGTGTATGATATTAACTCACCCATGGTTCACTCTCTCACCTCATGTGTTTCATTTGTTCACTCACTTCATCTTCTTCCTCATGAAAAGCTTGCTAGCTTTTTATTAGGTGAGAAAATATTAAGAGAGAAAGAAAACTAAAGAGAGCCCATTTCCTACTTCATCATCCTCTACTATTGGCCATTTAGTTTAGGGTGTTTGCTTCACTAAACACTAATTTAGTGAAGAGGTAGCATGAGCTTGAGTCTTCTCGACGTAGATCATCTTCGTCCTTTGAAGACTTCAAGCAAGTTTGCATCTTTCACCTTATGGAGCCTCTAAAGAGTTTCGGAGATCATACTCCCAGTGAAGGGACATCTACACGGAGCATTTGAAGTGAAGGACCGGTCTAAAAAGGTTGTATTCCTCATTCACTTAGTGTGTAAAGTTGTTTGCATGCTTATTGTTTAAATTTCTAGTTAAGATTCTAGGGTTAGAGTTATTTAGAACGGAAAAAATTTGAAAACGGCATGGACGATGCCTCCCGAAACCTTACTGCCGCGCTAAGTAACCCTTCAGTGGTATCAGAGCCAAGCTAGAGATTTAAACGATGTTTGTTAAATTACGAAACCGAAACAACTCCGAAACATGAAACATATAAACCTGGTTTTGACCAATTTTTAAAGGGCTCTAAAAATTTTTTAAACAAATACAGAATGTTGTATGTGATATAACATGAACACTAGCAAAATTTGAAGCCATTTGGCTTGAAAGTGTCCGGCCACAACCTTGTTAAAACCGAGCTCACTGGGTCAATTTTTGATTTTGGGCTTCAAATTTTCATGGTGTTCCAGTCCCTGGGTTTTGGTGTTTCAGGTGTTGTTTGTTTTTGTTAAATTTTCATGTGATGTTAACTTTCTGCAAAGGCAATTCGGAGTGTTTCACAGTCGTAATTCTAATATGTATTCGGGTTATTTAGACGATGTTAAAATGTTTGAACGGATATCAATAACCAAATTTTTCCCTGCTGGAAATTTTTCAAGAGTTGGATTTTTTCCGAGTTTAAAATCTTCATAAAATTATGCAAGCGATTCTGTGGACCCTCTAGAAAAACGATACCCAAACTCGACTTTTTGGATCGCGGAACCGCCATAATACCCTAGGGTTTGCCGCAGTTCCGTGGCGACATGAGTGAGGCATGGGTCGTCCCTTCTACGGATGGTTCATCGGAACTGTGGCAATTTCTGGGTACTTTTTGAACTCCGCTCAAGTGTTGAGCTTGTCGGGAAAGTTTGGGAGTTTGATAATTCGATCGAAAAGTTTAATTTCGTTTAGCTATCTATTATTGTGATACAATATTTGGAATCCACTATTAGTTATGAGATAACTAGTTTGAATTTTATAAATCTAGCAGTTTAGTCTCATTTGATCGGTTGCCACGGAATTTTGATATGGATCAAAAGTCCGTCACAATTACGTAGTGTACGCAGATACTCGCCGGGTAACCTTACAAGATAGCCAAGCCCCATAGCCACGACCATGTGATTATAGAAGAACCTCGTCACCAAATCCATCCGATCAGTTGCCCGCGGCTGCGGTGTTCCGCCTTAGTGCACTTCGTCGATGGCATCGGGGGTGCTGCCGTCTACAAAAGATTCAGACAAGCATTCGATCAGGTTATCCGGAATCTTGGTGAATTACCCGACAGATTATTGGAAAGTGTTTTCAATATCGAGCCTAAAATGCGGGGCTTATAATTGTTAGGCATGTGATGTCTAAGGAATTCATTTTGCTTGGCATGAAATCAAAAGTATGTGATACATTGGGTTTATGATGTCTAAGGTGGTCGCGGATTCCAACTGTTGTAGTTTTTCACTTTCATTTCTACGACCGTAAATGTAATATGTGGTGTAACGCCGGTTTCAGTGCTATATGTCAACGACAATTGGGATACGCATATTTACTTACGTTGATGACATGTGATGTTATGTGTTGCTGTGATTTGTTATATTGGATCGTCATGTTATGAATAACCGGGGGTTTTATGTGAGATGAGATTTTTTTTCATTTTCATTCATGTAAAAGCTTGTATGTAATATTGTTTTAATGGGGCACTTCCGGGAAAACATAATTGATATCCTCATACATACATACATACATACATACATACATGCATGCATATATACTATGTTTTCATAATGTTTCGAGTGTCGAGATTGGACATTCATGTTCCATGATATTGAGTTGTGTCATTGATGGACACGTGGCTGTTATCCACATATATTACAGGCATATGATGTCGGATGTTTATCTGTACATGTTATGGGCATTGACTTGATTGTTGACACATATGCATTTGTGGTCACCCTAGCTATCACAGTATTACCTTCAGGATATAGTGACCTAGGAAATCGTTATTTTATTCGATTTCCACTTGTTGATATTTTCTACTCACGAGTTGGCAACTCACCCCCGTTGTGCCACAGTTCTTGCAGGTTTGTCCGCTTGGGATCAGTAGCGGTATTGATGGCACACGGTATCTTCCGGGTGTTTGCTTTGGTAGGTGGGACACATGTTGGATTGTGCCCACTCTCGTACTATTATATTCTATTGTATCTAGATAAACTCCATCACATCACATCACATCAGATCAGAAACTAGAATTGTATATTGGTAGACCCAGTCAGACATGGGTTTTGTGCGATACTTATAGCGATGGGTTGTGTTCGCTTCTTGAGTTTGATGTCTTACTTCTTTATTTGTTCTTTCTGGGTGGTTTTCTATTGTATCTAGATAATCCCCAAACGGGAGCAAAACACGCCCAAAGGCGGAAAAAAACCACCACAACAGATATACGACGCCGTAGCGAAGATATAAAAGACGATAAAAAGAAACTGTATAAAATACATCCAAGTCACCAAAACAATATACAAAATCGTCCTCACATCAAGTCTCTAAGTCATACAAGATAATGGTAGATGGAGAGTACATGATACAATGAAGATACAAGAACATAAACGGATAACCACAAAACCCACCTAAGCAAAACTGCACACTATGAGCTGAAGCGGCATCCACAGCAAAAGATGATAAGATAGATGAATAGCCTGCCTCGACTACTCTGGGGAACAACCTGCAAAACACTGTGGCACAACGGGGATGAGTTGCCAACTCGTGAATAGTAAATAACATATGCAGGTAATCGCAAGTATGCACGTACAGCGCGAATCTAACGTATGCAAGCTAATAGCAATAATAGTCATATGAATGCAACAGTCATGAAAGGTATACTAGAAGGTACAACTAATACATGAAGCAATAATAATAAGACAATCTGTATGCAATAATCATGTAAGGTACTCTATCAAGTACTACTAATACATGAAGCAATGATATGAAAATGTATATATGCAACAATCATGAAAGTACTCTATCAGGTACTACTAATACATGAAGAAATGCATATAAAAGTATGTAAATGCAACAGTCATGAAACGTACTCTATCAGGTACTACTAATACATGAAGTAGTGCATATACAATAATGCGAAGTATGGGATGAAACATGTCATTTCCACGGAATCCTGACATCGTGGTAGGACCAAAGTCCATCAAGACAATCCAAATCCCAATATCCTCAAATCAGCCCCCAAATTGGCACTCATATCATGTAAGTCTCACAAATCCTGAATGTACAATATCAAGTAAATCTCATATATCCTGAATGTACAAAATCAAGTAAATCACATATAACCTGTATCCAATACCAAGTGAATCTCATATATCCTGAATCCAATATCAAGTGAATCTCCTATATCCTGAAAAGTATACTTGCATGAATAAGTATGATGATGTATATGAATTGATATGTATACATATATATTAGCTTCCCATTCCACTAATATATATATATATATATATATATATATATGCATATATAACAGCGTCCTATTCCACTGTTATATATACTTAGGAGTAAAAATATCATGAAACCAATATGTCAAGTATCGATACAAAAATACTGATCTATCAGGTATTGTCACGACGACTGGCCCCAGATAGGTACGTAGCATACGCTATTTCGAAAAGCCGAGTGCCCAGCTTTGATCCTTGTCTTTCGACGTATCCATACGTACATGACTCCCGTCGATATCCCCACGATAACCGCCGAGTCATAGGTACTGTCACTGGTAGGTATGGTTCCCCCACTAACTCATCGTCTGCTCCACGAAAATCTTGCCCCGGGGCCCCATCGGGCCCCACCATGTACCCGCACACGGCTCCCTCCTATCTTCGCGTGGGGTATATTTATATCAGAACCGATAAATCTCATGGTGGATGCTGAAATATCATATCAAGAGAAACCGGATTTTTCAAATAATGCATAATTTCATGAAATTACCACGGTCATAAAATCCAGAAAACATCATGAAAAATCCATATCTCAATGCGAAAATCCATGAATAAAATATATGCAACAGAAAACTGTAATGTAAGCATATAAAGGAAAAGCCACTATTTAACTGCAACTAGTTAAAATATATATCATGTGGTTCCTAATTTCTCCAAGTCTATATAACATCAAATAAAGATAAACATGTAGGTATAACCAGATATATGTGTAAACATAAAGGTATAGCAAAGTATAATTATCTACCTATCAGTAATGATGTAATATACCCTCCAGGTATAAGTGAGGTATGTATGCAAGGTATACATGTAGCTATGTCATTATGTGTGCAATATACCTATCACTAATGGTACAATACTTTATAGGTATACAGGTAACTAGCATGTTACCATTTCAAGGCATATATGTATGTATGTAGGTATACAGGTATGCTATATGTCATATGCATAAAGGAATTTGAATCAATGTCTCAATGTCCCTTAACCAAACAATATCATATAAGTATGGGTGTTATACGTGTCATGGCAATTATTGACGGTGTGTGTGGCATACAATCTGTGCCCCTGCAACATGAGTCGTCAATAATAGTGCAGTGTCCTAAGGGGACAAGTCTAAGCACAATAAGTAACTAAGCAACTCTATATATGAAATAGAATATTGGACAATATGATAACATCTCTAGCCCAGACGCATAACGCCATGCGGGCGATTCCCCTGTAGATGTTAAATCTACTCACCAACGCTCCTGGCTAAGTAAAGCCTACCACCTGTTTCACCTTCTTTGCAGCGCCCGAAGTCCCCTCCTGCGAACCTAAAACATAACACAACAATGCAAGTATATATTAGCAATAGACCCAAAACATGTATAGGCTACGCGGACCAACGCGACAACACAAACTTACTCTCAAGTGTTCGTATTGTAGCTATTGTGCATAGCGACACTACGAAACCAACTCAGGAGCAACAGAACACAACGACACGAACCGTATCGGATAACGTAACTCGTGAAAACGAAACACAAGAAAACCCAAAGTGGTCCCAGATTTTTCTATACTAATAATCTGTAAAAGTTGCAAGTACCACGAGACCACAAAGAACACCAGAGACCCCTATACCAAAACCCAAACCCTAACTCCCTAGTCTGGCCGCAAATTGCGGCCAGAAGCAATAAATATGCGGCTTAAGCATGGGGAAACGGGTTCGTATATAGAGGGTATGTTCTAGGTCACTACACTACGCTACTGTGATGGGAACTTTTGCAACAAATACCGGGTTTGATAGCAGATCATCTCAGACCCAAAAACAACACTAAAAATTCGATATTTACCCGAAATGATACATACCAATATCTAAACTGAAACTAACAATCTACGCTACACAATAAACACCTACTTAACAGAAAGAGATCATTACCTAACCAAAAGAACTCAAAGATCCTAGATTACCAAGCTTCAAGGCATCTAAGAGGCAAATCAAGTCCAATGATGTGATTTTTGTGAGTTTTTGTGAAGATTTGATGAAATTTTGTGTAGGAAATGCAAGTTTTCAGTTGAGGGAAGTAAGGAATGAGGAAATAAAAAGAGATAGAGAAATGATAGAGTGAGAGGATAAAGAAAGTGGGAGGTGAGTGTAGGGTGAGAGTGAGGTGAGTGTAACCTTATGCATTAAATCACCATTAATGCATTCACACCACCATGCCACCTCTCTCTCAAACAAAACCCTAGGAAATAACTCTCTCACAACAAAATTCTTGAGGTTTAGGGTTAAGGATAAGATTAAAGCAAAAGATTGGATTAAAGCAAAGATTAGATTAGGTTAAGTTGTCATGGTTGCTAAGAACTAGACTAACACAAAACAAACCCTCACATTAACGTGTACACGTGCGTGCATTCCCATAACAAATAATAATAAATTATTAATTAAATGTTATAAAATGTGAGGAACCCAAATTGGTATACTTTTTACCAAAAACCCGCATTAACGTCTAAACTAACACTAACCGAAATCTAAGGCGTTACAATCTCCCCCTTATAAAAATTCATCCCCGAATTAAAAAATTCTCAGTAAGCTTACCTTCAAAGAGAAGAGTACAAAACTCTCAAATCTCGCTCGCAGCCTCCCAAGTGATCACCTCACAATATAGCTACGACCAAGAAAACCCTCCACAGATGGCAAGACCCTTGACCGAAGTTTCTCCACCTGCCGAACCACTAACACAATTGGCTGCCGGTGTACGAAAAGATCGCGTCCAACCTAAATGGTCTGGTGTTGAATCATGTGAGAAAGGTCATGAAGGTATTTTCAAAGTATCGACACAAGGAATACGGGGTGAATACTCAATAATCAGGGCGGAAGTGCCAAATTATAGGAAACGGAACTAACTCACTTTAAGGATCTCAAAAGGACCTACAATTCTAGGATAAGCTTCCCAAAACTCAAAACGTCATTCATCGGAAAAATCCGTAGGAATACATCATCTCCAACTGCGAACTCATGTCTGCGACCACCACGGTCGGCATAAGACCTCTGTCTGCACTGGGCCGTCCTCATCCTGACCTGAACCAATTGGATCAACTCCGAAGTCTCTAGACTAGCTGGGGTCCAAAAATTCGACTCTCGCATAGTCAAAGAAACAGACTGGCGATCGACACGACCTACCAATAAAACCTAATGGTTGCAAAATGGAGTGTCTCCTGATAACAGCTATAGAAGGAGAACCCTAACGATGGCAAGTGACGATCCGAACTGCCGACAACAACTAGTACGCACGCACAAGCATATCCTCCAGAGTCGGTATAGCCCGCTCTCACAAAACCATCATCCCGCGGATTGAAAAACGGAGCTAAAGCTCAACCAGTATCCAAGGATTCCTGAAGCTCCTGCCCAAGACGGCAAGCGAATAGGGTGTCTCTATTGGATACAACGCATGAAGGAACTCCGTGCAAATGCACAAACTTAACAAAGAACAACTGAGCAAACTGAGCATAACCGGACAACAAACACCCAAATGGAGTCACACCCTGACTAAACCTGGGTAGACGCCACAACGAATATTCATGGAGATCTGCTCCCATTCCCACTCTGGAACAGTTAAAGGTTGCAACTCTCCAGCCGGTCTCAGATGCTCGACCTTAGCTCACAACAAGACAGACACCTCCAAACGAAATTCGAAACTTCACTCCTCATCCCTGCCCACCCGTAACTATCTCACAAGTCACGTCAAATGTTGGTGGAACTTGAATAAACACAGAAAGCTGACTGATGTGCCTGCTCTAGGATTTCACGTCTCTACCGAACAACATCAGGTACATACAAATGCGTCCTTAAACGTAACAAACCCAGGTCACAAATCAAGGACTCCGAATCTTTACCCAGCCGAGTATGCTCAAGAATCTATGACAAACGAGCATCGGCGGGATGAGCCTCGCGAAAACGATTAAGGAAAAGTGGACGGGCGCGGACATGAGCAAGCTGTCCCTTCAGTAGAGGAGAACTTAAGCTGTACTCAACGATCGTATAAGAACTGTAAATCTACAGAAGACAGTCTCAAAACTGCGTACAACCGAAACAAGCTAACCCCAGGCCTACGACTCCAGCATCAGCTACCACAATCGCCTTGCCATGGGTAATAAAGGATCTCACAAACACAATTCTCCACAAGCTCCATCCAACTGCGCTGTCTCAACAATCAAAACCCGCTGCAGGAAGATGTACATTAAGCTCTGGTGGTCCGTGAAAATCTGACACAACTCTCCACACAAGTAGTGTCTCCAAATCTCTAACGCGCGACAACCGCGGCCATCTCCAGATCGTGAGTGGGATATCCTGCTCGTACTCCCTCCAACTGTCGGAAAGTAAAAGCGATAACTCTATAATGCCGCATCAACGCAAATTCGAGCCCCACACGCGAAACATCACAGTTAAACAACAAACTCGCCCGAACCAGAAAGCAAAGAAAGAACTGGTGCAGTTGTCAACCGAGTCTTCAACTGCTGAAAACTCCGTACGCATGCCACAGTCAAAAAAAAGGAACCTCTTTTTCGGTCAGTTCAGTCAACGGTGCAGCGATACACTAACAATCCTGCATGAAACGGCGGTAAAAACCTGCTAAGCCCAAAAATCTGCAAACCTCCCTCCCGTATACAAGTCTGGGCCAAAGCTGTACAGCCTCGATCTTCCTCGGAACCATACAAAAACCGTCTCCCGTAAATACAAGACCTAGGAGTCAACACAATCAAGTCTGAAGGAACACTCCGAGAACTTAGCAATACGCTGGTGCTTTAGTCCATAAATGGACTTAAGCAACTTGCACACTTTCCCGCTGCTCCCACTCTGAATGAAACCCTCTAGCTGATCCATATAGACGCATTCTTCCAAATTACCATTTAGAAAAGCCGTCTTTATGTCCATCTTCCATATCTCATAATCGTGGAAGGCAGCAATGGCAAGATGGATCCAAATGGATTTGAGCATAGCCACTGGAGAAATGGTTTCGTCATAGTCTAAAGCAGGTCTTTGACAAAAACCCTTTGCAACAAGTCTAGCCTTATAGGTTTCAACCTTTCCATCTATACCAATCTTCTTTCTAAAGATCCATCTGCATCCTATGGGTTTTACCCCTTCTGGAGTAATGTCTAAAGTCCATACTTTGTTTGTGTACATGGACTCCATCTCGGTCCGCATTACATCCAGCCATTGTACCGAGTCACCGCTCTGAACGACTTGCTGGAAGCTAGTAGGGTCATCATTATCAATGATGCAATCCACTCGATCCCCGTCTATGAGAAAACCGTAGTATCTCTCGGGCGGAAAAGATTGCCTACTACTTCTGCTGATTGGCGCTGGAATGTCCCTTTCTTCTGAAACTTCTGGTTCTACCAAGCTTTCAGTAATAGCTTGTGGTTCTGGAATTTCTTCCAGTTCTATTGCGCTCCCACTCTTATGATTTTCTAAAAATTCTGCTTCTAAGAAGTGGGCATGACGAGAAACAAATACCTTTTGCTCCTCTGCGTAATAAAAAAAATACCCCTTGGAGTTCTTTGGGTATCCCACAAATTACACTGTACTGAGTGTGCCTCGAGCTTGTCCGCATACTACTTTTTTACAAAAGCTGGACACCCCCATGTCTTAAGGTACTTAAGAAAGGGTTTCTTCCCACTCCACATCTGATATGGTGTGGTAGGCACAGTCTTGGTTGGAACTGTTAGTGTATATGCCCAAGAGGCCATTACTGTATCATACTAGTTTGTATATTACTTAATGGAAGCTTGGGATATTCACCTTGTATATACAATCTTGCTCAAAATAGTAGTATGCTACTTGGTTTGTTTCTACTTCAATGTGTACATGTGTTTATTTTAGTATATCACCTATACACATTAGTGGAGCCCTTAGGATCTTTGCTTGATTACCAGCGTTGTGATGGCAGTCACACTAGTGGGGGCTGGGTAATCTATAAGCTCATCCTTATGCAGGTCCCTAGTCGCAGGACTATCGAGACAGGGCATCGATACTCCGGAGTAGAGTAGCGTATGCGCTTCTCATCCCAGAGTGGGAGATGGTCTGTCCCACAGCCATCAGTACGTCGTACTGGAGATAGTATGCGGGTGCTCGTTAGGTTACGAGTACACTGGACAGGACTCGTCGGGAACTGACCGGTTTGTATTATACCTATCGTCAGTTATCAGTTCCCAGGTGACATGAGTACAGCTTAGTCCGCTGACTTGACACTGTCACTTCTCCTCGAGTGTGTTCCCACTGTACTTTGATTACTACCCTACCATGGCTCAAAGGAGTCGTGCAAACAGGTAGTAGTTGGGTACAATCCCGAAGCACTTGGAGGCAATGACGGTTAGACAGGATTCGTCTCTCCCGGTATTGGGGGTTGACATCGCGATGTGTCTAGGAGAGCCAATACACGAGTAGTCCCTGGCCAGGGCAAGCGAGATATACTGGTAGGCTTCCAGTGTTATCTCAGGGTGTTTTAGGCTTCACTCCGACACGACTTGTACCGCTATTAGGGGACTGACATTTACCGCCCCCTAGGCCCACCATGCGATGTATCAGACGAACAGACCGGACTGTACGGAGACTGTCACATTCAGGCTCAGTAGGAGTTCAAATGGGTTTCACCTCGTCAGTCTTCTTGTCGGCATCTACCTGGGGACTGTTACGCACAGCTAGTGCCGCTTGTGGTCTGTGGTTAAACCCACAGCCAGCGTAGTGTCGAGTCTTTAGAGTCCCACACAGAAAGCTATTCGGCTTTAGGCAAAAGAGTAGAGGTCGCATGGTTTTGCGACATGTCGCATGGTTTTGCGGCAGGGTTCGGTCACATCCATGCACTTGTGCACGTTTAGTGTCCGGACAGTTAACACTAGCGGTCTTTGGTTTAAGCCAGATCCTAGTGTACGTTTTAGGATTGATTTTATCTCGTATGTATTCATGTTCCTCGGAATGCGGATGCGGGTGTGTATGCACAGTTGACGGAGAGACAGAGGCAGAGGATTCTCATTAGGGTTGCTGACTGTTGACTGTTGACCATTGACTTCTTGCTAAACCCTAATGAGAATATGATATCTGATTAACAATAATATTAATTAAGTATTATGGTTACATGGTTGTTGAGGGGTTGACTTTGTTGACTTGTTGACTTTGTTGACCGGTTGACTAGGTTGGACTAGTTGACCATCATGATGACAATGTCTATCATTTCATGGCGAAGACTTTTTGCTTGCTTGTTCTCTTATGAAAAATGAGTGCATGAAATGATATGGCTATTGTAGCTTAAACCATCACATAATACTTGATTGCTATGTTTTGTTATGATGGCATTGGATTATGAGAGCCAAGAGAGAAAAGTCTTTCTCATTCTATCATTTTAATTCTTTCTCTTGTTCTTGAGTTCTCATCTTCTTCCTCTTGCTCTCCCTCTCTCTAGTCTATGGTTCACTTGTCTCATGTGTTGAGAAGCAAGAACTATAGAGAAAAATCCCAACACACTCTCCTCTACTCACTCTAGTTCACAAGGTTTAGCAAACCGAGTGAACTAGTTTCTTCAAAGTTCGAAGAAGAAGCCAAAGGTAGAAGATTTCGGGTGGATCGATCTTCGGCGCAAGGAGACGACGGGGTGAAGCCGATCCGTACACCATCGAGGTTTGAAGACGAAGGAGTTCAAGAAAGAAAGGTATAACCCCCTAACCGAGTAGTTAGGTTGTTAGTTAGATGTTTAACAAAAATCCGGTTTTGCGTCCATGTTACCGCCTCTAGAAAATTGTTTTTCACCAAATTACGCATGCCCGAAAGTACCGGGAGAGGTAGCATGGACTTACAGTGGTATCAGAGCCTAGTTAAACACTACCTAACATGTTAGCATAGTAACTAGAAATTCGATCGGAGAAAAAGTCACGAAATACACCCAAAAATCCAACTTGCTGTCGATTTTTTTAAGTCTGTAAAAATAATAAATCATGCTTTAAAAATCGACTCAGGGTTTTTTAAAGATACTGTAGAAAAACGATGCAGAGATTCCATCAAACCGCCGCGGAAACGCTTCAATAGCTTGCTATTGCCGCGGTTCCGCGGCCATCTTGGCTCTTCTCTGGATCGTCTTTGCTGCAGTATATTCAGTGGGGTATTTTAGGAATTTTGGTATATGTTTTTTCTGCCCAGATTTACCAGAAAGAAAATTTTGTTTTTGGGGCTTTAAAAACCGTATTTTGATCGAACTTCTAAAGACTTAAGCTGACGGGTTTTTATCTGTGATGTGATATTTGTATTGAACGTCTGCTAATCGCTATATGTCGATTAGTGGGGGTTATACAAATCTGTGATCTGTAATGTTATTGGTTTGTGTATATGAATTCGTTGGATTGTCGCGGGTGAATAGACGGAGGTTGTGAGACGAGAGTTTTATTTTCTTTCAATTCATGTAAATTTGTAAATTGATGTAATAATTATTTATATGGCCGAACAACCGGGTCGGAGTTGTAGCCGTCATTGTATAATTTCTTTTTACTGTTTTTGCACCGAGGATAGACCCATGAAGGGGGTGCATAAACTGCCGGGTATCCCGAAGTGCCGAGTGGCCTACTCACGGAGTTGAGAGAGGTTGCTTCGCTTCGGGTACTTGGTGGGTAGTTTGCCGCACCCGTAGGGGTCTTGGGTGGGGTATTGGCTATTCACCGCGACCGTATAATCTGCTTTTCGTTACAGGCTCGAACGAATTGCGGGTTCCTAGTATATCCAATGTGTTCATCTATGATCTGAAATGGCTATCATTGCAATATATCTATATATGATATTACTTAGGCGTTGCTTATGTTTTACAGCCGCGCTAGCCTAGCTCCCGCTCTGTCGTCAGTTAAGTAACCTAACGGGTAATGACGGGGCCCCATGGCGAATGTGAATGGCATTAGCGTACGTCATATTTTGGTTGTTTTCTGCAATGGTAGGGTTAAATGATGGGACGCATTAAAAGAACTAATGCAAGAATAACACGCATTAAAAGAACTAATGCAAGAAAATAAACCAAGTAAAATTCGTTGGAACACTTTCGAAAAACCACTCGGTTCTTTTCAAAACCAACTTTTAAATGCGGAGCTTAAGCCACTCCTTTTAAAAGCTATCTCGTTCCATCGATTATATCAAGTTCACTACGTTCACGTTTTTGCCAAAACTATTCGTAGCCCTCCGTCGTTTCACATGAATGGTCAATAGTATTCAAGCTATGTTTGTTGGCCAAAGTCAAGGCATAGTTGTTGGTAGCTATTGGGTATTCATGTGCAGCATAGATAGATGCGTTGGTTTGGAACAGTCGTACTACCTTGTTGGCCAAAGTCAAGGGTAGGTACGGGTGGATTCAAATTAACCTGGAGAACGACTGGTAAAACTTGACATGTGACTTATGATTTGTTGGCCAAAGTCAATGTCTTAAGAGCATGGGGCAAAAATCCACATCGGGAGTTTCATAAGTACTGAAACTTGCTAGCGTTGCATACCATTTGGAGTGTGATGATTCTGGTAGGATTCCTTCAGTTTTGTCGCGCGATGATATTTGGATCCCGATCCTACTGTGAGTATATGCAACTCCTCGGGAAATTTCTTACTTAACGATCAATGCTATAAACCAAGTAGGTGTCTAGAAAGGTGTTAGCGGGGCTACGCCCCCAGGGAAAAGAGGTTCTTAAATTAAGGAACTTCGCGAAAGCGTTGGAAAACCTCCCTCGAAGTACCGACACTAGCCTGGCTGAACGGTTAAGCAAGAATTGTACGGTGAGATTGATCCTGACTAATTCTTCCTTTTTGGTTTGAGGAGGGATTCGAGAAACAGTGGGAGCCATCCTGTTTAGACAAACTAAAAACCACTCTAAACTTGCAAGAGCATCATGCTGAGTGTTTCTTCTCTCTCTCCTAATTGCAGCGACCAATCGACATGACTGGACTTAAGTTACTTCTAGATAAAAACATACTGACAGGGCCAAACTACAAAGATTGGCTCAGGAATGTCAAAATGGCAATCACTTACGACAAGCTGGGGTATCTTCTTACCACCAAAGCTCCCCATGTCCAAGGTCCCACCTCTAGAGTCGCGGATAAGGAAATCCATAAGACTTGGGAGATTGATTGCGCGAAGGCCAGGTGCCTCGTGCTTGCCACTATGGACAACGAACATCAGAGGAAGCACGAGAATATGGACCTCGAATCCATATTTCTCCATACAAAAGAACTGTATGGAGAGCAGTCTCGTATCGCAAGATACGAAGTGTCGATGAAGTTATTTTCGGCAAGGTTGGCCTTCGGATCATCGGTAGCGGAACACGTGCTTAAGACGATTGGCTACATAGAAGAGCTCGCGGACCTTGGGACCACGTTGGAGAATGAGCTCTATACGGACTTGATTCTCCAGTCCCTTCCTTCCACTTACGCCCAGTTTATCCTGAACTTCAACTTACAAGAAAAGGAAGTTGAACTTTCAGAACTCCTCAACATGCTGAAGAGCGCAGAGGGCACCCTACAGAAAGGTAGGGAAACATCCACTTTGTTTGTAGGAAGATCTTCCTCTTCTAGGTCCAAGGCGAAAGCCAAGGGAAAGAAGTAGAAAGTCCCCGCCAAACCAAGGGGCGGTGTTAGTAAAGTGGATACGAAGGGAAAGGCAAAGGCAACAAAGAAAGCGGGGCAGCTTGTGGATAAAGAAGAATGCTTCTATTGTCATAAGAAGGGACACTGGAAGAATGATTGCAGGGCTTGGAAGGCCAGAACACAGAATCTGAAGCAGGTTGCAGCTTCAGCTTCAGGTGTGTATGTTATTGATAACTGTCTTTCAACAAACTCTACTTCCTGGGTATTGGATACCGGATCAGGATCTCATATCTGTAATTCTTTGCAGGCGTTGAGAAACCGTAGGTTTTTGAAGGCAGGTGACATGACCCTCAAAGTTGCAAACGGAGCTAGCATGGATGCTAAGGCCGTGGGGGACTATCACCTGGGAATGTCAGAAGGACATGTTTTGGTTTTGCGTAATTGCTTTTTTGTACCCAACGCAACTTGTAATATCATTTCTGTATCTTTGACTTCTAAAGAAGGTTATGAATTTGCGTTTGTAAGTAATGTTGTAAACATTCACCTTAATCAAGTTCTGATTGGGTCAGGAACATTAATCAATGGTATATACGTTTTAAACCAACCACAGATTTTCAATGTCCAGAATACACACAAAAGAAAGTCTCCGGAAATCAATCAGACTTTCTTATGGCATTGTAGACTGGGTCACATCAATGAGAGAAGGTTGACGAAGTCACATAAAGAAGGATATTTGAATCCGTTCGAATATCAATCGTATGCCACTTGTCAATCCTGTCTCAAAGGAAAGATGACAAAGACTCCGTTCACTGGACACGGAGTAAGAGCGAGCGAGCTCTTGGGACTCGTACACAGCGACGTGTGCGGTCCAATGTCTACACATGCGCGAAGCGGTTATTCTTACTTCATTACTTTTACGGATGACTTTTCAAGTTACGGTTATGTCTTCTTAATGAAACATAAGTCCGAAACCTTTGGAAAATTCCAGGAATATAAGAATGAAGTAGAAAAACAAACCGGCAAAAGTATCAAGATTCTAAGATCGGATCGAGGAGGTGAATACTTGAGTGCCGAGTTCCTGGACTATTTAAAAGAGAACAGAATTCTCTCTCAGCTTACTCCTCCATACACTCCGCAACATAACGGTGTATCGGAGAGACGGAACTGAACCCTATTGGATATAGTACGGTCCATGATGAGTAACGCTGAGTTACCGCGATCATTCTGGGGGTATGCGCTAGAATCAGCTGTATACCTTTTGAACCGAGTTCCCACTAAGACTGTGCCTACCACACCATATGAGATGTGATGTGGGAAGAGGCCCCATCTTAATCATATTAAGACATGGGGATGTCCAGCTTTTGTTAAAAAGTAGCATGCGGACAAATTCGAGGCACGCTCAGTACAGTGCAAGTTCGTGGGATATGCAAATAACTCCAAGGGATATTTCTTCTACTGCGAAGAGGAACAAAAGGTTTTTGTTTCTCGTCATGCCTACTTCTTGGAAACTGAGTTTTTGGAAAACTAGATAAGTGGGAGTACGGTAGAACTGGAAGAAATTCCAGAACCACAGACTATTACTGAAAGCTTAGTGGAACTAGAGGGTTCAAAAGAACAGAACATTCCTACGCCGCTCCGCAGGAGTAGTAGGCAGTCTCATCTGCCCGAGAGATACTACGGTTTTCTCATAGACGGGGATAGAGAGGATTGCATCATTGATTATGATGAGCCTACTAGCTTCCAGCAGGCCGTTCAGAGCGTTGACTCGGTAAAATGGCTGGATGCAATGCGGACCGAAATGGAGTCCATGTACACCAACAAAGTATGGACGTTGGACGTTGCTCCAGACGGGGTAAAACCCGTAGGATGCAAGTGGATCTTCAAAAGGAAGATTGGTGTAGATGGACAGGTTGAGACCTATAAAGCTAGACTGGTTGCAAAGGGTTTTCGTCAAAGACCTGGTTTGGACTATGACGAGACCATTTCTCCAGTAGCTATGCTGAAATCTATTTGGATCATTCTTGCCATTGCTGCCTTCCACGATTATGAGATTTGGCAGATGGACGTAAAGACCGCTTTTCTAAATGGAAATTTAGAGGAGTGTGTCTATATGGACCAGCCAGAGGGTTTCATTCAGAGTGGGAGTAGCGGAAAGGTGTGCAAGTTGCTTAAGTCCATTTACGGACTAAAGCAGGCATCGCTGAGTTGGAACATCTGTTTTGATGAGACGGTCAATGAATTTGGCTTTATCAAAAATCCAGATGAACCTTGCATCTATAGTACATTTGTAGCGAGAACTGTAGTATTCCTCGTTTTATACGTGGATAACATTCTCTTAATAGGAAATGACATTCCTATGCTACAATCTGTCAAGGGGTTCTTGTCCCACAGGTTCTCCATGAAAGACCTGGGTGATGCCTCCTACATCCTGGGGATCCGGATCCATCGTGATAGATCCAAGAGGATATTAGGACTTTCACAGTCCAGGTAAATCGACACCATACTGAAAAGATTCAGTATGGAAGATTCCAAGCGCTGTAATCTACCGGCTTGTCACGGGATCACCCTCTCTAAAGAGATGTCTCCCAAGACTAATTTGGAGAGGGATCGCATGTCTATTATACACTACGCTTCTGCGGTAGGCTCTATAATGTATGCGATGTTGTGTACCAGACCAGATGTAGCTTATGCACTGAGTGTGGTAAGCCGGTATCAGTTAAACCTTGGGGAGAAACACTGGATAGCGGTAAAGAACATCCTCAAGTACCTGAGAAGGACTAAGGAGATGTTCTTGGTGTATGGCGGAAAAGACCTCCAGATCGAGGCCTTTGCTGACTCCAGCTTCCAGAGTGACAAGGATGATTCCAAGTCCATGTCGGGTTTTGTCTTTACCCTCAATAGAGAGGCGGTGTGTTGGAAGAGTTCCAAACGGGAAACCGTTGCATACTCAACGATGGAAGCGGAATACATCGCTGCATCTGATGCCGCAAAACAAGCTGTCTGGAAGAGGAAGTTCTTGAAAGAACTTCAGGTGGTTCCGTCCATTGTTGATCCAATACCTCTGTATTGCGACAACAACGGGGCTATAGCTTTAGCGAAGGAACCCAGGTCCCATCAGAGATCCAGACACATCTTGAGGCGGTATCACCTGATCAGGGAGATCGTGGATCGCCAGGAGATCGAGGTTCGGAGGGTTGCTTCAGAGGATAACACTGCAGATCCATTCACCAAGGCCTTGCCCCTGACTCAGTTCGAGCAGCTGATCGAGATGATAGGTCTTCGATACGCCAGTACATGGCCTTAGTGCAAGTGGGAGATTGTTAGTGTATATGCCCTAGAGGCCATTACTGTATCATACTAGTTTGTATATTACTTAATGGAAGCTTGGGATATTCACCTTGTATATACAATCTTGCTCAAAATAGTAGTATGCTACTTGGTTTGTTTCTACTTCAATGTGTACATGTGTTTATTTTAGTATATCACCTATACACATTAGTGGAGCCCTTAGGATCTTTGCTTGATTACCAGCGTTGTGATGGCAGTCACACTAGTGGGGGCTGGGTAATCTATAAGCACATCCTTATGCAGGTCCCTAGTCGCAGGACTATCGAGACAGGGCATCGATACTCCGGAGTAGACAAGCGTATGCTCTTCTCATCCCAGAGTGGGAGATGGTCTGTTCCACAGCCATCAGTACGTCGTACTGGAGATAGTATGCGGGTGCTCGTTAGGTTATGAGTACACTGGACAGGACTCGTCGGGAACTGACCGGTTGGTATTATACCTATCGTCAGTTATCAGTTCCCAGGTGACATGAGTACAGCTTAGTCCGTTGACTTGACACTGTCACTTCGCCTCGAGTGTGTTCCCACTGTACTTTGATTACTACCCTACCACCGCTCAAAGGAGTCGTGCAAACAGGTAGTAGTTGGGTACAGTCCCGAAGCACTTGGAGGCAGTGACGGTTAGAAAGGATTCGTCTCTCCCGGTATTGGGGGTTGACATCGCGGTGTGTCTATGATAGCCATTACACGAGTAGTCCCTGGCCAGGGCAAGCGAGATATAATGGTAGGCTTCCAGTGTTATCTCAGGGTGTTTTGGGCTTCACTCCGACACGACTTGTACCGCTATTAGGGGACTGACATTTACCACCCCCCTAGGCCCGCCATGCGATGTATCAAACGAACAGACCGGACTGTACGGAGACTGTCACATTCAGGCTCAGTAGGAGTTCAGATGGGTTTCACCTCGTCAGTCTTCTTGTCGGCATCTACTTGGGGACCGTTACGCACAGCTAGTGCCGCTTGCGGTCTGTGGTTAAACCCACTGCCAGCGTAGTGTCGAGTCTTTAGAGTCCCACACAGAAAGCTATTCACCTTTAGGTAAAAGAGTAGAGGTCGCATGGTTTTGCGACAGGTCATATGGTATTGCGGCAGTGTTCGGTCACATCCGTGCACTTGTGCTCCGGACAGTTAACACAAGCGGGCTTTGGTTTAAGCCAGATCCTAGTGTACGTTTTGGGATTGATTTTATCTCGTATGTATTCGTGTTCCTCGGAACGCGGATGCGGGTGTGTATGCACAGTTGATGTAGAGACAGAGGCAGAGGATTCTCATTAGGGTTGCTGACTGTTGACTGTTGACCATTGACTTCTTGCTAAACCCTAATGAGAATATGATATATGATTAACAATATGTCACGACCCGAAAGTACGGAACATGACCGGCACTTAAACTACGAACGTCTCGAGTCGTACGTAATCTAAGTAAACCAAAAACCCCGAAATCCAAACCAAGAAAAGATGTAGAGTGCAGGAAAAACCAACTTAAAGCAAGTAGTTTCAATAGCATAAGCCGAATTATGCGGTTTTTAAAAACATCAAAAATTTCCTGAAAATTTCGGCAGAGTCTCCTTTGTAAATACTGGCCCCCAAATGGGATACAACATGAATAGTATACGAAATCAATAAAAAGGCAACCCCAAGCGGGAGCTAGCTCTTCGTCAATCGACGGCCACAACCACACAAGCAATATAATATACAACGCCAATGGGGAGGATCAAAATTCAAAGGGAAACTCAAAACCACAAGAAAACCACAGAAATACAACGCGCGACTCTAAGGTCGAAAGAATAACATCACTGGTCTCTATCTCAAAAATAAATACATGTTTGGTTGATGGAACTTCTAGATACAACAGAATAATGATATACAAGATATATAATGGGGGTACGATACAAGTAAACCCAACTACTAGCAAATCACCCGAAGAAAACTATGCCCGCAAAGCCGTAATGAAACCTGTACGGCAAACCTCCAAGAAACTGGGGCACAACGAGGGTGAGTTGCCAACTCGTGAATAGAAAAACATCTACGGAAAGAAATCGCATAAATAACGCAACCTAGGTCAATGTTCATAATATATCCTCAAATATATAACCAGCAATCCATAACAATAGTTAGGGCAAATATCTAACCCAAGTGTAATTCCATGTGCCCGTGTCAGTACCTCATGTAGCAATATATCATATGAATGATGTATGAATGCATGAAAACAGAATACATGTAAATGAAGAAACTGTTTTCATAATTTAGTGAGATTTCCTTTGTATTTTTAAAATGAGGTATCATAATGAAATCAGCATAAAACAGTGCCTAGCATCGGCACAAAACGTAATCCCAATACCTCGATATCTCTGTATCACAGTCTCTGTACCTGAATATCTTGAAATCTCAATGTCTCAATCACAATATCTAGGGCGCCGTCAGTCCAGACCGACCCCTACCATCCAACTCAAGACCACGACAGTATCCTCCGGATATCCGACGCGTCGGGTAATATCACCGGTCGGTAGTGCTCCCCTGCCAGGCTCAACGTCAACAACACGATCCTCTTGCCCCGGGGTACCGCACCGGGCCCACCATGTAACCGAAACGGTTCCTCCACTCCTCGAATCGGGTCTCAAAATCCATCAGCAAACTCATGGTGGACGACTCATACATCATTGGAAAACCGCACTTTTTATTTTAAAAGAGAGAAAAAGTTTATTCATGTTTTTGCGGTTTTCTTCCAAATCCAAGAAATCTCATGAAATCCGAATCCAAGTCATCAATAGCATGTAAACAGTGAATATAGGCATGAGAATCCATGAATACGGCATAACAACGAATAACAGTATGCATGAAGTGACAAGTAATAACTACAATATCTAAGCTGGCATATAAAATAAGTACACTAATATTATGTCAAACTACTAGCTATCAAGCTAAGTTAAGCAATAAAATTTTCTAAGGTGTACGTGACATGGCAATTACCGATGAAGATGTGTGTGAGCCGGCAAGTAAGTGTACGTGGTACATACGCATCATCGGTAATGGTGCTGGTGTCCTAACAACATAATGTCAACAATGCAATATGAAATAACAATGTAAGTATGTGATGCGGAGCGAGCAACCAAAATGAGAGGGAGCTAAATATTAAACAATGTTGCCATTTGAAATAACACGAATCGTGGGGTTTTGAAAATAGGGCTACGGTAGTTTTAAGAAAGGATACGTCTTTTGAAATATCCGTAGATCCCTTGACCTGTCTTTTAAAATACCCACGATCCGATAGTTTTGAAATAGGTAGGAGTCTAATCTAATCTAACAACTACACTAAACTATACGGCTGAACTAACAAGCTGAACTACAGGTAAGGAAACCGCCTATCATCTGAGTCGATACATATACATACCTGTATATGTATAGTCGGTGATCCCGCCTCAATAATATCATATCCGATACCGTATCTATAGTCAGAATCCCAAGTCAAGAGTGCGGATCAATCATCAATATATAGCTCGTACGTAAATCCGTCGTACGGCATCCCAAATCGGGGTACGGGTCAATATCACATTCATCATACTATTCACCTAGTATCCTCTTTATCAAATATCATGATCGGGGTACTGATCTACGTCTAGTACAATACTGATATCCTTAATATACTCATGATCTGACTACTGATCGACAATCTTGTACAAACCGATATCGTCAGCACATATCATCATCAAGGGGTTTACATCGCTCGATACGGCCTAATATCAATATCCTAGCATATCATGTCTCATATCACGATCACATGTCGACCATTTTATTTATAACACTATTCACCCGTATTGTCGCCCCAAGATCCGCTATAACACCAGGACGAACCTCAAGTACGAATCCGGCCATATCACCGATATCACAACCTCAACATAAATCTCATCGACTCATCTCAAACCCATGTATCATTCTTAAATCCGTATGTGAACACATAGTCTCATACCTATGTGAACACATAACTATATATATTCCCGTAAACACAAATGGAAGAAGAATGTATGCAAGTATGGGTGGGTGTGTGCATGTATGGTGCGACCAATACTCTAGGGTTTCGCGAAACTAAACCATCCATATTTATCATCAATAAACTCAACAGTATATAAATAATATATATATGTGTGTATACGTGTTCGTATACATCACCACGAACTGCGGGGGTGCTATACGCCATCCACCCGACTTCTCCCCGTAGATATAAATCTACTCACTTGGTCCTCGCTCGCCGGTGCCGACGTCGCCACGCGCTTGCTTGTCGTCTTGAAGTCCACATGGGGTACCTACATATCATAACGCACCATATCGCATTAAAATCCGACTCATGACCAAAACAACGCACGAATCCCACATAGGTCAAAACCTATGGTTGCTTTCACAAATCGACCCAACAACCCTCGACGTCGTCGTAAAAACACCAAACCATCGAGAAAACTACCAACACACTCATTTGTACAATTACAAGCACTAATTATAATATAAAATAGCTTAAAATTCACAAAAACCCCAATTTCACTTAAAAAGTCATTTTCCGAAAATCTAGCAAGCACAAATCACCGTTTTTGTACAAAATTCGATGTATAAACGAATCTAGCGGCCACAATATTCACTAAATATCTTATATAAGTCATAAAAACAATTCCCATAATTTAATCTCGTTAAATTCCAAAAACCCTAAAATTCTAGTTTACAAAATACCTAAATTTTAACAATTTTTTAGCAAAAATGCACAAACTACAATCTAGCTTGGATTTTCATGAACTAAAGTATTAAACTACACTTTAAAATGTTAATAATGCCATGAATACCCTAATTAGATTTTTGTCTCCATTATTTAATCAAATTCCAAAAACCTAGTTTGCTTAAAAACTTGATTTGGACAAATTAAATGCAACAATTTACATAATAGCAACAAGATTAGCTTTTCCAAACCTTAAGAGGTTCAACTACACAATTAAAGCATGAACAATTTATCAAAACCCTTATCTTGATCCAAACCCAATTCCTTACAATTTCAACTTGAAGGGTAAACCAAGTTAACACCTAATTAAACACTTAATTAAGCTAACATAAGCAATAATCAAGAATTTAACTATAAGGTTAAAATTATACCTCCTTAATTTTATTGATCTCACAAAAAATCTAGACTCCCAAAATGCTCTCTTTTCACCAAGATCTAAGCTTGAATGGCAAAGGAATAATGGGTAGGGATTAGATTTTGAGTTTGCTCTGATTTGTGTTGATTTTGGTTGATTTTTGAATGAATTTGGAGGTGAAGGAAGATGAAGACTTGAAGAAAATGGGGGGGCTGCCAACAGATCAGTTTCGGCCAGGAGAGAAGAGGGGTGAGGTGTGGTGTGGGGGTGGGTGAGGTCAAGGGGAGAAAAGAAGACCAAGTCAACAAAAGACCATACTCTTTTTACTATTTTCTTATTTCCTTTGTTTTCTTTTTTCTTGATTTCTTTTCTTCTATCAAGAAGTGGGGGAAAACTTGGAGAGGGCTGCTAAATATGGGTGTGTGTGAGTGTGGGTGTGTGTGGGGTGAGGGAAAAAGATAAATGTATTACCCCAATTCCCATTAACACTAATTTCACCGAAAAAACCTTTTTCTTCGATATTTTCTAAACCGTTTTGGCAAACGATTTCATTTCAAAACCACATGATAAATATTTTTTTTAATGTTTTATGATGTACAAAATTTGTTTCAACTCATTCCAACTTGTAATTTTCCCTAATTAAATGTATTAGTGACGGCTTAAAATAATATTAAAATAATTAATTTCGGAAAAATTTTCAGAAAATTTGAAATTTCACCAGTGGGTCAATAAAAACCAAATACTAGCAATTACATAGCTAGAATATGTATATTTAATTTTATAATAAAGATATTTGTATTTTGACTTTTTTTTACAGAAAACCCCCTATTTTACCGTATTTTTTCGAAATTTTACCGAAACGATTTTCAAAACGTTACAATCTTCCCCCCTTAAAAAAATTCGGTCCCCGAATTTAAATTAAAACTCTCCCAAAATACTAAAACATCTAAACCAAAACCACCAAGTCGTCGGGGCTCCGAAATTGTAAATACATAAAACAAATTGTAGCGCAGCGCATGCGCATGAAAAATGAGCATATAACTCAAATCAAAACTCCGTAAAGCATCCTGCAATCATCGGAGTCATGGGGAAGACATCAATGCCAAATCCAAAGCAAAACCAATAAGATATAACTCGAAACTATACATGTAAATATCGAATCTATATATGTAAGTATCTGAAGGAAATGCATGCCAAATTTCTTTAAGTCGTTGTGCAACGCATATAACACTGCACAGTGGCGGACGTCTATCATAAGAAAATAACTATATGCTTATATACCTTTGTTTGAAATGTACGTTCCGCGGTTTTGGAAACAATTTAGAAGGGTCTCCTTGTTTTAAATATTTCGTGTCATATCAGACACGTAGGTAAATACTGAGCCTATAGCTCGCTTTTTGGAAATCCCTTCAATAACTATCAATGCATGCAAAATATATTCAGGTACTGTCCTCTGATTAGTCCTGCTCAGTACGAAAACACATAGCAATATCATAAAAACGTACTGCTCTATAAGAAAAATCAATCCCAAAATACGCGTATGAATATTACGTGCGTCTGGTGCGCACGGAAATCAAAATCCATATATGTGCCATACATATGCACAGAAACAACATCTAAGTGCATCGGGTGTGCACGAAACATCTGTCGTAGGCAACATGTGTGCCTGACAGCAAAATCAGGTGCATCTGACATGCACGAAAAATCTCGATTTAGTGCATCTGGTGTGCACCAAAATCACATCTCAAAACATGCGCTCAACATCTGCGAAAATCTAAGGCAGGTGCATCCATCATGCACGAAATCATGAAATCCAATATCAAGCGCCGAACATGCGCAAAATCAAATCTGGTGCACAAGGTGCACAAAACAAATATCGAGTATCACAATCGAAATCGAAGTCCAGTGCATCTAAGTGCATAAAAGGCGTATCACTGCACAGCAAGCATATATAAACTATACAGAGTGCAGGAACCAAATCGTATGCGTGCATATGCACAAAATCAACTCAAATGTCTAAAACCGTAAAATCACAAACATGTGAAGCCAAAGCACGAAAACGATATCAAGTGCAACACTGTGCAAAGATCGTAAATCCTCAATAATCAAAATCAAATCATGCGAATAAATCACCCAAAACATCGAAATCAATAATGGCGGAATAGTACCGCTCAAGTGCATCCTCTAAGAATCTCGGGCCAACTGTCGCGGTCACTAGTGGAACGTCTCGTCGATGATCATGAACTCTGGCCTGCTGGTGTGCGTAACAATGACCACTCCTGGGTCAATGTCTTCACTATGAATTACCAATCTCTCGGTCCATCGGCTCATCGGCCCTGTCAGGTGTGCTAACGTGGATGATTCCGTTCTGGCACTTCTCTGGTCATCCCTCGGTCAATCATCGCGACCACTCGACAGCATATCGCTGGCGTCGGCCTCTAGCTCTCTGAATGTACGTGACACATCTGATCCTGGGTGCAAGTATCATTGCAGCAGTGTCCTGGAAGGAATCCTGCTCACGGTCTCTTCCATGTCTCGTCTCTGCCAACTGTACGGAAGTCATCGTCCTTTCCTATATCTGCATCTTGCTCTGGAACGACTGCATACTCATCGCGACTCTTTCTGGAAGGTAAATCCAAGTACCATGCCTCGGCATGCGCATCGCATCTAATGTCAGCGGAGTGGAACGTCATCTCATCTAGATCTGGTACGAACCTCTTACTTCACTTTTCTCTAATGTCGTCTGCTTTGGACTCGTCTCGTCGCGGCTGCATGGACTGAGCTCCAACGGCTATCCTCGTATCGGGAGTCTCCCAAGAAAGCATCTCACCACCTAGCATCCGAATTAAGTCGAACCATCCGATCGAGTCGTCAAAACCTCATAATCCCCCAAGAGCTCAACATCTTGGGCACAGTTTAATAGTATCGAGTACATACCACAGCATCGGTGGTCCAGCCGTAGAAGGGCAAATCCAAGCCTCACTAATGGCGCCGTAGAACTGTCACAAACCCGAAGGTTTAAAGGCTTTCACACGGTCATTAAGTCGAGTTAGGGTTTCATTCTTCTAGCGGGTCCATAGAATTGCCTGCATGTCTTTCCGAATACTTTAAACGTGGAATAATAGGTTTCTGATATTCGATCGTCTCTGTCGACTCTCAACGTCTCCGCGTGAAGTCTTCTCTAGCTGGAATCAATCTATCTGATGACCTCGCATCGGGGTAGGCGAACGAACCACCTGTCCTAGTCATTCATCATCGGGTGACTAGGGACCTTCTATCATCTCTTCGTACTGCTCGTCCCGCAATAGCTCCAACATATGGGGCGATATCTCGTCACTCGCAGCAACAACTGGCTCACTCGTCTGCACGCTGAACAGTGCCTCAATCATCATGAGTAAGCAATACACCAACGGTCATCAAAATCTGGCTGGCCTCTGTCAGTGGCTCAATCCTCTAGTGTCGATCAGCACATCCGAGTAACCTCATAAAGGCGATCCGCCAAACGCTCGTGGCGCGGAAACAAAGTAAAAAGACACATCTCCGCAATCGTGTGTCGCCAGAATTTCGCCCTGGTCAGTCCTCGTTCGTGACGAGCTCGTGCTTACCGCAACTCTAGCTGTAGCTCTCCCTACCCGTAATCGTAGCAGCAAAACCATAACTGGTACTAATGAGGCTAGATTGGAATGAATATAATACTGAGCAAAGAAATGTACATCCTAAGGCTTCTTAAGTGGAGTAGCGTATCGTAAATATGCCGCGGAACATACCTACGGTACGTCACTCAACTTTAGTCACCTATTCCATCAACCAAGGGTCATCCTACGCTACGAAGGTAAAACCTAACGCTCTGATACCAACTTTGTCACGACCCGAAAGTACGGAACTGTTGGTGTTTATGCCCTAGAAGGCCATTACTGTATCATACTAGCTTGTATATTACTTAATGGAAGCTTGGGATATTCACATGTATATAACAGTCTTGCTAAACATGGTAGTATGCTACTTGGTTTTTCTATCTTAATATGTGAGTATACGTATTGATAGAGCTCTTAGGATCTTGCTTGTCTACCAGCGTTGTGATGGCAGTCACACTAGTGGGGGCTGGGTAGTCTACAAGCACATCCTTATTCAGGTCCCTGGTCGTTGGATTATCGAGACAGAGCATCGATACTCCGGAGTAGACTGGTGTGTACGCTTCTCATCCCAGTTGGGGAGATGGTCTGTCCCACAGCCGTCAGTACGTCGTACTGGAGATAGTATACAGGTGCTCGTTAGGTTACGGGTACACCGGACAGGACTCACAGGGAACTGTTGGTTGGTTTGATACCAGTCGTCAGTGAACAGTTCCCAGGTGACATGAGTACAGCGTAGTCCGCAGACTTGACACTGCTACTTCGCCTCGAGTGTATCCCACTGTTCTTAGATTGCTACCCTACCACGGCTCAAAGGAGTCGTGCAAACAGGTAGCAGTTGGGTGCAGTCCCGAGCACTTGGAGGCAGTGGCGGTTAGACAGGATTCGTCCC
Organism: Agapanthus africanus; assembly: GCA_030015575.1. Taxonomy (NCBI): domain Eukaryota; kingdom Viridiplantae; phylum Streptophyta; class Magnoliopsida; order Asparagales; family Amaryllidaceae; genus Agapanthus; species Agapanthus africanus. Next base: position 468,388,938 of record JASDDO010000014.1, on the reverse strand, counting down.
TCCCGGTATTGGGAGTAGATATCGTGCTGTGTCAGAGAGCCATTACGCAAAGTCCCTGGCCAGGGCAAGCAAGATTTGCTGGTAGGTTCCAGCAGTTTCTCAGGGTGTAATGGGCTTTACTCCGACACGACTTATACCGCTATTAGGGGACTGACGCTTGCCGCCCCCCTAGGCCCGATATGCGATAGTCATGGACGAACGGACCGGACTGTATGGAGATTGTCACATCAGACTCAGTAGGAGTTCGGATGGGTTTTCTCATCGGCCTTCTTATCGACAACTACCTGGGGACCGTTACGTACAGCTAGTGCCGCTTGCGGTCTGTGGTTAAACCCACTGCCAGCGTAGTAGTCGAGTCTCTAGAGTCCCACACAGAGAGTTTCTTACTCCAGGCGAAACGATATAGAGGTTGCATGGTTTTGCGACAAAGGGTTCGGACGCATACGTGCGTTTACGCGCGTACGACTTTCGGACAGATTTTACCAGTCGGCTTTGGTTTAAGCCAGTTACTGGTATCCGGTTATTGGATTTTTACAGTCTAAAGTTTTTCCGTATTTTTACGGATCGGAGGGGCGTTCTCGTAATTACTCGAGAAGCTTCTAGAAGATGTGACTAAGGAGGTTTCTTTTGGATAAGAGAGTGAGTCATAGTGGTGATTCATTCACTTCATTAATGCACATTTATTGCTTAATGACTCATGTTAATGAATCATCACAAGATATTTTGTGAAGCATGCTTATTCATTTCCTTTATTGATTATTTGAAAATAAGAATGCTTCATAATATTATGATACACTCTCTCTCTTCTCTCATTATCTTATCACACATTCTCTCTCCTCAAGCTCTCATCTTCAAACCCTAATCCTTAATCCTCATGTGTTGAGATCAAAGGATTAGTTAGACTAAACAATCCATAACCTTCACTCTATATCATCCTCTCATCTTTGATTAGCAATCAAAGTTGATTAGTTACCTCAAGTTAGAGGTTTAGCTTGGAGTTTCGCTCTCGGGTGGATCGTCTACTACCTAGAGAAGGCCGAGGAGAACAAAGGAGGACGTAAAGAAGAAGGACCGGTTTCATTAGGTATAATCCCTAATCACTTGTGAGATGAAACTTTAGAATACGGATATTTAGAGTTTAGCTTCGATTCAAGCGGTTAGTCGATGTTCGTTGTTTAAACTTGATAAGTTTTTGTAAATTCCGCCTCCCCATAAGTACTGGGGTGTACTACATCGACTTACAGTGGTATCAGAGCCTCGCTAAACACTAAATAACTTAATCGCAAATTTGTACGAATTTCGAACGAAAAAACGAAGCCGGAAAACCCTAATTCTGTTTAGTTTCTGTCGAACTTAAAATGAAGTCCTAAAATTTTTCTGGTGTGTTCAGAGAGCTTGACATGACCACAGGAGAACACCCAAGAAATTCGAGCCAATGATTCGACTAAAGCGCCGCGGAAGCGCCGCGGATCCCACCGATCCGCCGCGCTTCCGCGGCCGAGTTGCCGAGTCATGGGCTCAATTTTTTTGGGTGGGTCCCCTGTGATATTTGGGGTTTTCTGGAATATTTAATTATTGCTCAGGTTACTGTTTAACAGAGCAGATTTTAGAGCAATATTGATGTTGTTTATTCGATCGAATTGTACAGTATTTGCGTATTGGATTATATCTGTGATTGTTTAATGTGTTCGTAAACATCCCCCAACTGCTAGTATGTCGGTTGGCAGGGGGTTGCACATTTCTGAAATGGTTATATCTGTTTGTGCATATAAACTGTATTGGACTGTTGTGGTGTATAGCCGGGGTTAGCAATGGGTTATTGGATAATTCATTTGTTGTAAATGTAATTTGTTGTAATATTATTTTCGCGGGGCACTTCCAGGTTGCGGTTGTAGCCACCGTTGTATTATTTCATTTTACTGTTTTTGCTCCTAGGACTGACCCAAGGTGGGGTACACAGACAGCCGGGTGGGTAGTTTGCCGTACCCGTAGGGGTCGAGGGTGGGGTAAACGGATATTCATCACAACTGTGTAATCTGTCTTTTCTTGCAGGCTCAAAAGAAATACAGATTGCTTGCAAATCCAATATTGTTTATCTGTGTTCTGGAATGAATATCATTGCGTCAGACGAATGTAAAATATCTATATTTATTATAGCTATTTAGACGTCACTTATGTTTTACACCCGCGCTAGCCCAGCCCCCGCTCTGTCGTTAGTTAAGTAACCTAACGGGTGATGACGGGACCCCGTGGCGAATGCGGATGGCATAAGAGGACGTTATATTTTCGTTGTTTTCTGCAATGATAGGTTAATGATGGGACGCATTATCTATAATGCAAAGTAAAACAAACCAAAGTTTAAATCGTTGGAACAATTTAAAAGAAACCACTCGGTTATTTTTAAAACAGATATTTTTTAAATGCGGAGATTTAACCACTCCTTTTAAAAGCTATCAGGTTCCTTCGGTTATATCAAGTTCACTACGTTCACGGTTTCGCCAAAACAATTCGTAGCCCTCCGTCATTTCATCTGGGTATTCAGTAGTATTCAAGCTATGTATTTTGACCTAACGCCAAGGCATAGTGTTTGGTAGCTGCTGGATATTCATTTGTTGCATAGATAGATGAGTTAGTTTGGGACAGTCGTATTATCATTTTGGCCGAACGTCAAGGATATATACGGATGGGTTCAAACTGACAGGATAATGATGGGTAGAACTTGACATGTGACTTATGACATTTTGACCTAACGCCAAGGTCATAAGAACATGGGGTAAAAACTTATATCGGGAATTTCTAAAGAAACTGAAATTTGCAAAGAGATGCATACCATTTTGAGTTTGATGAATGTTGGTAGCATTCCTACAGCATTATCAGACGATGATATTTGGATCCCGATCCTACTGTGAGTATATGCTACTTATCAGGATATTCGTCGCTTAACGATCAATGCTATAAACCTAGTAGGTGTCCAGAAAAGTGTCAGCGGGGTTACGCCCCCAGAGAAAAGAGGTTATTTAATTAAGGAACTTCGCGAAAGCGTTGGAAAACCTCCCTCGAAGTATCGACACCGGCCTGGCTGAACGGTTAAGCAAGTATTGTACGGTGAGAATAGTCTTGGCTAATTCTTCTTTTATGGTTTGAGGAAGGATTCGAGAAACAGTGGGAGCCATCCAGTTTAGATAAACTAAAAACCACTCTAAACTTGCAAGAGCATCATGCTAAAGAGTTTTCTTCTCTCTCTCCTAATTGCAGCGACCCTGAAAATGACTGGACTTAAGTTACTTTTAGAGAAAAATATACTGACGGGGCCAAACTATAAAGATTGGCTGCGGAATGTCAAGATGGCTTTGACCTATGACAAACTGGGGTACGTCCTCACCGCTACAGCACCTGCTGTCCTTGGTCCCAAATCCAGCAATGCGGATAAGGAAATCCGCAAAACCTGGGATTTAGATTGCGCGAGAGCCAAGTGCATCGTGCTTGCCTCGATGAACAATGAACATCAGAGGAGGCACGAGGATATGTCCCTAGATGGCATATTTCTCCATACAAAGGAACTTTATGGAGAGCAATCTCGTATAGCAAGATACGAGACCTCTAAGAAACTATTTCGAGCGAGGTTGGCTGTCGGGTCATCGGTAGGTGAACATGTCCTACAGATGATCGGCTATATTGAAGAGCTCGCGGACCTTGGGACGACTTTGGATAATGAGCTTTATACAGACCTTGTTCTCCAGTCCCTTCCTCCCACCTACGCCCAGTTTATCCTCAACTTCAATCTTCAAGGAAAAGAAGTTGAACTTGCGGAACTCCTGAACATGTTAAGGAGTGCAGAGGGCACCTTGCAGAAGGCAAGGGAAACACCCGCTATGTTTGTTGGCGGTGCATCTTCTTCCGGGTCCAAGGCTAGGGCCAAAGGAAGGAAGAAGAAGGCCGCACCCAGACCTAGAGGAGGTGTTAGTAAGGTGGGAAAGAAGGGAAAGAAAAAGTTTACAGCACCGGTAGTTGGCCTGGATGAGTGCTTCCATTGTCACAGGAAAGGGCACTGGAAGAAGGATTGCAAGGCGTGGAACGCCAAGAACCAGGAACCGAAGCAAGCTGTGGCTTCGACTTCAGGTGTGTTTGTAATTGAGAATTGTCTGTCAATCAACTCTACTTCCTGGGTATTGGATACCGGATCAGGATCTCATATTTGCAATTCTTTGCAGGCACTGAGAAACCGTAGAGTGCTGAAGGAAGGTGATATGATCCTCAGGGTTGCTAACGGAGCTAGCGTGGGAGCTGCGTCCGTCGGGGATTATCACCTAGGATTGACGAGTGGACACATTTTGGTTTTACATAACTGTTATTTTGTACCCAGCTTAACGTGTAATATCATATCAGTTTCCTTGTTATCAAATAAAGGTTATGATTTCACGTTTGTAAGAGATGTTGTCAACATCCACCTTAATCATGGTTTGATTGGGTCCGGTACTCTAAATAACGGCATATATGTGTTAAACCAACTCCAAATTTTCAATGTCCAGAACACACTAAAAAGAAAGTCTCCAGATTTAAATAAAGCTTTCTTATGGCATTGTAGACTGGGTCACATCAATGAGAGAAGGTTGACTAAGTTGCATAGAGAAGGATATTTGGACACGTTCGAATATCAAACCTATGACACTTGTCAATCTTGTCTCAAAGGAAAGATGACAAAGACTCCATTTACTGGACAAGGAGTAAGAGCGAGCGAGCTCTTAGGACTCATACACAGTGATGTATGCGGTCCAATGTCTACACATGCGAGAGGTGGTTATTCCTATTTCATTACTTTCACGGATGATTACTCAAGATACGGATTCATTTGTCTGATGAAACATAAATCCGAGGCTTTTGAGAAATTCCAAGAGTATAAGAATGAAGTAGAAAACCAAACCGGCAAAAGTATAAAGACACTTAGATCTGATCGAGGTGGTGAATACTTGAGTGCCGAGTTCCTAGGTTACCTAAAAGAGAAAGGAATTCTCTCTCAGCTTACTCCTCCATACACTCCACAGCATAACGGTGTATCGGAGAGACGGAATCGAACCCTATTGGATATGGTACGATCCATGATGAGTAATGCTGAGTTACCGCGATCTTTCTGGGGACATGCGCTAGAATCAACGGCATATCTTTTGAACATGGTACCTACCAAGACTGTGCCTACCACTCCATATCAGATGTGGAGTGGGAAGAAACCCCATCTACAGTATATAAAGATTTGGGGATGTCCAGCTTTTGTTAAAAAGCAGCATGTGGACAAGCTCGAGGCACGATCAGTAAAGTGTTTGTTTGTGGGATATCCAAAGCACTCCAGGGGATATCTATTCTATTACGCAGAGGAACAGAAGGTATTTGTTTCTCGTAATGCCCATTTTCTAGAACATCAGTTTTTAGAAAAGGAATCAAGTGGGAGCGAAATAGAACTGGAAGAAATTCCAGAACCACAAACTGCTACTGAAAGTTTGGTAGAACCAGAGGTTCAAGAAGAACAGAACATTCCCGCACCCCTCCGCAGGAGTAGTAGGCCGTCTCGTCCGCCTGAGAGATACTACGGTTTTCTCATAGATGGGGATAGAGAGGATTGCATCATAGATGATGATGAACCTACTGACTTCCAGCATGCCATCCAGAGCGGCGACTCGGTACGATGGCTAGATGCAATGCGGACCGAAATGGAGTCCATGTATACCAACAAAGTATGGACTTTGGACTTTGCTCCAGATGGGGTAAAACCCATAGGATGCAAATGGATCTTCAAGAAAAAGATTGGTGTAGATGGACAGGTGGAAACCTATAAGGCTAGACTTGTTGCAAAGGGTTTTCGTCAAAGACCTGGTTTGGACTATGACGAAACTTTTTCTCCAGTGGCTATGCTCAAATCCATTCGGGTCCTTCTTACTATTGCTGCCTTCCATGATTATGAAATCTGGCAGATGGACGTAAAGACGGCTTTTCTGAATGGAAATTTAGAAGAGAGCGTCTATATGGATCAGCCAGAGGGTTTCAATCAGAGTGGGAGCAGCGGGAAAGTGTGCAAGCTGCTTAAGTCTATTTATGGACTAAAGCAGGCATCGCGGAGTTGGAACATCTGTTTTGATGAGACAGTCAAAGAATATGACTTTATCAAAAATCCAGATGAACCGTGCATATATAGTAAAGTTGTGGCCAGAAGTGTCGTATTCCTCGTCTTGTACGTGGATGACATTCTATTGATAGGAAATGACATTCCTATGCTACAATCTGTCAAAGGATTCTTGTCACACAGGTTCTCCATGAAAGACCTGGGTGATGCCTCTTACATTCTGGGGATCCGGATCTATCGTGATAGATCCAAGAGGATGTTGGGACTTTCGCAGTCCAGGTATATCGACACTGTGCTGAAAAGATTCAGTATGGAAGATTCTAAGCGCGGTAATCTACCGGCTTGTCACGGAATCACCCTCTCCAAAGAGATGTCTCCCAAGACTGATTTGGAAAGGGAACGCATGTCTATTATACCCTACGCTTCTGCGGTAGGCTCTATAATGTATGCGATGTTGTGTACCAGACCAGATGTAGCTTACGCACTAAGCGTGGTAAGCCGGGTATCAGTCAGACCCAGGGGAGAAACACTGGATAGCAGTAAAGAACATTCTCAAGTACCTGAGGAGGACTAAGGAGATGTTCTTGGTTTACGGCGGAAAAGACCTCAGGTTGGAGGCCTTTGCTGATTCCGGCTTCCAGAGTGATAAGGACGATTCCAAGTCCATGTCGGGTTATGTCTTTACCCTCAATGGAGGGGCGGTGTGCTGGAAGAGCTCCAAGCAGGACACCGTTGCTGACTCGACGATGGAAGCGGAGTATATAGCTGCTTGCGATGCCGCAAAAGAAGCAGTCTGGATGAAGAAGTTCCTAACAGAACTTCAGGTGGTTCCTACCATAGTTGATCCAATACCTCTGTATTGCAACAACAACGGAGCTATAGCTTTAGCGAAGGAACCAAGGTCCCATCAGAAGTCCAGACACATCTTGAGGCGGTATCACCTGATCAGGGAGATCATTGATCGTCAGGAGATCGAGGTTCGGAGAGTTGCTTCAGAAGAGAACATTGCTGATCCATTCACGAAGGCCCTTCCTCAGATTCAGTTCGAGAGGCTACTCGAGATCATTGTTCTGCGATATGCCAGTACATGGCCCTAGTGCAAGTGGGAGATTGTTGGTGTTTATGCCCTAGAAGGCCATTACTGTATCATACTAGCTTGTATATTACTTAATGGAAGCTTGGGATATTCACATGTATATAACAGTCTTGCTAAACATGGTAGTATGCTACTTGGTTTTTCTATCTTAATATGTGAGTATACGTATTGATAGAGCTCTTAGGATCTTGCTTGTCTACCAGCGTTGTGATGGCAGTCACACTAGTGGGGGCTGGGTAGTCTACAAGCACATCCTTATTCAGGTCCCTGGTCGTTGGATTATCGAGACAGAGCATCGATACTCCGGAGTAGACTGGTGTGTACGCTTCTCATCCCAGTTGGGGAGATGGTCTGTCCCACAGCCGTCAGTACGTCGTACTGGAGATAGTATACAGGTGCTCGTTAGGTTACGGGTACACCGGACAGGACTCACAGGGAACTGTTGGTTGGTTTGATACCAGTCGTCAGTGAACAGTTCCCAGGTGACATGAGTACAGCGTAGTCCGCAGACTTGACACTGCTACTTCGCCTCGAGTGTATCCCACTGTTCTTAGATTGCTACCCTACCACGGCTCAAAGGAGTCGTGCAAACAGGTAGCAGTTGGGTGCAGTCCCGAGCACTTGGAGGCAGTGGCGGTTAGACAGGATTCGTCCCTCCCGGTATTGGGAGTAGATATCGTGCTGTGTCAGAGAGCCATTACGCAAAGTCCCTGGCCAGGGCAAGCGAGATTTGCTGGTAGGTTCCAGCAGTTTCTCAGGGTGTAATGGGCTTTACTCCGACACGACTTATACCGCTATTAGGGGACTGACGCTTGCCGCCCCCCTAGGCCCGATATGCGATAGTCATGGACGAACGGACCGGACTGTATGGAGATTGTCACATCAGACTCAGTAGGAGTTCGGATGGGTTTTCTCATCGGCCTTCTTATCGACAACTATCTGGGGACCGTTACGTACAGCTAGTGCCGCTTGCGGTCTGTGGTTAAACCCACTGCCAGCGTAGTAGTCGAGTCTCTAGAGTCCCACACAGAGAGTTTCTTACTCCAGGCGAAACGATATAGAGGTTGCATGGTTTTGCGACAAAGGGTTCGGACGCATACGTGCGTTTACGCGCGTACGACTTTCGGACAGATTTTACCAGTCGGCTTTGGTTTAAGCCAGTTACTGGTATCCGGTTATTGGATTTTTACAGTCTAAAGTTTTTCCGTATTTTTACGGATCGGAGGGGCGTTCTCGTAATTACTCGAGAAGCTTCTAGAAGATGTGACTAAGGAGGTTTCTTTTGGATAAGAGAGTGAGTCATAGTGGTGATTCATTCACTTCATTAATGCACATTTATTGCTTAATGACTCATGTTAATGAATCATCACAAGATATTTTGTGAAGCATGCTTATTCATTTCCTTTATTGATTATTTGAAAATAAGAATGCTTCATAATATTATGATACACTCTCTCTCTTCTCTCATTATCTTATCACACATTCTCTCTCCTCAAGCTCTCATCTTCAAACCCTAATCCTTAATCCTCATGTGTTGAGATCAAAGGATTAGTTAGACTAAACAATCCATAACCTTCACTCTATATCATCCTCTCATCTTTGATTAGCAATCAAAGTTGATTAGTTACCTCAAGTTAGAGGTTTAGCTTGGAGTTTCGCTCTCGGGTGGATCGTCTACTACCTAGAGAAGGCCGAGGAGAACAAAGGAGGACGTAAAGAAGAAGGACCGGTTTCATTAGGTATAATCCCTAATCACTTGTGAGATGAAACTTTAGAATACGGATATTTAGAGTTTAGCTTCGATTCAAGCGGTTAGTCGATGTTTGTTGTTTAAACTTGATAAGTTTTTGTAAATTCCGCCTCCCCATAAGTACTGGGGTGTACTACATCGACTTACAGGAACATGACCGGCACTTAAACTACGAACGTCTCGAGGCGTACGTAATTTAATTAAACCGAAAACCCAGAAATCCAAACCAAGAAAAGATGTAGAGTGCAGGAAAAACCAACTTAAAGAAAGTAGTTTCAATAGCATAAGCCGAATTATGCTGTTTTTAAAAACATCAAAAATTTCCTGAAAATTTCGGCAGAGTCTCCTTTGTAAATACTGGCCCCTAAATGGGATACAACATGAATAGTATACGAAATCAATAAAAAGGCATCCCCAACCGGGAGCTAGCTCTTCGTCAATCGACGACCACAACCACACAAGCAATATAATATACAACGCCAATGGCGAGGATCAAAATTTAAAAGGAAACTCAAAACCACAAGAAAACCACAGAAATACAACGCGCGACTCTAAGGTCGAAAGAATAACATCACTGGTCTCTATCTCAAAAATAAATACATGTTTGGTTGATGGAACTTCTAGATACAACAGAATAATGATATACAAGATATATAATGGGGGTACGATACAAGTAAACCCACCTACTAGCAAATCACCCGAAGGAAACTATGCCCGCAAAGCCGTAATGAAACCTGTACGGCAAACCTGCAAGAAACTGGGGCACAACGGGGGTGAGTTGCCAACTCGTGAATAGAAAAATATCTACGGAAAGATATCACATAAATAACGCAACCTAGGTCAATGATCATAATATATCCTCAAATATATAACCAGCAACCCATAACAATGGTTAGGGCAAATATTTAACCCAAGTGTAATTCCATGTGCCCGTGTCAGTGCCTCAGGTAGCAATATATCATATGAAAGAGGTATGAATGCACGAAAACAGAATACATGTAAATGAATAAAATGTTTTCATAATTTAGTGAGATTTCCTTTGTATTTTTAAAATGAGGTATCATAATGAAATCAGCATAAAACAGTGCCTAGCATCGGCACAAAACGTAATCCCAATACCTCGATATCTCTGTATCACAGTCTCTGTACCTGAATATCTCGAAATCTCAATGTCTCAATCACAATATCTAGGGCGCCGTCAGTCCAGACCGACCCCTACCATCCATCTCAAGACCACGACAGTATCCTCCGGATATCCGACGCGTCGGGTAATATCACCGGTCGGTAGTACTCCCCTGCAAGGCTCAACGTCAACAACACGATCCTCTTGCCCCGGGGTACCGCACTGGGCCCACCATATACCCAAAACGGTTCCTCCACTCCTCGAATCGGGTCTCGAAATCCATCAGCAAACTCATGGTGGACGACTCATACATCATGGGAAAACAGCACTTTTTATTTTAAAAGAGAGAAAAAGTTTATTCATGTTTTTGCGGTTTTCCTCCAATTCCAAGAAATCTCATGAAATCCGAATCCAAGTCATCAATAGCATGTAAACAGTGAATATAGGCATGAAAATCCATGAATACGGCATAACAACGAATAACAGTATGCATGAAGTGACAAGTAATAACTACAATATCTAAGCTGGCATATAAGATAAGTACACTAATATTATGTCAAACTACTAGCTATCAAGCTAAGTTAAGCAATAATATTTTCTAAGGTGTACGTGACATTGCAATTACCGATGAAGATGTGTGTGAGCCGGCAAGTAAGTATACGTGGTACATACGCATCATCGGTAATGGTGCTGGTGTCCTAACAGCATAATGTCAACAATGCAATATCAAATAACAATGTAAGTATGTGATGCGGAGCGAGCAACCAAAATGAGCGGGAGCTAAATATTAAACAATGGTGCCATTTGAAATAACACGAATCGTGGGGTTTTGAAAATAGGGCTACGGTAGTTTTAAGAAAGGATACGTCTTTTGAAATATCTGTAGATCCCTTGACCTGTCTTTTAAAATACCCACGATCCGCTAGTTTTGAAATATGTAGGAGTCTAATCTAATCTAATAACTACACTAAACTCTACGGCTGAACTAACAAGCTGAACTACAGGTAAGGAAACAGCCTATCATCTGAGTCGATACATATACATTCCTGTATATGTATAGTCGGTGATCCCGCCTCAATAATATCATATCCGATACCGTATCTATAGTCAGACATCCCAAGTCAAGAGTGCTGATCAATCATCAATATATAGCTTGTACGTAAATCCGTCGTACGGCATCCCAAATCGGGGTACGGGTCAATATCACATTCATCATACTATTCACCTAGTATCCTCTTTATCAAATACCATGATCGAGTTACTGATATACGTCTAGTACAATACTGATATCCTCAATATACTCATGATCTGACTACTGATCGACAATCTCGTACAAACCGATATCGTCAGCACATATCATCATCAAAGGGTATACATCGCCCGATACGGCCTAAAATGAATATCCTAGCATATCATGTCTCATATCACGATCACATGTCGACCATTTTATTTATAACACTATTCACCCATATCGTCGCCCCAAGATCCGCTATAACACCAGGACGTACCTCAAGTACGAATCCGGCCATATCACCGATATCACAATCTCAACACAAATCTCATCGACTCATCTCAATCCCAAGTATCATTCTCAAATCTGTTTGTGAACACATAGTCCCATACCTATGTGAACACATAACTATATATATTCACGTAAACACAAATGGAAGAAGAATGTATGCAAGTATGGGTGGGTGTGTGCATGTATGGTGCGACCACTATTCTAGGGTTTCGCGATACTAAACCATCCATATTTATCATCAATAAACTCAACAGTATATAAACAATATATATATGTGTGTATACGTATTCGTATACATCACCACGAACTTCGGGGGTGCTATACGCCATCCACCCGACTTCTCCCCATAGATATAAATCTACTCACCTGGTCCTCGCTCGCCGGTGCCGACGTCGCCACGCGCTTGCTTATCGTCTTGAAGTCCACATGGGGTACCTACATATCATAACGCACCATATCGCATTAAAATCCGACTCATGACCAAAACAACGCACGAATCCCACATCGGTCAAAACCTATGGTTGCTTTCACAAATCGACCCAAAAACCCTCGACGTCGGCGTAAAAATGCCAAACCATCGAGAAAACTCCCAACACACTCATTTGTACAATTACAAGCACTAATTATAATATAAAATAGCTTAAAATTCACAAAAAACCCCAATTTCACTTAAAAAGTCATTTTTCCGAAAATCTAGCAAGCACAAATCACCGTTTTAGTACAAAACTCGATGTATAAATGAATCTAGCGGCCACAATATTCACTAAATATCTTACATAAGTCATAAAAACAATTCCCATAATTTAATCTCGTTAAATTCCAAAAACCCTAAAATTCTAGTTTACAAAATACCTAAATTTTAACAATTTTATAGCAAAAATGCACAAACTACAATCTAGCTTGGATTTTCAAGAACTAAAGTGTTAAACTACACTTTAAAATGTTAATAATGCCATGAATACCCTAATTAGATTTTTGTCTCCATTATTTAATCAAATTCCAAATACCTAGTTTGCTTAAAAACTTGATTTGGACAAATTAAATGCAACAATTTACATAATAGTAACAAGATTAGGTTTTCCAAACCTTAAGAGGTTCAACTACACAATTAAAGCATGAACAATTTATCAAAACCCTTATCTTGATCCAAACCCAATTCCTTAGAATTTCAACTTGAAGGGTAAACCAAGTTAACACCTAATTAAACAATTAATTAAGCTAACATAAGCAATAATCAACAATTTAACTATAAGGTTAAAATTATACCTCCATAATTTTATTGATCTCACAAGAAATCTAGCCTCCCAAAATGCTCTCTTTTGACCAAGATCCAAGCTGGAATGGAAAAGGAATAATGGGTAGGGATTAGATTTTGAGTTTGCTTTGATTTGTGTTGATATTGGTTGATTTTTGAATGAATTTGGAGGTGAAGGAAGATGAAGACTTGAAGAAAATGGGGGGGCTGCCAACAGATCAGTTTCGGCCAGGAGAGGAGAGGGGTGAGGTGTGGTGTGGGGGTGGGTGAAGTCAAGGGGAGAAAAGAAGACCAAGTCAACAAAAGACCATACTCTTTTTACTATTTTCTTATTTCCTTTGTTTTCTTTTTTCTTGATTTCTTTTCTTCTATCAAGAAGTGGGGGAAAACTTGGAGAGGGCTGCTAAATATGGGTGTGTGTGAGTGTGGGTGTGTGTGGGGTGAGGGAAAAAGATAAATGTATTACCCCAATTCCCATTAACACTAATTTCACCGAAAAAAACCTTTTTCTTCGATATTTTCTAAACCGTTTTAGCAAACGTTTACATTTTAAAAACCATATGATAAAATTTTATTTAATGTTTTATGGTGCACAAAATTTGTTTCAACTCATTCCAATTTGTAATTTTCCCTAATTAAATGTATTAGTGACGGCTTAAAATAATATTAAAATAATTAATTTCGGAAAATTTTTCAGAAAATTTGAAATTTCACCAGTGTGTCAATAAACACCAAATACTAGCAATTACATAGCTAGAATATGCATATTTAATTTGATAATAAAGATATTTGTATTTTGACTTTTTTTTTACAGAAAACCCTCTTATTTTACCGTTTTTTTCGAAATTTCACCGAAACGATTTTCAAACCGTTACACAATAATATTAATTAAGTATTATGGTGACATGGTTGTTGAGGGGTTGACTTTGTTGACTTTATTGACCGGTTGACTAGGTTGGACTAGTTAACCATCATGATGACAATGGCTATCATTTCCTAGCAAAGACTTTTTGCTTGCTTGTTCTCTTGTGAAAAACGAGTGCATGAAATGATATGGCTATTGTTGCTTAAACCATCACATAATACTTTATTGTTATGTTTTGTTATGATGGCTTTGGATTATGAGAGCCAAAAGAGAAAAGTCTTTCTCATTCTATCATTTTCATTCTCTCTCTTGTTCTTGAGCTCTCATCTTCTTCCTCTTGCTCTCCCTCTCTCTAGTCTATGGTTCAGTTGTCTCATGTGTTGAGAAGCAAGAACCATAGAGAAAAATCCCAACACACTCTCCTTTACTCACTCTAGTTCACAAGGTTTACCAAACCGAGTGAACTAGTTTCTTCAAAATTCGAAGAAGAAGCCAAATGTAGAAGCTTTCGGGTGGATCGATCTTCGGCGCAAGGAGACGATGGGGTGAAGCCGATCCGTACACCATCGAGGTTTGAAGACGAAGGAGTTCAAGAAAGAAATGTATAACCCCCTAACCGAGTAGTTAACAACTCATAGTTAGGTTGTTAGTTAGATGTTTAACAAAGATCCGGTTTTGAGTCCATGTTACCGCCTCTAGAAAATTGTTTTTCACCAAATTCCGCAGGCCCGAAAGTACCGGGAGAGGTAGCATGGAATTACAGAAACCTGGTTCAAAAGATATGCAGCTGATTCTAGCGCACAACCCCAGATGGATCTCGGTAACTCAGCCTTACTCATCATGGAACAACCATATCCAATAGGGTTCGATTCCGCCTTTCCGATACACCATTGTGTTGTGGCGTGTATGGAGCAGTAACCCGAGAGAGAATTCCATTCCCTTTTTGGTAACCCAGGAACTCGGCACTTAATTATTCACCACCTCGATCAGATCTTAGTGTCTTGATACTTTTTCCTGTTTGTTTTTCCACTTTATTCTTGTATTCTCGGAATTTCTCAAAAGCCTCGGATTTATGCTTCATCAAGAAGACATGTCCATACCTAGAGAAATCATCCATAAAAGTAATGAAATAGGAATAACCACTTCGCGCATGTGTAGACATTGGACAGCATACATCGCTCTGTATGAGTCCTCAGAGCTCGCTCGCTCTTACTACGTGTCCAGTGAACGGAGTCTTTGTCATCTTTCCCATGAGACAAGATTGACAAGTGGCATATGACTGATATTCGAACGGATTCAAATATCCTTCTCTATGTAACTTCGTCAACCGTGTTTCATTGATGTGACCCAGTCTACAATGCCACGAGAAAGCTTGATTTGTTTCCGGAGACTTTCTTTTAAGTGTGTTCTGGACACTGAAAACCTGAGCTTGATTCAATACGTATATACCGTCCTCTAATGTACCAGACCCAATCAGAACTTGATTTAGATGGATGTGCACGACATCGCTTACAAATGTCAAATCGTATCCCACTTTAGAAAGCAGGGACACTGATATGGTTTTACCAGCCAAACTAGGTACATACAAACAGTTACGTAGAATCAATTTCTGCCAACTTTTCAGTCCTAGATGATATTCCCCCACGGATTCAGCATCCACGCTCATTCCGTTTGCAACTCTGAGAGTCATATCACCTACTCTAATAACTCTACGGTTTCTCAAAACCTGTAACGAATTAGAGATATGAGATCCTGATCCTGTATCTAGTACCCCGGAAGTAGAGTTAATTGACATACAGTTTTCAATCACAAACACACCCGAAGTCGAAGCCACAACATGCTTCGGATCCTGGATTCTGTCTTTCCAAGTCTTGCAATCCCTCTGCCAACGCCTTTTCCCATAACAACAGGATCAACCCTCCATCTCTACAGGTAACCCCGAAACTTTTTCCCTTCCCTGTCTTTCTACCTTACTGACACCGCATATCATCTTTGTGGAGGTCTTCTTCTTCTCACCCTTGGAATCCGCCTTGGATCGAGAAGAGGATGATTCTCCAATAAGTAGAGTGGGTGTCACCCTGGTTTCCTTCAGGGTTCCATCAACTGGAAGTATAACTTTATTACCCTGGGCGTATGTAGGAGGTAGGGACTGTAGAATCAAGTCAGCATATGACTCGTTTCTCAACATGGTCTCCAGGTCCATGAGCTTATCAATATAGCTAGTCACCGTAAGGACGTTGTCCCCTACAGACATCCAACCTCGCTTGAAGCAATTCCTTCGAGGTCTTATATCTTGCGATATGAGATTGCTCTCCATATAAAACTTTGTTATGGAGGAAGATAGAAACTAAGTCCATCTTCTCGTGCTGTCTCTGGTTTATACCATCAACTGAGGCTATCATGAGGCACTTAGCATTCGCACATTATTTTTCCCTTGTCTTATGGATATCCATATCTGCGACGGTGGAAACTGGACCTGTGACGGCGAGGTTTTGAGTAGTAATGATGTGGTCCAGCTTGTCATAGGAAATGGACATCTGGACAAACCTTTGCCAGTTATTATAGTCAGATTCAATCATTTTATTATCTAGATGTAACCTAGTCTCGGTCACAGGGTCGCTGCAAGAACTACATTCGCCTTTCCCGGATGATAAAGGATCTCACAATCATAGTCTTTCACTAGCTCGGATAATATAGTATACCCTAAAAGGTAAGATTTGCTGGGATTAATTACACCCTACAAGTTCGCCAATCGATCAGCCAGGCATGTATTGGTACTCAGAAGGATTCTCCCCATACTTTTGCATGGAACTAATTAAATAAGCTCATTTCCGCAGGGGCATCACCCCGTAAACACCTAATGGATCGGCTAATTGTATGGTGGAAAACACTCCCAGGAGTAACTCTTACTTGCAGTGGGTATCGGGATTCAACTATCATATAGAAGGTATGCAATCTCATTGCAAATTTCAACACTTGAAATTCCCAATAATTGTTTTTGCCCCTAACGTCCTATGACCTTGACGAAGGCCAACAAACCATAAGCCGCTAGTCAAGTTCAACCCGTTCATTTCTGGATTGAATTAAACCCACCCGCAATACCCTTGATGAAGGCCAACGAAGTCGCACGACTACCTTAATCCAATCGCATCACATGCTGCAGATAAGCACTAATCAGCTACCGTACACTACGCCTTGACGAAGGCCAACAAACGTCGCAAGAATATTAAATAGTACTTATCTGAAATGACAGAGGGCTACAGCTAGTTTTTAAGAAAACATTTAACGTAATGAACTTGATATCGTTGTTGAATCTAGTGATTTGA
Source organism: Agapanthus africanus (assembly GCA_030015575.1). NCBI lineage: Eukaryota > Viridiplantae > Streptophyta > Magnoliopsida > Asparagales > Amaryllidaceae > Agapanthus > Agapanthus africanus. The sequence continues at coordinate 468,371,889 of JASDDO010000014.1, read as the reverse complement.
AAAGGAGTGGTATATGCTCCGCTTTTAAAATCGAGTAGTTTTCAAAAACAAACCGAATAGCTTTTACTTGCTTTTGCTAAAGAGGTCACACCCGGTTAAGGGATCAAGGCTCTTTCTTCATCGAATGAGGTGCTGGATATCCATTAAGGAATACCACTATGCAAACCAAGAACTATAGAAGCTATGATGATAAACCGAGCGGATTATAACATTTGCTGGTTTTTTTAAAGAGGTCACTCCCGGTGAATGGATCTCGGCTCTTTCCTCATCGAATGAGGTGCTGGATATTCATCAAGGAATACCACTGTGCAAAGAAAAAACTAGAGCTATCTTTGTAAAAACTTTTGATTCTACAACATCTTTATGTTTCTTTTCTTTTTATTAATCTCATTAATGAAGTCACATAAATGAATGTTTCCCTAAACATCACAGAATAAGAAACGAAAATAGAACGTACGCTTATGCCATCCGGATTCGCCACGGGGCCCCGTTTGCACCGTTAGGTTACTTAACTAACCGAAGAGCGGGGGCTGGACTAGCGCGGGTGTAAAACAAAAGCAACGTTTATTATATATAGCATTCGACTAACGTAGTTATAAGATTGTAGGGTTCCATAGCGCTGCAGCAAGGTTTCGGGAGGCATCGACCATGTCGTTTTCAAATTTTTGCCGTACTAAAGAACCTTAACCCTATAATCTTAACTATAGATTTAGACGAACAACAATATAAACAACTTTACATACAAAGTGAATGAGGAATACAACCTTTGTAGACCGGTCCTTCACTTCTAAAGCTCCGTGTAGTAGTCCCTTTGCTACAAGTAGTGAACACCCGAACTCTAGTAAGGGTTCACATGAAGAAATGAACAAGCTTGCTCGAAGTCTTCGAGTCCGAAGATGATCTACGTCGAGGAGACTCAAGCTCATGCTATCTCTTCACTAATGGTAGATTAGTGAAGCAAACACCCTAAACTAAATGGCTAATATAGTAGAGGATGATGAAGTAGGAAATTGGCTCACTTTAGATTTATTTTTCTCACAATATTTCTTTATCATTTCAAAAGCTAGCAAGCACTCATGGTGGACGCATCGAAATATCATATCAAGAGAAACCGGGTTTTTAAAACCATACAAACTTTCTTTTGAAATATAATCACGGTTCTCAAATCCAGAATCTAATGAAAACAACATCTCAATGCGTATAATCGAAAAGCATGATGTATGCAAACATAGAACAGAAATGTGAGCATATCAGTATATCATGCAATATAGAATAGTGATGAGCATATCAGTGTATCATGCAAACGAGTCATGTGATAATACTAAACAATTATGAGTAATAGCATGATATAGCAATTTGACTGTGTAAGTTGTAGGGTTCCTAGGCACCCTAATGAGGTCTCACAAGGCATCGAACATGCCAATTTCAAAAATCCTAGGTGCCGGAAACCCTAGACTACGGATCTTAGACTAGATGTTTAGGTGAAAAGCTAACTAGTTAACATTTAACTAAGGGAATACGGAAATACAACCTTTGTAGATCCGATACTCCACCTCCATAGCTCCACAACGATGTCTCCTCGCTGTCCAAAATCCATCCCGGGCTCTAGAGTCGGCTTCATCGGAGAATGGACGGGCTAGGTCATCGACGACGTGCCGACGATGATCTACGTCGAGGCATCGCAAGATCAAGCTCCACCTTCACCGAGCCAAGAAAACTTGTGAAGGAAACACACTCTACTACTTGGCAAGAGGTAGAGGATGAAGAAATAGGAAGTGGGTAGACTTTAGAATTGGATTTCTCACTCTAATTCTCAATTTTCCATTAAAGCTTGTGAAGCTTTTTCTTGAAGTGAAGAAGAAGAAGAAGATGAAGAATATGATAAGTTATTATCAAAAAATAGAAAATAAAACAATACTTATCATAATCTTTACCTTAGTTAAGTGTAGAGAATTGACTAAGGTTGGGTTGATGGTTAGGGTTAAGGATGAGAACAAAAAAAGTCATCGAGTCAAAGCTTCATGAAGCTTCAACTAAAAACAAATGAAGCCACCATTCATTTATCTTTCAATTTATTCAAAATGAATAAATAAATAAGATGAATGAATAAGTAAAACCCTAATCAACAACTTAACCTTGGTTTAATTCTTTACACTTAACCATAAAGCATGTATCATCAAACATGATACAATCAAGTGCACAAAAGTATATCACATATACAACTTGTGAACTTCAAGTGAGAAAATCCATTTAAAGTGAACCGATACTAGTTAATGCAAAGTAATATATCAAATATATAATTATACAATAAATCATTAAATCAACACTTAATTTAACGATCCGGTCATATCGCATATAACCGACTAGTATTCAATGTATCGGCTTATCGAATCAACCTTTGATTCGATAACTAGGTTATATCGCATATAACCATTCGATACATTCATCGCGAGAATGGAATACGGTATCACATACACGCATTATTCTCGGTCCCGCACATATCTCATATGCGCTCCTATTTCGTTTCGCTTGAGCCAGGAAACCTCTGTGTAGGACTCTAAAGACTCGTCAATACGCCGGCAGCAGATGATGATCATATCAAACATCCACAAGCCACAAGCGGTCTGCTAAACGTAACGGCCACCCGGGTATTGAGCGATCAGAAGATCGACGAGCAAGCCCGCTCACACTCCTGTGAATCCAACCAGTAACACTACCGTACAGTCCGGTCTGATCGTCTGATATGTCGCATATCTTGCCTAGGGGTGGTAAACGTCAGACCCCAATAGCTCGATAAGTCGTGTCGATATGAGGTCTATAACAATTCGAGAAACTACTGGTAACACTTACCAGTAAATCTCAGCAACCCTGGCCAGGGATTTCCTGTTATAGCCAATCGAACACAGCGCAACATCAACTCCCTATACCGGGAGAGACGAATCCCCTCCTATCGCTCATTGCCTCCATGTGACTCGGGACTGTACCCAAAAACCACCATTTTGCATGCCCTCTTGGACGTGGTAAGATGGAAATCAAAGCACAGTGGGAACCACACAAGACTCTATGACGATCTCGGGTCAACAGACTACTCTGTACCAGTGTCACCAGAGAACTGCCATCTGACGTGAGGTATAATACCATCTGGGAGTTCTCGGCGAGTCCGTCCAGTGTACCCAGTCTCTACTGAGCACCCGTATATCATCTCCGATGTCAAACACCAATGGATATGGGATCATCCATCGCCCATCTGTATGGGTCGAGAAGGTATGCGCTAGTCTACTCTGGTATATCGATGCCCCGTCTCGATATACCCACGACTAGGGACTTTGAAGGATGTGCTTATGGACTACCATGTCCCCACTAGTATGATCCGCATCATAGTCCAGGTAGTCAAGTACACATCCTAAGGGCTTTACCAACATGTAACAGAGAGACAATCAGTATACACGTTAAGATAAAGTGTAACCAGATAGCATACTATCATGTCGAGCAAGAAAGTCCTTCCTATATACGTCCCAGCATCCACTACAATATACATCCTATGTACAGTAATGGCCTCTAGGGCATACATATAACTAACAATCTCCCACTTGCACTAGGGCCATCTGTAGCAGTAGTTGTAGTATCTCATACTGAACCATCCCATAAAAGTCTCTCACTGGGAATAGGCCTTCGTGAGTGGATCCGCCGTGTTATCCTCTGAGTCTTCTCTCCTTACCTTGATCACCATGGAGATCAACCATCTCCATGATCAAGTGATACTGCCTTAGAATATGTCTGGATCACTGATGGGACCTGCGTTCCTTGGCATAAGCCACAACTCCATTGTCACACAATGGGAGGAACATAGTTCATCTCATGAACCAATATACACCCAAACAGCCTCTTTGGTAGCATCTGAAGTAGCGATGTATCCTGCCTTTATCGTCTAGTATGCCACGGTATCTAGCTTGGAACTCTTCCAACATACCGTCCCTTTACTGAGGGTAAAGACAATGCCTGCGACTGACATTCAGTCGACTTTATCACCCTGGAACCCTTCCAGTGATTCTCCCCAAGATCGATTGATACCATCTCACTACAACTAGTGAGTATTGTAACATCCAATTAGATCTATCTCATAGATCCAAAATCCAGGATTTAATAGGTATCACTTTGATCCTATATGGAGAATCTTTGTGATAAACGGAGATTGATCGAGCGTAGCATAAGAAACCCCTTTCTTATCAAGAGTATGTCATCCATGTACTCTACGAGGATCACCACCATACTCCCTACTACCTTTTTGTTTATACAAGGTTCATCTACCATTTTGATGATATCAAACTCTTTGACTAATCCATCAAAACAGATGTTCCAACTCCGCGATGCCTGCTTTATTCTATAAAACATCTTGCACGCGTTTCCGCTGCTCCCACTGTTTACGAAGCCCTCTGGCTGTGTACTTATAGACACTCTCTTCCAAAACATCATTTTATAAGAGCTGTCATGACACCCAACCACCAGATATCGTAGTCATGGTATGTAGCCGTGGCAAGTAGGATCTGGATGGACTTAAGCATAGGTATTGGAAAAGGTTTCATCATTATCCACGCCTGGTTGATGACGAAAACCTTTAACAAGTCTAGCTTTGAAAGTCTCAACTTTTCCATATACACCAAGTAATCTTCTCAAGATATAATTGCTCCTGATGGGAATTTAACCCTTCAGATATAGCAACCAAAGTAGTCTCAACTTTGTTGGTGTATAAGGATTCCATCTCAGATCGATAAGCATCCAGCCATTCTGACAGAGTCTTACTCCTGATGGCCAGCTCGAAGCTAGTTGGGTCATCATCTCATGATGCAATCCTCGCTCCCACTGTCATAGAGAAACCAAAGTATCTCTCAGGTGGGTGAGGAACCCTACTAGATCGGCGGAGAGGCTGAGGTTCGTTGGTATCTACTGAATCCTCTGGTTGTACCAAATTATCTGCTGTAGTTTGTATAGCTGGAACATTTCCAGTTCTACATAACTAACCTTGCCTCGAGCTTGTCCGGATTTTGCTTTTAGACATGGCCGGACAACCCCAAATCTTAACTAACTTAAGATATGGGCTCTTCCCTTTCCATATCTCATATGAAGTGGTAGGCACTGATTTGATTCAAACCCTATTCAATAGGTATGCAACTTCACAAGTGCATAACACCCAATAGGAAAAAGGTAACTCAGTAGTACTCATCATAGAGCACACCTTATCATATAAGGTGTGATTGCTCCGCCCCGGTATACCATCGTGCTATGGTGTATTCGGAGGAGTAATGCCGAGAGAGAATCTCATTCTCCTTTAGAATAGTCCAGGAATTCCGTGCTTAAGTATTCTCCTCCTCGATCACATCAAAGGACATAATACTTATACCCGTATTGGTTCTCTACTTCTAACTTATATTCTGTGAATATCTCAAAAGGTTCAGACTTGTGTTTCAATAGGAACATATGTCTGAATCTAAAGAGATCATCAGAGATTGTAATGAAATATAAAGAACCAATCCTGGCATGTGTAGACAGGGGATCTTACATACATCAACATGTATCATCCCAAGAGTTCACCAACTCTTTCTCTATTTCCAATTAACAGGGCTATGGTCATCTTATCTTTGTGACATGACTGGCGAGTTTCACAAGATGTAAATTCAAACTGATTTAAATATACATCTAAATGTAACTTCAGCTAGTCGGGTCACATTGATCTGACCTAGTCTACAATACGTCAAGAAGAATTCGTTCATTTCTGAACTCTTTCTCTTGTGTGTGTTCCGTATACTAAGAACTGTAGTTTGATTTAGAACGTCAATGCTTTTAGATAACGTGCCTGAATCGATCAACTTTTGATATAGGAAATGTTTAAGACATTATCCAACAATACAAAATTTTATCATTTCTTTACTAATAAAGAGACTGATATGATTTTGTATATCAGGTTCGGTATCTAATAGCATTTGTTCAGAATCAATGTATTGGTAATACAGGGTGACAGTGACCGACAGACTTGGCTGCAACACTTGCCCCGTTTTCTGCCTTATGAAACTTATCACCCGTTCTCAGTTTTTCTACCCTTTTGTAGCCCTATGTAACATCTTACATATCTGGGATCCTGATCCGGTATCAAATACCCAGGATACGGAGGATACTGAGAAATAGTTCTTTGTAATGAACACACCCGAAGATGATGCATCAACATGCACTCTCTTCGTTTGGGCGGCACGGGAAATCTGGTATTCCCCAAATTCCTGCTCTGTCTTATAACAATTATAAGTTGGAGCGGGACCAACGTTCCCCAGCTCAGTAAAACAAGCGGGTTCGGTCAATAACCCGTATTATTATCTTGATTAAGGCGTGATATGGTCGCTACCAGGAGAGAGAGAGAAGAAAACACTCAGCGTGCGGTCTTACAAGAATAGATTGGTTATTATTTTATCTAATCAGGATGGCTCCCACTGCTTTTTATCAAATCTTCCTTCAAACCCTAAAAGGAATGACTAGCCGGGATTAATTACACACTACAAGTTCGCCAATCTTTCAGCCAGGCCAGTGTCGGTACTTTGAGGGAGGTCCCTCGTGCTTTCGCACGAACCTAATTAATGTAAACCTCGTTTTCCCAGAGGCGTAACCTCGTTGACACCTTTCTAGACACCTACTTGATCGGCTAATTGTAATGTGTAAAACTCTCCCAGGAGTAACACTTACTCGCAGCGGGTATCGGGATCCAACTATCTCATAGAAGGTATGCAATCTCATTGCAAATCTCAATACTTGAAATTCCCGATAATATTTTGCCCCGAACGATCTATGACCTTGACAAGGTCAACAAACCATAGACCGCAAGTCAAGTTCAACCCGTCATTTCTTGATTGAATCAAACCCACCCGCACGACCCTTGACAAGGTCAACAAGGCCGCACGACTACCCTAACCCAATCTGCATCATATGCATAAGCAGATAAATACTGGTTAGCTACCGCACACTGCGCCTTGACAAGGTCAACAAACGCAGCACGAATACTAAACAGGATTTATCTGAAATGACGGAGGGCTACGACAGGTTTTTCTGAAAACCTATTGCGTAATGAACTTGATATCGTTGTAGGATCGAATGAATTTTGAAATGGAGTGTTTTTGAGGCTTTTTCTAGTTTTGCTAAAGGAGTCACTCCCGGTGAAGGGATCGTCGGTCCTTTCCTCGTCGAATGAGGTGCAGGATATATCATATATATCACTGTGCAAAGCAAAAACTCTTAAAAGCAATCAAAAGACAAACCGAGGGGTGTAGCATCTACCAGTTATTGCTAAAGGAGTCACTCCCGGTGAAGGGATCTCGGTCCTTTCCTTATCGAATAAGGTGCAGGATATATCATATATACCGCTGTGCAAAGCAAGAACTGTAGCCACCTGTTTTATTTTGAAATTCGATTCTACAACATCTTAGGTTTCTTTTATTTCATTAATCACATTAATGAAGTTCCATCATTTAAGTACCTAACATCACAGATAGATATGACGTACACTTATGCCATCCGCATTCGCCTCGTTGTCCCCTCGTGCACCGTTAGGTTAGGTAACTAACGGCAGAGCGGGGCAGGGCTAGCGCGGGTGTAAAACATAAGTAACGTCTATATAATATATCATATATACTATATATAATATCTGCCACAGAACATCGCATGATCTCATAACAGATAAAGCACAGCAGAAGAAACATATGAAATATTGGATATACTAGGACGTCCGTGTTTTCAATACGAGCCAGTATAAAACACGGCTTCCACGGTCATGATGAATAGCCAAACCAACACCCCTAGACCCCTACGAGAGCGGCAAGAAACCCTACCAATTCTAGAGTTAGGAGACCCGACCTCGACTCCTCGAGTTGGTCTCCCACTGGACTCCAGAACCCGGTTACTTGTGCCCTCCTCCTTGGGTCTATCCTAGTGCAGAAAAGTAAATAATATACAAAAGGTGACAACTTCCGCAACCTGGAAGCGCCCCAAATAAAATAATATTACATACAAGTTTTTACATGAATGAAAATGAAAAACACTCATCTCACATAAAAACCCCCGGCTATTCAAACACGACGATCCAATATAACATAACCAGTAACACATAACATCACATGTCATCAACGTAAGTAAATATGCGCATCCCAATTGTCGTTGACATATAGCAAAGAAACCGGCGATATCACATATAACACTTACGGTCACAGAAAAGAAAGTGTAAAACTACAACAGTTGGAATCCGCAACAACCTCAGACATCCCATGCCTGATCAAATGAATTCTTTAGACATCGCATGCCTAACAATTATAAACCCCGCATTTTAGTCTCATTATCGAAAACACTTTTCAATATCAAGTCGGGCAATTCAACAAGATTCCCGACATCCTGATCGAATACTCGTCGCAAGCTTCAGTAGACGGCCGCACCCCCGATACCGTCGACGAAGTGCACCAAGGCGGAACACCGCCACCGCGAGTACCCGAACGGATGCTTTCAGCGACGGGGTTCTCCTACAGTCACTTGGTCGGGGCTATGGAGTGAAGCTGTCTATTAAGTTTACCCGGCGAGTATCCGCGTACGCTACGTGATTGCGACGGACTTTTGATCACATCAAAATTCCGTGGCAACCGATCAAGTGAGACTAAATTGCTACGTTTATAACATTCATTCAGTTATCTCATAACTTATTGTGAATTCCAATTATTGTATCCCATTCCGGATAAATAGAAAATGCTAAACTTTTCGATCGAACAATCGAACACCCAAGTTTTCCCGATACAGATCAACACATGAAATAAGTCTAACAACATTCCGTTCGTGCCTCAGTAGCAACGGTCCAGCCGTAGAAGGGTCAATCCAACGCCTCACATGTGGCACGCCGTACTGTCCCAAACCCGAAGGTTCAAAGGGCAGTTCAAGACGGTCACATAATCGAGTTAAGGTTTGTTGTCTTCTAGAGGGTCCATCGCGTTACTTGCACTACTTAGAACGTCGTTAAACTTCGGAAAAATCCAACACTTGGAAATTTCCCGACACGGGAAAAATTGGGTATTTATATCCGGTCGAACATTTTAACATATTCAAAAAATTATCCGGAAAGCCAAATAGACAAAATTTGATACCCCGATCGAAACACCGAATCCCCAAAACAACTCAGAAAATTCAACTCTTGAAAAAATATTAAAAATTCCCAGAAAAATCACCACTGTAAAATAACAGTTACTGTGCAAAATAATTTAAATATTGTGGCCGTACAGCCGCGGAACCGCCGCATGAGCTATTGCACATGCCGCGGATCCGCGCTTGAAAAAATGAATTGGGCCTCCAAATTTTACAGTAACTCTTAGATGTTTGTGATGTGTTCTCTGCACATTTTTAATTTTGAAAAAGACCAGATTTCAGAAATCGTCCAGAGAGGAATTTTGGGTTCGGGTTTTCGGTTCTTCCGGGTTTCAAATTCCGTCTAGACTTCGCCTAAGGCTCTAGCTAGGCTCTGATACCACTATAGGGTTCCTAGGCACCCTAATGAGGTCTCACAAGGCATCGAACATGCCAATTTCAAAAATCCTAGGTGCCGGAAACCCTAGACTACGGATCTTAGACTAGATGTTTAGGCGAAAAGCTAACTAGTTAACATTTAACTAAGGGAATACGGAAATACAACCTTTGTAGATCCGGTGCTCCACCTCCATAGCTCCGCAACGATGTCTCCTCGCTGTCCAAAATCCATCCCGGGCTCTAGAGTCGGCTTCATCGGAGAATGGACGGGCTAGGTCATCGACGACGTGCCGAAGATGATCTACGTCGAGGCATCGCATGATCAAGCTCCACCTTCACCGAGCCATGAAAACTTGTGAAGGAAACACACTCTACTACTTGGCAAGAGGTAGAGGATGAAGAAATAGGAAGTGGGTAGACTTTAAAATTGGATTTCTCACTCTAATTCTCACTTTGCCATTAAAGCTTGTGAAGCTTTTTCTTGAAGTGAAGAAGAAGAAGAAGATGAAGAATATGATAAGTTATTATCAAAAGATAGAAAATAAAACAATACTTATCATAATCTTTACCTTAGTTAAGTGTAGAGAATTGACTAAGGTTGGGTTGATGGTTAGGGTTAAGGATGAGAACAAAAAAAGTCATCAAGTCAAAGCTTCATGAAGCTTCAACTAAAAACAAATGAAGCCACCATTCATTTATCTTTCAATTTATTCAAAATGAATAAATAAATAAGATGAATGAATAAGTAAAACCCTAATCAACAACTTAACCTTGGTTTAATTCTTTACACTTAACCATAAAGCATGTATCATCAAACATGATACAATCAAGTGCACAAAAGTATATCACATATACAACTTGTGAACTTCAAGTGAGAAAATCCATTTAAAGTGAACCGATACTAGTTAATGCAAAGTAATATATCAAATATATAATTATACAATAAATCATTAAATCAACACTTGATTTAACGATCCGGTCATATCGCATATAACCGACTAGTATTCAATGTATCGGCTTATCGAATCAACCTTTGATTCGATAACTAGGTTATATCGCATATAACCATTCGATACATTCATCGCGAGAATGGAATACGGTATCACATACACGCAATATTCTCGGTCCCGCACATATCTCATATGCGCTCCTATTTCGTTTCGCTTGAACCTGGAAACCTCTATGTAGGACTCTAAAGACTCGTCAATACGCCGTAAGCAGATGATGATCATATCAAACATCCACAAGCCGCAAGCGGTCTGCTAAACGTAACGGCCACCCGGGTATTGATCGATCAGAAGATCGACGATCAAGCCCGCTCACACTCCTGTGAATCCAACCAGTAACACTACCGTACAGTCCGGTCTGATCGTCTGATATGTCGCATATCTTGCCTAGGGGTGGTAAACGTCAGACCCCAATAGCTCGATAAGTCGTGTCGATATGAGGTCTATAACAATTCGAGAAACTACTGGTAACACTTACCAGTAAATTTCAGCAACCCTGGCCAGGGATTTCCTGTTATAGCCAATCGAACACAGCGCAACATCAACTCCCTATACGGGGAGAGACGAATCCCCTCCTATCGCTCATTGCCTCCATGTGATTCGGGACTGTACCCAAAAACCACCATTTTGCACGCCCTCTTGGACGTGGTAAGATGGAAATCAAAGCACAGTGGGAACCACACAAGACTCTATGACGATCTCGGGTCAACAGACTACTCTGTACCAGTGTCACAAGAGAACTGCCATCTGATGTGAGGTATAATACCATCTGGGAGTTCTCGGCGATTCCGTCCAGTGTACCCAGTCTCTACTGAGCACCCGTATATCATCTCCGATGTCAAACACCAATGGATATGGGATCATCCATCGCCCATCTGTATTGGTCGAGAAGGTATGCGCTAGTCTACTCTGGTATATCGATGCCCCGTCTCGATATACCCACGACTAGGGACATTGAAGGATGTGCTTATGGACTACCATGTCCCCACTAGTATGATCCGCATCATAATCCAGGTAGTCAAGTACACATCCTAAGGGCTTTACCAACATGTAACAGAGAGACAATCAGTATACACGTTAAGGTAAAGTGTAACCAGATAGCATACTATCATGTCGAGCAAGAAAGTCCTTCCTATATACGTCCGAGCATCCACTACAATATACATCCTATGTACAGTAATGGCCTCTAGGGCATGCATATAACTAACAATAGTGACATAGCAATTACCAATAATGAAAGTGTGTGAGCCGGCAATCTGTGTACGTGTGACATACGCATCATCGATAATTGTGCTGGTGTACTAGCCGACGATATCGTAACAAATAATGGAAGCACATGTATATGTAATGAAATGAGAATATCATAGACATAGCAGAAAGTAAATCGTAAGCGCACTATTATGAGGTATACGTATCTAATCTAACATCTACATATAGGCTAAACTAAATAGTGTAGACAGTGATTAACGATATCTATAACATCCGAGTTGATGAATCTATCAATTTGCAGTCCAACCTTACAGCATCACGTACGTTATGATCCATCGTACGTCAACCTCGAGTCAAGGGTATGGATCAATCATCAGGTAAAACTCATCGTGTACGGTAATCCATCGTGCAGCGGCCTTAAACAATTAGGGATTCTATCAACCTATATGATAATGACGGTACGGATCTAACAACTTGTATGGTATATCACTCATTATCCTCATATATATATATATATATATATATATATATCAAGTCACATCCGTATCAATCTCGTATCATGTCTTGGCAAAAGTATCTATATTCACATATCGACTATCATCCGTATATCGACATATTAAGCCAAGTCATCTTATTTCATCATATTCTCTTTTCATCATATCAACATCTCACATCAAGTAATCTTATATATATTTATCATTTTTTACCGATCCCATAACACATCTATCTCAATCATATCATATTCATCGATCTCATGTCATATCCTTATAGCTTTCATCTCATATCTTGATATATGTATTCAATCATTGATATCATCTCCAACTAACTTTTTGATCATATCCGTAGTTTCCTAATATAGGTTCCTCCGACTATATTCTATATATCAATTTCCATTCATAATTTGCGGGGGTGCTATACAAGATCCACCCGACTTACCCCGTAGATATAAATCTACTCACCTGCAATCTCCTTGTTTAGCCGAAGTCGATGTGCTTCGTCGTCTCGGAAATCCACGCGAAGGTACATACAGTCAAAATACATCGTAATGCTATTAAAATCAATGTCCGAAAACTGATACGGCACACGAATTACTTATAGGTTAGAACCTATAGCTTACGCATGCAACAACAACCAAGTAACCCTTGTCGTTGACGTACAAACGTCCAACGACCAAACCACATCAAGAAATCCATAAATCCAAGTTTCAAATATCGGAAAACATAGCCACAACCAACTCAAAATGCTCCCAGATTTTAGCTCAGGTACACTAGAACAAAACAACCAAAATAGTAGCAAGGTTATAAGGAGTATGAGCTATAGGAAAAAACCCAACACCAGACTCCAAAATTTGGCCAGCGAGAAGTGCTACAATAACAGGTGTCGCCGGCCCAATTTTGGTATTTGGTCTCGTTCTTCTGTGGTGGTCTCCAAGTGGTCTAGCTAGGTCAATGTAGTTGTTTGTTTTTCTTATAAACATCCCAGGTTGCTCCAGATTCCGTGTAGGCGAAAAAAACTTCACAAAACCGACACGGGGTAAATCCTAAGTTTGTGTATCGGGTTCTACTCTCTGTTCTTGGCCAGTAAAACATCACTAAGGGTTTGGAAACACTCACTGCACCTCAATTTACCAATTACAAGTCAAGTTTCCCACTAATCCTCAACTTGGAAATTTCTAAGATCACAAATCCACACTTAATCAAACTCTAAACTAAACTAGAAATCTAAGAAACTAATTACAAGGTAGGAATTGGAGTTATACCTCATGGATGCAACTCAAGAAAAACCCTAGATGCCCAAAGTCTCCAAAATCCAAACATGAAAGGTCCAAAGGGTTTAGGATGAGGTGGGGATCTTTTTAAGTGAAGGGAGTATAGGGTTTTGGTGGAGATTTGGAGATGTTACATGGAGGTGGAGGTGGAGGAAGCATGAAGATGAAGAAGTTGAAGAAGGGGAAATGAAGGAAGTAATGAAAATGAGGAAAGAAAATGGGGAAGGGTCAAGGCTAAGGGTGGAGCCATCCTCACTCTCTCTCCCTCACATTCTCTCTCATGCCCATTCCTCATCATGTTGTCCCCTCTCTCTCTCTCTTCTCTCTCCTCCCATGCCAACTCTTATTCTTTTTCTTTTCTCTTTTAAAACCAAATATCAACAATTACAATAAAACAACATGCAACCAAATTGCAACATGACATGGTGCACTAGCCATGACTAATTAAAAATACGGATTTGGCATAATCGTGATTATTAGTGCACTAATCGAGTTTAATTTAAACTTGCATATAATTAATTATTAAAATGCCAAAATCCGATAAATATATTTTTAAATGAATAAATCATTTTAATCTCCAATTATTTCCCAACTATTGGTATATATTTATTCCATTTTACGAAAACCCCAAATTTGCAAATCGAATAGTTTTCCCGAAATATATTATTTTAATATTTAAATTCCAAAAATAATATTTTATATTTCTGAAATGTTACAATATATATGTGATACAATATTTAGAATCCACGATAATTAGTTTTGTGAAAACTAGTTACTGTTCTATAAATCTAGCAATTTAGTCTCTTTTGATAGATTGCCACGGAGTTTCGATTCGAATCAAAACTCCGTCGCAATCTCGTATAGTACGTGAATATTCGCCGGGGAACACTACTAGATAGCCATACTCAATAGCCCTGACCAAGTGACTAGAACCCCGTTGCCAAAAGCTTCCCTTCGGGTGCTCGCGGCCATGGTGTTCCGTCTAAGTGCACTTCGTCGACGGCATCAGGGGTACGAACATGTACTAATGTTTTCGATGAGTATTCGATCAAGTAATCGGGAATCTTGTTGAATTACCCGACTAGGTTATTGAAAATGTGTTTTCAATATGAGACTAAAATGAAAGGTTTATATGTTAGGCATGAAATTCGGGGTATGAGATATTCCGGGTATATGATGTCTAAGGATGTTGCGGATTCTAATTATTGTAGTTTTCGTTTTCTTTTCTGTGACCGTAAGTGTAATATGTGATGTATCGCCGGTTTCATTGCTATACGTCAATGAAAATTGGGATACACATATTTACTTACGTTGATGACATGCGATGTTATGTGTTGCTGTTATATGATGTATATGATCGTCGTGAATGGATAGCTGGGGGTTTTATGTGAGATGAGAGTTTTCTTTTTATTCGTGTAATATTCATTGTATGTAATATTATTTTATTGGGGAACTTCCGGGTTGAGGATGATGTCACCATTGATGTATATTATTTACTTTTCAGAATTAGGATAGACCCAAGGTGGGTAGAAAAAGTGACCGGGTTCTAAAGTCCGGTGGGAGGCCATCTCGAGGAGTCAAGATCGGGTCTGCTAACCCTAGAATTGGCGGGGTCACATGCCGCTCTCGTAGGGGTCTAGGGTTGTGGGCTTGGCAATTCATCACGACCATGGAATCCGTATTTTCTATCGTTGGCTAAATAAAAAATACGGACCTCCTAGTATATCCTATATTTTCATATATGTGTTTCTGCTGTTGGTATTCTGTGATATGATCACTTTATATGCTGAGATGAATGGTATATTATACATATGATATATAATAAATGTTGCTTATGTTTTGCATCCGCGCTGGTCCTGTCCCCGCTCTGCCGTTAGTTAAGTAAACTAACGGTGAATGACAGGACCTCGTGGCGAATGCGGATGGCATAAGCGTACGTTCTATTTTCGTTTCTTTTCTGTGATGGCTTGAGGACTTATATATGGGACTACATTAATGAGATTATTGTAAAGTGAAAGAAACCTAAAAGATATTGTAGAACCGAATTTCAAACTCGCTCGGCCTTTTTATGAGAAAGCAAGTTTCAAAATTGCGGAGCTTAAGACACTCCTTTTAAAACTATTTGATTCTACAACGATATCAAGTTCCTGGCCGGTTTTTACATCTTGTTGGGGTTTGGGGTTTTGTATGGTGTTCTTATCTGTTGATTTTGGGGTTTCAGGTATTGTTTTATTAGCCCAGTTTGCATGTGATGTTCATAGTTCAATTGGGGCTAATACGGAGTGCTTCGTAGTTGTGTTTTTAACATTGTTTCGGGTTTTAGTTTGATATGGATGCAGTAGTTGGAATCCACATTTAATTACTTTTGTGAAAACAAGTTAGTGTTTGTAAATCTAGCGTTTTAGTCTCGGTAGATCGATTGCCACGCAGTTTCGATTCGGATCGAAACAAAGTCGCAATCGCGTATCGTACGCGAATACTATAAGAATAACTTTACTTGATAGCCTCCCCCCATTGCCCCAACTAAGTGACTGTAGAAGAACCCCGTTGCCAGTAGCACCCACTCGGGTTCTTGCAGCCACGATGTTCTGCCTAAGCGCAGTTGGTCGACGACATCGGGGGTTCGGCCATCTACTAAAGTTTCCGATGAGTATTCGATCGGTTAGTCGGGAATCTTGTTGAATTACCCGACTAAATTATTGAACAGAGTTTTTGATATAAGACTAAAATGCGGGGTTTATACAGTTAGGCATGAAATTCGGAATATGAGATATTTCAGGTTTATGATGTAAGGATATGCAGATTCTAATTATTGTAGTCTTACATTTCTTTTCTGTGGCCGTAAGTGTAATATGTGGGTTATCCCAAATCTCGTTGCTATATGTCAACGGAATTTGGGATACACATATTTACTTACGTTGATGATATGTGATATTATGTTTCGCTGATATATTTTATTAGATAGTCGTGATTGAATAGCTGGGGGTTTTATGTGAGATGAGTGTTTTTCAATTTTCATTCATGTAAAATTTGTATGTAATATTCTGTTATTGTGGCACATCCGGGTTGAGGATGATGTCACCACTGATGTATATTATTTACTTTTCCGCATTAGGATAGACCCAAGGTGGGGAGCACAAGTAACCGGGTTCTAGAGTCTAGTAGGAGACCATCTCATGGAGTTGAGACCGGATCTTCTAACTCTAGAATTGGTAGGGTTACTTGCCACTCTCGTAGGGGTTTAGGGATGTGGGTTTGGCTATTCTTCACGATCGTGGAATCCGTGTTTTACATTACTGGCTAAATTTAAAACACGGAAATTCTAGTATATCCAATATTTCATATGTTGCTTCTGCTGTTTGGTTCTGTGATGTGATCATATAACTGCGTGAGACGAATTCTATATTGTATATATGCTATATAATAAATTTTGCATATGTTTTGCACCCGCTCTAGTCCAGACCCCACTCTGCCGGTAGTTAAGAAACCTAACGGTGCATGACGGGGCCCAGTGGCGAATGCGGATGGCATAAGCGTACGTTCTATTTTCTTTTCATTTTTCGGTAATGTTTAGGAAATATTAAATGATGTGACTTCATTAATGAGATTAATGAAAAGAAAGAAACCTAAAGATGTTGTAGAATCAAACTTTTAAAAAGGGTACCTCTAGTTTTTGCTTTGCATAGTGGTATTCCTTGATGAACACCTCATTCGATGAGGAAAGAGTCGAGATCCCTTCACCAGGAGTGACCTCTTTAGCGAAACTAGAAAATGCTACAACCCACTTGATTTTGTATTTTGATTGCTTTTCTAGTTCTTGCATTGCATAGTGGTATTTTTGATGAATATCCAGCACCTCATTCGATGAGGAAAGAGCCGAGATCCCTTCACCGGCAGTGACCTCTTTAGCGAAACTACCAAAAGCCTAAAAAAACACTCCTTTTCAAAATCATTAGATTATACAACGATATCAAGTTCATTACGCTAATGGTTTTCTTAAAAACCTGTGTAGCCCTCCGTCATTTCAGATAAGCACTATTTAGTATTCGTGCTATGTTTGTTGAGCATAGCCAAGGCGTAGTGTGCGGTAGCTAACTAGTGCTTGTATGCAGCATGTGATGAGATTGGATTAGTGTAGTCGTGCGGCTTTTTTGACCGTTTCCAAGGGTCGCACGAGTGGGTTTAATTCAATCAAGAAATGAAGGGTTGAACTTGACTATCACTTATGATTTGTTTACCATATCCAAGGTGATAAGTTGCGAGGGGTAAAAACCATTATCAAGAATTTCAGGTTTTGAAATTTGTAATGAAATTGCATATCTTCTATATGATAGTTGGATCCCGATACTGTAACATTTCAGAAAATATAAAATATTATTTTTGGAATTTAATATTAAAATAATATATTTCCCGAAAACTGCCCGATTTGCGAAATTGGGGTTTTCGAAAAAGGGCATAAATATATAACAATAATTGTGAAATAATAGGAAATTAAAATTATTTATTCATTTAAAAATATATTTAAAGGACATGGCATTTTAAAAATTTATTATATACAGTTTTGATAAAAACCCGATTAGTGCACTTCTAATCGCGATTAAGCCAAATCCGTATTTCTACAGTTTTCCATGGCTAGTGCACCATGACATGTTACATGTTGTTTTATTTCATTTGTGTTATGTGTTATGGTTTTATTGTGGTGAGAAAAGAAAAAGGTGTTATGATGACTTGAGGAGAGAGAGAGGGGGGGACATAATGATGAGAGTGAGTATGCTAGGAGAGAGAATGAGAGTGAGAAAGAGAGAGAGGGGGAGAGTGCGGCCCCATACCTTTTCCCCCACCATTTCTTTCACCTCATTCTTCATCTTCAAGCCCCTCATTCTACCCTCATGACCCATCTCCAAAATCTCATCAAAACCCCATACCCCCGTCACAAAAGATGATCACCTCATCACCCTCATCGCAATGAACCAAGAAAAGTGGGATTTTGACAACATTGGGACTTCTACGATTTTGTTTGGGAGTAACCATGAGGTATATCTCTTTTCTTTTAGAGTAGTTTTGATTTCCTAGCTTTTTGTTTAAGTTTAGATGTCGTTTAGTGATTGATGTGTGAACTTTGAAATCCCAAGTGAATGGTTTGCGATATTATGATAGGTAGTGGCTGTTAGAAAGATTTGAGCTGTGTTTTTACTGGCCTAGAAACTAAAATACAGATTTAGGATTTTAGACGTATCGGAAAATTGTGAGAATTGTGATGGTATTTAGGAATCTGGAGTGACTCGGGGACCTGGAAAATTATTTAGCAGAGACTTAGAGCTGTGCAGGCAACATAGAACCTATACCCAAAACCAAGGACCCCAATTCCTTACTGTGGATGCAAATTTACCCCTTTTGGCCGCAATTTGCGGCCTAGGTTGAGTGTAAATGCTCCGTGTTTGGTCCATGTCCCCTTTTGCTATAAATTAGACCCTTTACATAAGCAAAATTGGCTAGTTCGACCTGAGTCAAAATCTAGGAGCACTTTGGTGTGATTTTGGCTATGTTTTCCTTATTTTGAAATGTTTGGTTTTGCTATTTGGATTTGTATTTGATTTTTGGATGTTTGTACATCGACAACAAGGGTGGTTTGATTGTTTTGCACGCGTAGGCTATAGGTTCTAACCTATGAGTACACCGTGTGCCATATCGGTTTTCCCTTTTCGATTTTAATAGTGAATGCGATTGTGTGTATTGTAGGTACCTTCGTGTGGATTCCTTGACGACGGAGCGTGGCGTCATCGACTTCGGCAAGCGAAGATCAAGGTGAGTAGATCTATATCTACGAGGGATGTCGGGTGGATGGCTTATAGCACCCCCGCAAAGTTTTGATGGAAACTGATTTATAGAATATGGTTAAGAAAACCTAGATTAAGAAACTAGGGTTAGAGTTAAAAGATTGTTAGTGAAACCATATTATAAACTAAAGGATAGTTAGAAGTGTTTTGATACGACTAATATGTGATGACGAAATTTGAAGATGATGTTTGACGATATTGCCGTTTAGGGTACTATAGGACTAGATAGCCGACGTAAGTGTGTCATCCGAACCATACCTATTTCCAAACCGAAGAATCGTATGCATCTTTTAAACAGATACCTTAAGGGACATTACGGATTTTCAAACGATATCTTTTCCTTAAAAACACCGTAACCCCTACTTTCAAAACTACGATTCACATCTTTCAAAAACTGCTTGTATGGTTCGGGTGTGTTTGTTAGATTAGATAAGTATTCTTATAGTAAAGGTATAATGTGTATATAACATTTGACTCGATGTGAGAGATAAATGTGATGAAAAGAATGTACGATGCGATATGATGAATCTGGTGATATGTTGGTATACGGATGAGAGTCGATTGAGATGATTGATACCTTGCTGGTCCCCTGATACGAGATTGTTATTGATGTGACTTGGGACATAGGTATAAAGATATATATAGAATGTCGTGAATCATGTGTGATATGTTGTACGAGACGTTAGGTCCATACCCCTCATTGTCGTAAAGGTTGATAGGATCCCTAATGTTTTAATGCCGCCGTACGATGATATTTTTCCGTACGTGATGAGTTTTACTTGATGATTAACCCATATCCTTGACTAGAGGATGTCGTACGATAGATTATACAGTAAGTGATGTTGTGAGGCTTGATGCCCATTGATAGATTCTCCGACTCGGTCATATTAGTTGCGTGTACCTGTCAGCATTTGCATATGATTTACCTTATGCTGCATTCATGTTATTCGCATTGCATTACTTATACCTGTGCTAGTACACTTACACCATTATCGATGATACGTATGTTACACGTACACAGATTTGCCGGCTTACACACTTCATCATCGATAATTGCCTTGTCACTACACAGTAGGATTGCCGTATCATGATATGACTTCTCGCATAGTTTACTTGTTATAGTTACATATGCGCCTTACACGATGCTGCATTTGACTTGGAGAATTTGGGAAATTCAAGATATATTTTAAAACTGGATTCTTTTAAAAAGAGCGGTTTTCCCTTGATATGTGCATATTACCGTTCCATATTGCATGATATACATATTTGCTTACATTTCTTTTATATGTCGCATATATCATGCTTTATGATTTTACGCATCGAGATATGCTATTTCCATGAGATTTCTGGATTTGAGAACGGTGGCTATTTCAAAAGAAAGTATTTACTGTTTTAAAAACCCGGTTTCCCTTGATATGATATTTCAGTGCGTCCACCGTGCATTTTCTCGGTTCTGAGAAGTGTGACATGTGAAACCCGATTTGAGGAGCTGGATGAGGCCAATTGCAGGTACATGGTGGACCCGGTATGGTACCCCAGGGCGAGAACGGATTGCTGTGCTGCAGCCGGTGAGCCTGGCAGAGGGACTACTACCTACCGGTGATTGTTTTGGGCTCGGCGGATATCCGGAGGATACCGACCTGAGTCGAGAGATGATATGGGCCAATCCGGACTGACGGAGCCCGTGGGCCGATCCGGACTGACGGAGCCCGAGATATGAGGATTTACGTGTCGATGCTGGATATGGATTTCATGATGTTTTCGGGTGTCGATGTTGGACACCCAGGTTCCATGATTTTGATGTGTCGCGAGGGACACCGTTGATTTATATCCTCATACTTACTTGCATACATACATTGATTATATGGTTGGATGGGATCCACATGCATACTGACATTTGTTATATTGTTGGATTACATCCGCATACTTATTGGTATTGATTACATCATTGGCACATTTGATGACTCGGTCACCCTAGATATTATAGTATTACCTTTATGATATAGTTGACCTAGGCGTCGTTGTTTATTCGATTTCTACTTGTAGATGTTTTTCTATTCACGAGTTGGCAACTCACCCCCATTGTGCCACAGTTCTTGCAGGTTGACCGCACGGAACAGTAGCGGCATCGTTGGCACACAGTTCCTTTCAGGTGATTGCTTTGGTAGGTAGGGCATTTTTATGGTACCCACTCTTGTATTTATATTTCACATATCTAGTCAACTCCATCAATCAGACTAGTATTTGTGTAAGTAATGAGACTTAGTGAGATTTGTGGTTGTGAGACTTAGAGCGAGGGGTATTCCGCTACTTGGGGTTTGATGTCTTGTTTATTTCTTATCTTTTGTGGTGAACTTCGCCGTTGGGCGTTGTATACTTATATTTATGCTTTGCGTGGTTGTGGATCCGCCGTTTGGCAAAGAGCTAGCTCCCGCTTGGGGATGCCTTTAGATTATCATGTATTGTGGTTTTTGATCAAAAATACAAAGGATGTGCTGCCCAAATTTTAAAAAAGAACGAAACATGCTTTTCAAACTAGTAAATTTCACTTGCATTATTCATGTTCTTTTTCTATGCATTTAAGAAAACTTTATTTCATTATACCTTTATTTCAAAACTTCACCGCCTTTATTTTCTTAAATGGTTTAGATTTCTGGGTTTCAGCTTACTCTAATTCCATTACGCCTTTAGACGTTGCGTGATTCAAGTGCTGGTCATGAGCTAATATTTCGGGTCGTGACATATACTCACTGCGAGTAAGAGTTACTCCTGGGAGAGTTTTGCACTTTACAATTAGCTAATCCAGTAGTTTTCTAGAAAGGTGTCAACGGGGTTATGCCTATAGGGAAATGGGGTTTATTTTAATTAGGTCCGTGCGAATGCACGAGGATCCTCCCTCGGAGTACCGATATATGCCTGGCCGAACGATTGGCGAACCTGTAGGGTGTAATTAATCCCGACTAATAATACCTTTTAGGGTTTGAAGGAAGATTTGATAAAAACAGTGGGAGCCATCCTGATTAGATAAAAACCAATCTAATCTTGCAAAGAGCACACGCAAAGTGATTATCCTTCTATCTCTCCTGGTAGCGACTAATGAAATGCCTTAATCAAGATAATAATTTGGAAGTTTTGACCGAACCTACTTATTATACTGGGCTTGGTTCCGCTCTACCTTATTATTGTCATAAGTCTGAGCAAGGAATAGGGGAATATCCGGATTCCCATGCCACCCAAACGAAGAATAAGTATGTTGATGCATTGTCTTCGGGTTTGTTCGTAACCTAGAATTGTTTCTCAGTTACCTCTATGTCCTGGGTATTGGATACTGGATCAGGATCACACTTTTAATTTGTTACATGGGCTATAGAAAGGTGGAGAACTGGGAAAGGGTGATATGTCTCTTGTAGTAGAGACGGTGCAATTGCTGCAGCCAAAGAAGTTGGCAAATATCACCTAGTGTTACCAACTGGTAATACAATGATTCTGAGTGACTGTTATTTCGTACCAATAATATTGTGAATATTTTCCTAAATCAAGTGTTGATTAGGTAAGGTATGTTGTATAACAGTGTACACGTTCTGAATTAAACTACAGTTCTGAACGTACAGAACACACACAAGAGGAACAGTTCAGAAATGAACGAAGTCTTCTTGAAGCATTGTACACTAGGTTATTTCGATGACACAAGACTAGCTAATGTTCCACAAGGATGCATATTTGAATCCGTTCAAATTTATATTTTATGAAACTTGTCAGTCATGTCTCAAAGGCTAGGTGACCAAATCGCCGATTACTGGAAATGGAGAAAGAGCTACTAAACTCTTGGACAGATACATGGTGATGTATGTGGTCCTATGTCTACACATTTGAGGGATGGTTCCGCGAAGTTTATTACATTCACCGATGTTCTCTCAAGATACAGATATGTGTTCTTGTTGAAGCACAAATCTGAATCATTTGAGAATTTCAAGAAATATAAGTACGAAGTTGAGAACCAGATGGGTAAAAGTATTCAAATTCTTCGATATGATCGGGGAAGAGAATACTTGAGCACGAAATTCCGGGATTATTTAAAAGAGAAAAAGATTCTCTCTCAGTTTAGTGCTCCATATACACCACAGCACAATGGTATATCGGGGTGGAGGAATCGCACCCTATTAGATATGGTGCGCTCTATGATTAGTACTGCTGAGTTACCTATTTCCTTTTGGGGACATGCACTTTAGATAGCTGCATACCTATTGAATAGAGTACTGACCAAATCCGTTGCCTAACAATCCATATTATAGGGTTACCTAGCACGACAACAAGGTTTTGGGGGGCATCGTCCATGCCAATGTTAAAAAAATTCCATGCTACTTAACCCTAACCCTAGAATCTTAACTAAAGAATTAGACAATAGAATATGTAAACAACTTTACAACTAAGTGAATATGGAATACAACCTTTGTAGACTGGTCCTTCACTTCAAATGCTCTATGTAGAAGTCCCTTTGCTCCAAGTAGTGGTGATCCGGACTCTCCGTAGACTCCACTAGTCGAAATGAACGAGCTTTCAGAATGATCTTCGAGGAGGACGAAGATGATCTACTTTGAGGAGACACCAACTCCAGCTACCTCTTCACTAATTAGGAATTAATGAAGCTAACACCCTAAACTAAATGGCTAATCTAGTAGAGGATGATGAAGTAGGAATTTTGCTCACTTTAGAATTCTTTTTCTCACTATATTTCTTTTCCTCACCAAAACCTAGAGAGATTTCTCTTTGTGAAGATGAAGATGAAGAGATTAATCGATGAGAGGGTGAATGGCAAGCATGGGTGAGAAATATCTCATATAACCCTTGTTGAGACATAACCATGGCTAAAGATTAAGGTTAGATTAATAAATATCTAATGCAAGACAAATTAAGTGGACTAAGTCAAGGGTTTCCACAAGCTTCCAATGTTTGCAACCATTCTTAATTCCACCAATTTATATTTGCATTAAATAAATAAAACCCTAATAATCTAATAGTATAGTATAAGTCCCATACACCCATGTAGTGTGTATCATCAAGCATGGCACAAAAAAGAAAACACAAATAATATATATCACATATATATTAAGTGTGCACATGCGAGAAAAGAAATGTATAAGTGAGCAAATATTAGTTAATGTAAATTAGCATATCAAATATACAATTATACATTAAATTACCAAATCAACATTTGATTTAATAATCCAGCTATATCGCATATAACCGACTAATATAATATGTGTCCATTTATCGAATCAACACTTGATTCGATAACTCGGCTATACCCGTTTTGGTTCTCTACTTCTAACTTATATTCTTTGAATATCTCAAAAGGTTAAGACTTGTGTTTCAACAGGAACACATGTGAGAATCTTGAGAGATTATCAGAGAATGTAATGAAGTACAAAGAACCAGTCCTGTCATGTGCGGACGGGGGATTTTCATACATCAGCATGTATCAATCCCAAGAGTACACTAACTCTTTCTCTGTTTCCAATAAACGGAGCTATGGTCATCTTATCTTTGTGACATGACTGGCAAGTTTCACAAGAAGTAAGTTCAAACTAATTTAAATATGCATCTTAATGTAACTTAGCTAGTCGGGTCGCACTGATATAACCTAGTCTACAATGCCACAAGAAGGATTCGTTCATATTTGAACTCTTCCTCTTGTGTGTGTTTTATACGTTAAGAACTGTGGTTTGATTTAGAAGCTATATGCTTTTAGATAACGTGCCTGAACCGATCAACTCTTGATATAGGAAATGTTTAAAATATTATCCAACAATATGAAATTATATCCTTCTTTACTAAATAAAGAGACCGATATGATGTTGTATATCAGGTTCGGTATCTAATAACATTCGTTCAGAATCAATGTATTTGGTAATACAGGGTGATAACTGCCAACATACTTGGCTGCAACACTTGCAGCTTTTCCAACTCTTGAAACTTATCACCCATTCTCAGTTCTCTACCTATCTGTAGCCCATTTAACAGATTACATTTGCGAGATCCTGATCCGGTATCTCATACCCAGGACGTAAAGGATACTGAGAAACTGTTCTCGGTAATGAACACACCCGAAGAAGATGCATCAGCACGCACTTTCTTCGTTTGGGCGGCACGGGAATCCTGGTAATCCCCAATTTCCTGCTCGGTCTTATAACAATTATAAGTTGGAGCAGGACCAACGTTCCCCAGCTCAGTATAACAAGCGGATTCGTTTAATACATCGGTATTATTATCTTGATTAAGGCGTGACATGGTCGCTACCTGGAGTGAGAGAGAAGAAAACACTCAGCGAATGCTCTTGCAAGATTAGATTGGTTATTAATTTATCTAATCAGGATGACTCCCACTGTTTTAGTTAAATCTTCCTTCAAACCCTAAAAGGAAAGACTAGCCGGGATTAATCACACGCTACAAGTTCACCAATCTTTCAACCAGGCCAGTGTCGGTACTTTGAGGGAGGTTCCCCGTGCTTTCGCACGGACCTAATTAAAATAAATCTCGTTTTCCCAGGGGCGTAATCTCGTTGACACCTTTCTAGACACCTACTTGATCGGCTAATTGTAATGTGTAAAACTCTCCCAGGAGTAACTCTTACTCGCAGTGGATACCGGGATCTAACTATCTTATAGAGGGTATGCAATCTCATTGCAAATTTCGACACTTAAAATCCCAATAATATTTTGACCCTCGCGACTTATGACCTAAACATGGTCAACAAATCATAAGCTCTAGCCAAGTTCAACCCGTCATTTCCTTATTGAATTAAACCCACCCGCAAGACCCTTAACATGGTCAACAAACTCGCACGACTACCCTAATCCAATCGCATCATATGCTTATACAAATAAGCAATAATCAGCTACAACACACTATGCCTTAACATGGTCAACAAACGTAGCACGAATACTAACTAGTACTTATTTGAAATGACGGAGGGCTACGACAGGTTTTTAAGAAAACCTTTTGCGTAATGAACTTGATATCGTCGTAGAATCGAGCGATTTTGAAAAGGAGTGCTTTTGAGTCTTTTACTAGTTATGCTAAAGAGGTCATGTTAGTTATATATATGCCCTAGAGGCCATTGTTGTACATATGATGTATATTATAGTGGATGCTTGTATATATATAGAGAGAGGACTTTCTTGCTCGATATGATAGTATGTCATCTGGTTTTACTTTGCCTTAACATGTTGACTTGTATTGGTTTACTGTCTTGCTCTCACATGTTGATAAAGCCCTTTGGATATATACTTGACTACTAGGACTATGATGCAGATCATACTACTGGGCCAGGGTAGTCAACGAGTACATCCTATAACTGTTCCTAGTCGAGGAAGTATCGAGACAGGGCATCGATACTCTAGAGTAGACTAGCGTATACGCATCTTGACCCATATGATAGACGATGGATGACCACATATCCATCGGTATTTGACATCAAAGATGGTGTACGGGTGCTCAGTGGAGACTGGGTACACTGAACGAACCCGCCGAGAACTCCTAGATGGTATTATACCTATCGTCAGATAGCAGTTCTCTGGTGACACTAGTACATGTTAGTCTGTAGACCCGAGACCGTCATAGAGTCTAATATGATTCCCACTGTGCTTTGATTTCCACCTTACCACGTTCAAGAGAACGTGAAAACGGTGGCTTTTGGGTACAGTCCCGAATCACATGGAGGCAATGAGTGATATGAGGGGTTTCGTCTCTCCCGGTTTTGAGGGTTGATGTTGCGCTGTGCTCGATAGGCTATAACTGGAAGTCCCTGGCCACGGATGCTATGGAGATCTATCGGTAAGTGTTATCAGTAGTTTCTCGACCTGTTATGAGCCTTACATCGGTAGGACTTATCGGTTAATGGGGTCTGACGTTTACCACCCATAGACTGGATATGCGACATATCGGAAGAAGAGACCAGACTGTACGGGAGTGTTACTGGTTGGATTCAGAGGAGTATGTACAGGCTTGCTTGTTGATCTTCTGATCGCTCAATACCCGGGTGGCTGTTACGTTTAGCTGACCGCTTGCATCTTGTGGGTGATTGATATGATCATCACCTACTGCCGGTGTTCAGTTGATAAAACTGTAGTTTTAATATGATATTTTCCTTACTATTTTTATATAATAAAATGTGTTTATTATAAATATGACACATATGAGGGTTTATTTGTAAAAATACTACTTTCATGTGTTTATATATTATAATTAACATTATGAAGGAAAATTTAAGCATAAAATATTCGTGCAATATTTGGTCTATTTAAATATGCTTACCTTATTAAATATGTTTGATCAATTCTCTTAAAACTAAAATATCAAAACAAATGGTTAAGATAATATCTCAATAAAAATAAATTCTACTAATATCATTTATTGAGATAATTGTGCAGGAATTATATCATGACTGAAATCAAGGAAATCCGAGTTGGCAAGATCAAATCTGTCGAAGATATTCAAGTAAATTGAAGAAACTAATTCTGGAAGAAACATAGAAAAGATTTTCAAATTCTAAATACTCAAAAGATCACCAAGTGTTACAGATATGAAGCTACAAAAATTAGAGGCCATGATATCACCAAAAGGCGGCGGATCCGCGGCCAAACCTATCCAATGGCCGCGGTTCCGCCGCTCTTCTGAGGATTTAGGGCTCGGGATTTTGGTGGTTAGGATCCTAACAACTAGTATCTATATTAGGAAACTAGGGTTTTAGCTTTGTGACAATAAATAAGGACCGAGAGCCTCTTGGAAAATTTATCAAACCGACACGATCACGAAGTCCACGAAGGCTTACGAATCCTGGTTAATCGTCAACAATTCATCTATCTCCTTAGAAGAGATCGAGAGGCAAACTAGGGTTTTCTAATCATTTTTCTAAGGAAACAAAGTGTACTTGATTTTGTTGATTAATAAAGCTAGTTTTAATTTATTGCATTTTATTTTCTTCATGATTTCTATCCTTTCTTTTCCCAACATGCGCGAGTAATTCTTTGCTTGCTAGAGTTCATAGGATTAGGGTAGATTAATGGATGATGAAGATCCTTAAACTCTTTTTACATCCTATAAAGTTTATAAACTTTATCAAAAGAATAGTTAACATCCTAATTGGTCGCGCTATCAATTCATTGATAATTATGACCACATTTAGAGATTAGATTAACAACTGTTTTGGTAAAGGCTAGACATGAACGGAGATCCCTGTCAAGATAGGGGTTAAGAGTGGGAACCCATTTTACCTCCAGAAACCCTAATCTACATGCAACACTGTCGATCTAGTTTTAAATCTATTAAATGATAAAAAGAGTAATCTTTAATTAATCATCCATGACTATTAAATCTAAATGAACCCTACAAGCCCCCTTTCATATAAACCTACATCCGTAGCTAATCTAGATTTATATTTTGCATCGGTGTTTAACGTAGATTCAGAACCGACAACCATTCTTCACCGTTCTTTATTCTCCCTTCCTAATCAACACGCCTAAAATAAGAATAAAAGGTTCCACGTTTCCCTGAGGACGACCCGTACTCATCTCGGTCTAGCTACGTGCGACACCGTTATTGATTGCGGTTAACTACTACACATAAAACAGATCAATCAAATGGCGCCGTTGCCGGGGAAACGTGCGTAAATTTTTATTCTTACTATTTGTGTTGAATTCTTATTCGATCTATATCATAAAAATAAACAAAACTGCAAATTGTATATTTAACGATTATTGTGTGAATTTTTGTGAGGGAGTCTGGAGTCACATACTTGAGGAAACAGAGAGCCAGAGACATTCATCAAGATCCATAGGAGCAAGGGAGGCCACGTAGCAAAAATCATCACAAGATACCTCTTTCTCGCGGTGGATCCGCGGCAAATAGGCCATATTGCGGCGGAAGCGCGGCGCAAGAGAGGAATTAGGGTTCTAAACTTCTCTGGTAAGTTTTTCAGCTCCTTATCTCTCCTCTGAAATCTAACAAAATATCTTTTTTGCAGGATTCTTTGCAAAATATCACCGCTCAAAAATCTTTTTGCAAAAGTTTTGTAATTGGTTTATTTATTCATATTTTAATACGGACTTTAAAGGGCAAGACCAAAATTAAGATTAGGTGGGGATTTTATCAGCGTTCCTAAGCCCTACAAATCACAAAACAAGCATCAGCATTACCCCTACAATAATTTAAAAAATATCTACACAAGTCTCTAAGGACTGTCGTGCTCAATAAGGACAGAGGAAGGTCGTCGGTAATCTATCGCTTATCCGCATTACTTTTGTGGTGCCTAGGCAAGTGTGTCTAAGGCAAGTGGTTATTTAATTAAGGCCCGCTATTTTTGGTGATTCGTATAGAGGATACCTCCCACTTACCTGGCACTTACCTGGCCACAACAGTAGTAAAGAGGTAGTAGAGGATTGATCTTGCGGCTTGTCCTTTGGAAGTCTAGGAGCGGTCTAGAGACTTGACCTAAGTAACCTTAGTTCTAGGGTTGTTTGTGCATTTTTGTGTGATTTTTCTAAGTACGACACACTTTTTTAAAAAACAAACCATTTTTAAAAGTACACACGCTGCCACTTGCGCTAAAACCGTTTAGTGCATGCTCGGCTGGACACGGGATTTTAGTGTCCGTCTTGTCCGCGTTTCTTTTATCGACCCCAGAGTCGGTTATTCTTCGTCTTCTTTCCCACCACCCACCACGACCGCGATGGACGGATATCCATCAAACTTTAACACCACTCTGCCACCGCCCGCAGGTGCGCAGAATCCTCCACGCATTTCTGTCCAGGAGAGATGCTACCCTACGCGTGGTCCCCTTCACACTTGTCTTTCTATTCCACCAGCCAATGGGGATAATTTCAAAATTAAACCTCATTTCATCAAACTTTTACCCAAATTTCACGGGCTCGAGTCTGAAGACGCATCCGTTTTTATCACCAAATTCGAAAATGTATGTGCTTTGATGGGTACTTCACAACTTTCTGTGGATGCTATGCGTTTACGTATTCTCCCGTTCACTTTGTGCGATTTAGCCGAGAAGTTGATTTATAACACACCCGCACATTCTATTTCAACATGGGATGAATTCGTTATAGCATTCCTAAAGAAATTTTATCCCAATCATAATACCGCCCGTGTTCGGAGCGAAATCTTCCAATTTACCCAACTTCCCAATGAACCATTTTGGAAATGCTTTGAACGGTTCAAGAATCTTCTTTTACAATGTCCTTAACCATACCTATTTCCAAACTGAAGAATCATATGCATCTTTTAAACAGATATCTTGAGGGACGTTACGGATTTTCAAATTATATCTTTTCCTTAAAAACACCGTAGCCCCAACTTTCAAAACTATGATTCGCATCTTTCGAAAACCGTTTGTATGGTTCGGGTGTGTATGTTAGATTAGATACTTATGCTTATAGTAAAGGTAGAATGTATATGTAAACTTGACTTTATGTGAGATAAAAGTATGATAAAAAGAGAATACGATTTGACATGTGATATGATGACTTGGTGATATGTTGGTATACGGATGGGAGTCGATTGAAATGTTTGATACCTTGCCGATCCCCTGATACGAGATTGTTATGGATGTGACATGGAACAAATGTATATAGTTATATATAGGATGTTGTGAATCATGAATGATAAGTCGTACATGACCTTAGGCCGTACCCTCATTGTCTTATAGGTTGATAGGATCCCATATTGGTTTAATGCCGCCGTACGATGATTTTCCGTACGTGATGAGTTTGACTCGATGTTTGATCCATACCCTTGACTAGAGGATGTCGTACGATGGATTATACCGTACGCGATGTTGTGAGGCTGGATGCCGATTGATAGATTCACCGACTCGATCATTATAGATATGTATACCTTATAGTTTTTAGCAGATGATTTACCTTATGATGCATTCATGTTATTCGCATTGCATTACTTATACCTGTGCTAGTACACTTGCACCATTATCGATGATGCGTATGTTACACGTACACAGATTTGCCGGCTCACACACTTCATCATCGATAATTGCCATGTCACTACACAGTACGGTTGCTCCATCATGATATGCATTTTGTACACTCATACTTGCGTATATACCCACTTGTACATCCATATTGGCGCACATACATATTGTACACTCATACTTGCGTATATACCATTTGTACATCGATATTGGCGCACATACATATTGTACACTCATACTTGCCTATATACCACTTGTACATCCATATTGGCGCACATACATATTGTACACTCATACTTGCGTATATACCATTTGTACATCGATATTGGCGCACATACATATTGTACACTCATACTTGCCTATATACCACTTGTACATCCATATTGGCGCACATACATATTGTACACTCATACTTGCGTATATACCCACTTGTATATCCATATTGGCGCACATACATATTGTACACTCATACTTGCGTATATACTACTTGTACATCCATATTGGCGCACATAGTTATTGTACACTCATTCTTGCGTATATACCCACTTGTATATCCATATTGGCGTACATCCATATTTTACACTCATACTTACGTATATACCACTTGTACATCCATATTGGTGCACATACATATTGTACACTCATACTTGCGTATATACCACTTGTACATCCTCATTGGCGCACATACATATTGTACACTCATACTTGCGTATATAACCACTTGTACATCCATATTGGCACACTTACATATTGTACACGCGTACTTGCGTACATACATATTGTACACCATAGTTGCGTACATACAAATTATACACCCATACTTGCGGACATACACATTTGTACATCCATACTTGCATATATACACATATGCATGATATACGGATATGCTTACATTTCTGTTATATGTCGCATACATCATGCTTTACGCTTTTACGCATTGGGATATGTTGTTTTCATGAGATTTCTGGATTTGAGAACCGTAGCGATTTCGAAGGAAATCATGTACTGTTTTAAAAACCCGGTTTCTCTTGATATGATATTTCAGTGCGTCCACCATGTGTTTTCTCGGTTCTGAGAGTGGCATGTGAAACCCGATTCGAGGAGTGGTAGGCACCGTCTGCGGGTACATGGTGGACCCGGTGAGGTACCCCGGGGCGAGAAGTCTCGTATTGTAAGACAGTGAGCCTGGTAGAGGAGCACTACCTACTGGTGATAGTATTTAGGCTCGGCGGATATCCGGAGGATACCGAACAGAGTCGAAAGAGGAGATGGGCCGATCCGGACTGACGGAGCCCGAGATATGAGGATTTACCTGTCGATGCTGGACACGGGTTTCATGATGTTTTCGAGTGTCGATGCTGGACACTCAGGTTCCATGATTTTGATGTGTCGTGAGGGACACACGTTGATTTTTATCCTCATACCGTCATGCATATGCTTTTATGATATTTACATGCATGATGTTGTGTCATTGGTTGACACGTGGACGAGATCCACATGCATACACACATTGATTATATGGATGGACGAGATCCACATGCATACATACGTTGATTATATGGGTGGACGAGATCCACATGCATACATACGTTGATTATATTTATGGACGAGATCCACATGCATACATACATTGATTATATGGGTGGAAGAGATCGACATGCATACATACATTGATTATATCGGTGGACGAGATCTACATGCATACATACACTGATTATATTGTTAGATGATATCCACATATAGATAGACCTTGCGTATATTA
This sequence comes from Agapanthus africanus, assembly GCA_030015575.1. Classification (NCBI taxonomy): domain Eukaryota; kingdom Viridiplantae; phylum Streptophyta; class Magnoliopsida; order Asparagales; family Amaryllidaceae; genus Agapanthus; species Agapanthus africanus. The sequence continues at coordinate 468,338,780 of JASDDO010000014.1, read as the reverse complement.
TTGGCACATATGTAGATACGGTCACCCTAGATATCATAGTATTACCTTTATGATATAGTTGACCTAGGAGTCGTTGTTTATTCGATTTCTACTTGTTGATGTTTTTCTACTCACGAGTTGGCAACGCACCCCCATTATGCCACAGTTCTTGCAGGTTGACCGCAAAGATTAGTAGCGGCTTCACTGTCACACAGTTGCATTCTTGTGTTTTGCTTTGGTAGGTGGGACATTTGTATCGTACCCACTCTTGTAATTATATTCATATTGTATCTAGTCAACTCCATCAATCAAATTTTGTAATTGTATAAGTAATGAGACTTAGAAAGACTTGTAGTTGCGAGACTTGAGCGATGGGTTTTATGTTCGCATTTTGGGTTGATGTCTAGCTTATTTAATTATCTTTGGTGGTGAACTTCGCTGTTGGGCGTTTTATACTTATATACTGTCTTGTGTGGTTGTGATCCTTCGTTTGGCGAAGAGCTGGCTCCCTTTTGGGGATGCCTTTATTATCATTATGTATTTGTGGTTTTGGATCAAAAAATATACAGGAGGTGTTTCCCAAATTTTTAAAAGACGAAACACGTTTTTCAACTAGTAAATTTCACTTGCATTTTTATGTTCCTTTTCTATGCATTAAGAAAACTTGATTTCATTATACCTTTATTTCAAAACTTCACCTCCTTTATTTTCTTTATAAGGTTTCGATTTCTGGGTTTCAGCTTACTTGAATTACGTTACGCCTCTAGACGTTGCGTGATTTAAGTGCTGGTCACGGGCTTATATTTCGGGTCGTGACAAAGTTGGTATCAGAGCGCTAGGTTTAACCTTGGTTCGAGTCTATGTTTGACTATGCAGAGTCTAGGGCGGGTATGTATTTCGGAACATAGGCTTGACCTTATGGAACTTAGACTTAAACGGGGGGGGTATTAGACCCAAACTTTCGTTACATAGGCTGACCCTGATTGATGGAGTCGGTAGCTTTGATAGAGTGACGTACCGTACATATGTTCCGCGGCATATTTACGATACGATACTCCACTTAAGAAACCTTAGGATGTACATATTTCGTGATACTTGATTCTATTCGTTTCCGTGATCATACTCTTATTGATGCTGTTCCTTCTTATGATCAAGTATCTATTCTGGATCCGTCGTTTCCTTTCATGTCTTTGATCTTCTTTCTTCGATACTCGATAAAGGTTCCTGTCACCATGGTTTGGGCGCAGATTGAGCTGCAGCTCGTGATGCGGTCAGGGCGAGCTCGTATTGGACGAGGACTGACCATCGTGTTTTCTGGTGACATGGAAACGTATCGAGTTAGTGCTTATGTTGTGACCTCTCGGATGAGGCGAGTGTTTGGTTTTGCACCGGATGAATGGGCCATCGTTAGAGCTGCCAGTTGTGAGAGGACTGTTGTTGTACAGCCTACCTCAGAGATTGTGATGTCGTCTACCGTGTAGACGGATTGCCCAACTGTTACTGAGATTGATAGGACGTCGCTTCCAATGCGTACGTGCTGAGATCGCTGGAGCTCCCAGGCAGAGAAGTGACAGATGATAGCCAGTCTACCCCGAGTTGAGAGACGGAGGTGATTCATCAGATTGATGCGCCGACGCAGGCCCAGTTAAGTTGAAGATTTTTCAGTGTGGAGAGTCTTACTCAGATCTAGAGCAGACCGATCCAGAGATGACCGTTGATGTATCGTCTTTCCTGGAGGTTTGAGGCATTGTTTAGCATGCGGATGAAGGATATTCACAGGTTGTATAGGCGAAGTTAAAAAGTTCGAACGAATGTTAGGAACCCATTTTTCCCAGTTTAAAGTGTTCGGAGGAACATGCAAGTAATTCTGTGGACCCTATAGAAGAATATGTTAGTTATATGTATGCCCTAGAAGCCATTACTGTACATACGATGTATATTGTAGTGGATGCTAGGACATATATAGGGAGGACTTTCTTGCTCGACATGATAGTATGCTATCTGGTTGCACTTTATCTTAACATGTTCTCTGATTGTCTCTATGTTACATGTTGATAAAGCCCTTAGGGTATGTACTCGACTACTGGGACTATGATGAGATCATACTAGTGGGGCCACGGTAGTCGACGAGTACATCCTATAACTGTTCCTAGTCGAGGGTGTATCGAGACAGGTCATCGATGCACCAGAGTAGACTAGCGTATACGCATCTTGACCCATATGATGGGCGATGGATGATCCCATATCCATCGGTGTTTGACATCAAGGATGGTGTACGGGTGCTCAGTAGAGACCGGGTACACAGGACGGACTCGCCGAGAACTCCCAGATAGTATTATACCTTACGTCAGATGGCAGTTCTCTGGTGACACTGGTACAGCTTACTCTGTTGACCCGAGATCGTCATAGAGTCTTGTGTGATTCCCACTGTGATTTGATTTCCATCATACCACGTCCAAGAGGGCGTGCAAAAAGGTGGCTTTTGGGTACAGTCCCGAATCACATGGAGGCAATGAGCGATAGGAGGGGATTCTTCTCTCCCGGTATAGGGAGTTGATGTTGCGCTGTGTTCGATTGGCTATAACCGGAAATCCCTGGCCAGGGTTGCTGAGATTTACTGGTAAGTGTTATCAGTAGTTTCTCGAACTGTTATAGACCTCATATCAACATGACTTATCGAGCTACTGGGGTCTGACGTTTACCACCCCTAGGCGAGATATGCGACATATCAGACGACGAGACCGGACTATACGGGAGTGTTACTGTTTGGATTCACAGGAGAATGTACAGGCTTACTTGTTGATCTTCTGAGCGTTCAATACCTGGGTGGCTGTTACGTTTAGCTGACCGCTTGCAGCTTGTGGGTGTTTGATATGATCATCACCTACTGCCGGCGTATTGACGATTCTTTAGAGTCCTACACAGAGGTTTCTTATCTCAGGCAAAATGGAGTAGGAGCACATATGTGATATGTGCGGGACCGAGGATAATACGGTATATGATACCGTATTGGATTCTCGCGATATGAGATATCGGCCGGGTATATGTGATATAGCCGGGTCATCGTATTAGTCGGTTATATGCAATATAGCCGGATTATCGGATCAAGTGTTGATTCGATAATTTAATGTATAATAATAAATATGATATATTAAATTACATTAACTAATATTTGCTCACTAAAAGATTCATTTTCTCACGGGATAATACATTGATATATATGCGATATATGTTAATTGTATTATTTTCTATTGTTACAAAATATATTGTATATGTGATATATAATATTGTAACATGTTAGGGTTACAAATTTAACATTCGATTAGGGTTTAAACTTGGTTAAGGTTTGGATTAGGGTTAGCTTTTGCATGAAGCTTCCATGAAGCTTTGACTTTGTGGTTGCTTGATATTATTTGTGAGATATTATGTTAACCCAATCCAAACCATTAACCCTAGTTAACTCTCTACAAGGATTAACTCTCTCATGCTTAACCCTTGGTTAGATTTGTAACCACTGCAATAATTCATTGTTCATCACAAAAGGATTAAGGTTATCTTCTTCATTCTTCTTGTTCATGCTTGAGTTCCTTCATGAAAAAGCTTTCTTTTGTGATGAAAGTGAATGAGAAAAAGATTTTAATGAGAGCAAAAATCCTAATTCATCATCCTCATCTATCCTTGCCATTTAGATGAGGGTGTTCACTTCATATTATGAGTGTTAGCTTGTGTTATCGAAACTTCAAGGTAGATCATCTTGGTATCGAAGATCGGAAGCAAATGTTGCATCATTCTCTTCGTGAAGCCTCTCGAGAGTCCACAACACGATGATCGCGGCGAAGGGACCTCAACACGGAGCTTAATAAGTGAAGGACCGGATCTACAAAGGTTGTAATCCCTCTCAGTTAGTGTTAAAGCGTTTAACATGTTCGTTTTCGCCTAAACCCTAGTTTAAAGATCCGGCTTCGGGTTGTTCGGCACGGCTAATTTTTAAATCGGGTATGGTTGATGCCTCGTAGAACCTTGTACGCGTGCCTAGCAACCCTACAGTGGTATCAGAGTAAAACTAGAGCTTTAGGAGATGTCTTGGCGAAGTTTAAAGTCCGATCGAACTCCGAATACCCGATATTAACCCCTCTCTGTACATTTTCTAAAAATGTGATTTTTTATGAATTAAAAATGCTCATAAAAATAAGCATGAAAAACTAAGAATTACTGTGAAGTATGGATCTCTGAGTCAACAATTTGACCGTGGAACCGCGGCCAAACCATGGTTTTTGCGGCTGTTCCGCGGCCAAAATTTGTACTCAGTCCCTGGAATTTCACTTATTTATTCTTAGGTCCATTCTTGGCAATTTTTTCTGGGAATTTTTTAATTCCACTCAAGTGTTGAGTTTTCTAGGGTTGTATTGGGACTCGTTGATTCGATCGGATAATTTAACTTTGTTTAGTTTGTTCCAGATATTTTTAGAAACTGTTAAAATGTTCGAACGGATATCAATAACTCACTTTTTCCCCTGTCGGAAAATTTTTCAAAAGTTGGATTTTTTCTCGAGTTTAAGAACGTTCTAAGTCGTGCAAGTAACGCGGTGGACCCTCTAGAAGACAACAAAGCTTAACTCGATTATGTGACCGTCTTGAACTGCCTTTTGAACCTTTGTGTTTGGGGCAGTACGGCGTGCCACAAGTGAGGCGTTGGCTTGACCCTCCTACGGCTGGACCATTGGTACTGTGGCATGTGATGGATGTTTTTAAACTGATTTCAAGTGTTGAGATATATTGGGGAAATCTTGGGTGTTTGATTATTCGATCGGAAAGTTTAACATTGTCTATTTATCTGGAATGTGATACGATATTTGGAATCCACATGTAGTTATGAGATAACTAATTTGAATGTTATAAACATAGCACTTTAGTCTCAGATGATCGGTTGCCACGGAATTTTAATGTGATCAAAAGTCCGTCGCAATCATATAGCGTACGCGGATACTGTTGGATATAGTGCCCTCATAGTCAATAATTGGATCGCAGGTACGTGATTGCAATGATTGCGGAGGACCTATCCCGATAGCACAGTCTTACTCGAGATGATAGTATGCTATCTGGTTTGCCTTTATCAGTCGTGTACATGTTCAGGTGACTGATTGCATGTTACACTTTGATAGAGCCCTTAGGATCTTGCTTTACTACCAACAGTATGATGGCGATCATATACGTGAGAGTTGGGTAGTTTATATGCATATCCTTAATTGTGGTCCCTAGTCGTGGGAGTTTCGAGACAGGGCATCGATACTCCGGAGTAGACTAGTGTGTACAGTCGAGACCCCGACGAGGGGCGGTGGCCGGTCTCACAAGCCACTGGTGTCAGTTGGATCACCTAAGATGTATACAGGTGCTCATTGGGTTATGAGTACACCGGACAGGACTCGCCGGGAATCTGCTAGTTAGTACTATACCTATCGTCAGATAGGAGTTCCCTGGTGACATGTGTACAGGTTAGTTCATCGACCTGAGGTCGTCATTTGTCTCGTGTGAGTTCCCACTGTGGTTTGATTTCTACCCTACCACGGCTAAAAGGAGTCGTGCAAACAGGTAGCTTTTGGGTACAGTCCCGAGCCATATGGAGGCACGTGAGCGGATCGGCAGGGGATTCGTCTCTCCCGGTATTGGGGGCGAGGTCGTGCAGTGTCTAGGAGAGCCATTACACAAAGTCCATGGCCATGGCAGGAGATTTACTGGTAGGTACTCCAGTAGTATCTCAGGGTGTGATAGGGCTTCACTCCGACACGACTTATACTGCTATTGGGGGTCTGACGTTACTAGCCCCCTAGACAGATATGCGATACTCATTGACGAACGGACCGGACTGTATATACATTGTCACTGTTAGGCTCAGTAGGGTTTTCTGGATGAGTGCGCTCATCGGCATCCCTTGAGGTCAGTCCATGGGCAGCCGTTACGCATTGCTAGTGCCGCTGACGGTTTGTGGTTAAACCCACTGCCAGGGTGCTGACGAGTCATTAGAGTCCCCCACAGACAGTTTCCCAAGTTCGGACGAAACGTTGTAGAGGCCGTATGGTTTTATGGCAGGGTTCGGAAAATGCACGTGCGTTTACGCACGTGTCGATTTTCGGACAGTTGATACTGGTCGGCTTTGGTTTAAGCCGGATCCGAGTATTATATTGAGTAGGTATAATATCATTGTCTCAGTTGCATTTGTATTCGGTCGTAATACAAATGCGGGTATATTTATACAGTTTTGGGGTTATCCTGAAAGTCGTTTCAGGATCACTTTTGGAAGTTGCCAGTTTCCAGTTTTCTATCTGCCATCATTTAACATTTGGTTAAAGGCGGATTTATCTTTTCTTGGATGAGAGTGAGTCGTGCTTCAAGAAGGTTCTAGAAGGTTCTAGATTGGGTGAGGTGTCGAGTGACTCATGCTTTGATATCAACCATTTCTTGTTTAGCTAAAGATCTTTATGCTTGATAATTGTTGATAATATCTTTTGGGTTATGATAAGGTTGCATCCTATGGTCACCCCCCTCTCCTACGGTCACCTCCCTCATTCTATAAAGAGGCCGGCCCCCTCTCTCTCTCTTATGGTTGTTGATTTCATTCGGGAAAAAAGATATGATAGATTTTGGGGTGTATGGAATTTTACAGTTCATTTCATTCCATCACCCGATTCCCTCGGCAACTTCATTAACCGATCGTCCACGGATTTGGACGAAGTGAGACAAGTCATCTACTCATTCTCTACATCAATCTTGGCCGTCTCTTTTAGCAAACTTGACGAACGAGTTGCCTCGAGTCAGAGGCGGGAGCCCGTTTAAAGAACCGATCATGTGGTGCCACCTCGACGAGGAGATCGGAGATCGACGATATCGGAGCAGCCGCAACGGAGCGTAGGATGATGGTTGAAGAACGAAGGACTCGGATCGTTCGGTATAACATTCCTACACTCTTTACAGTTTGTTAGTTTAGCAATAATGGCAGATCCGGGTTAAAGTATACGATAGCGCCAGTTAAAAAGTTTTTGTTCCGCATTTGGCGTCTGTAGACTGCCGGGGCGCTAGCGTAGACTTACAGTGGTATCAGAGCCTCACCATTTTGCTATTCTAACTTGTGCTAACGCGTTTAAAACATCGATCCGACCGGAAATCGAAAACTACAAAATCCTATGCCGACAGTTTCTGTTAATTTTAAACGGTCTCAAAATTCATTTCTGTATATCTTAAAAATCCGTGCAGGCAAATTTAAGAACCACGACAAAATTTGGGGTCGTGATCCCTCCAAGCCGCCGCGGAAGGGCGGCCAAACCCATGGTTTGGCCGCGCAACCGCGGCCACGTGGGGAGCACGTGCTCCCAAATTTGGTCAGTGGGCTCAGTGTTGGATTTTGGGGGTTTTGGTATATAATTTTTTGGCCCAGATTTTGTTACTGTTCACCAGTAAGCTGTGGGGCCCACTTTTTGATATTTGGTCTTTGGTCGATCGAAATTTAAACACGTTAGTTTACAGTGCTTACATTATATCTCCGACCGGGAATGTCATTTGATCGGTAAACCGCGTTTAATTGCTATAGTTCTTTTAGACGGGTTTGCGAACGTGACATTCGCGTTGATGTTCTGTGTTGTGCTGTAATGTTGCGGATTTGTCGTGGTGGATAGCAGTGTGCAATGGTAGTACAGTTTGAGTTTATTTGTACATTTGATATTGCGGGGCGAGCGTCCAACTTGTGGACGGCCGTCACTGCCTGTTGTATAATATTCTTTTGGGGCACGACCAGGTTGCGGTCGATGTACCTATTGTACTATTTTTCATTACTGTACTAGGTTTTACCCCGCGACGGAGTGCACGGATAGCCGGGTTCGGGAAAGCAACGGGTCCGCATCTCATGGCTTTGAGAGGCAGAGGGGCCCCACTTCAGAATTGGCAGACTATTCGCCGCACTCGTAGGGGGTACAGGTTGACCTAAGGAGGGGTGCTCAATTTACCGGATTCCGTGAAGTGCCGGGTGTTCCATTCACTATGCTGTGGGGACTGCCTCGCTTCAGGTTTTGGCGGGTAACTTGCCGCACCCGTAGGGGTCTAGGTTTCATTGCACAGGCTATCCACACGACAGGGGAACGTCGAGTTTCAGCAGCGGCTCTGTGAAACTAGGGGATCCCAGATATCTGTATTGTTCTGTGATGCTTATTACTTTTCTGTAATGTTGCATATTATCACGCCTGGAGCGATTATGTATATTGGCTTATATACTATTAGATGTTGTATATGTTTTACACCCGCGCTAGTCCAGTCCCCGCTCTGTCGTTAGTTAAGTAACCTAACGGGTGATGACGGGACCCAGTGACGAATGCGGATGGCATATACGTACATTTTATTTTCGTTCTTTTCTGGTGTGATTGATTGATGGGACTGCGTTGATTCTGATCAATGCAAAGTTAAAACAAACCTGTTTACAGTTGTTGGAACAATTTAAAAAGTGTTATTGCAAAGACGTTTTCTTTTGTTATGCATAGCGGTATTCAGTGGAATATCCTGCACCTCATTCGACGGGGCAAGGGCTGATATCACTTCACCGGGACCGACCCCTTGGACAGAAGTTTGCGTCAGCGTAATAACTTCACTATAGTCGATTACAAGTTGCTTTGCATAGCGGTATTCAGTGGAATATCCTGCACCTCATTCCACGAGGAAAGAGCCGAGATCCCTTTACCGGGAGTGACCTCTTTAGCAAAAGGTTTTCGCCACTATATTTTAAAAAGCTATCAGGTTCCTTCAGCGATATCAAGTTCACTACGCTAAAGGTTTTTTCGCCAAAAATCAGCCGTAGCCCTCCGTCACTTCTTTTGGGTATTCAGTAGTATTCAAGCTATGTATTTTGACCTAACGCCAAGGCATAGTGTTTGGTAGCTGCTGGGTATTCAATTGTTGCATAGATAGATGAGTTGGTTTGGGACAGCCGTTCTGCCATTTTGACCTAACGCCAAGGGCATGTGCGGGTGGGTTCAAATTAACAAGATAGTGATGGGTAGAACTTGGCATGTGACTTATGACATTTTGACCTAACGCCAAGGTTATAAGAGCATGGGGCAAAAACTATATCAGGAGTATCTAAAGAAACTGAAACTTGCCGAGTATGCGCATACCTTCTGGAGTATGAGTAACGTGGATGCATTCCATCACGTTATCATGCGATGAGAGTTGGATCCTAATTCCCACTGACGAGTTGGTTTACTCTTCGGGTAATTCCGATTGATTCTTCTTTAGGTTTGGGGGAGAATTTGACAGGACAGTGGGAGGTTTCCGGATTAGATAAAGTGATGACCATTCTGATCTAGGTTAGAGTGCACGCAGAGTGTTTCTTTTCTCTCTCTCTTTGGCAGCGACCTTTGACCGACCCTAGACTATGACTCAGTGACCAGGTTGACCGAACCTTCTTAAAATACTGGCTTTTGGATTGTCTGAGTTGCATAAGTCATTGCCACTCCTTCTTCTACCCTTTGCATTTCTCAGAACACCCGTATTACTACGGATATCCACTTCCATTGGATAGATCCATCGTATGGTTATATACGAACTCGAAGGGACTTCTTCGGGGATGGATCCAGGTTCAGGAGAAATAGAATTGGTTTATTCAGTTGTCTTTTATTATCACCTGCTCTCAGGTTGCGAGAGCTCCTTGGTTTAGGAGAGTACACCTATTACGCCTATTGGATAGTCTTATTCCAAACCATAGGCTGGTGCCGAAAGGTAGGGAATGAAGAAAATCAATTAGCCTAAGTAGGGTGTGCAGAAGGTAATATGTAAAGACAAAATAAAGGGATTAGAAAGAGGGCAAAGTAAAATGCGACTGATATCATTCACGACCAAAACCGCGTACTTCATCGCCGCTCCTATTTCACCTTTAAAAAGAATAAGGTATTATTCAGTTGTCTTTTATCGTCACCTTCTCTCAGTTGCGAGTACTCCTTGGTTTAGGAGGGTACACCTATTATGCTTACTGGATAGTCTTCTTCCAAACCATAGGCTGGTGCCGAACGGTAGGGAAGGAAGAAAACCGGTTAGCCTAACGATGGTGTACAGAAGGTAACGACTAAAGACAAATAAAGGGATTTGGAGAGAGGGCAATAAAATATACGGTTGAAGTCATGAATTGGATTATGGAAGAGGCATTGCTATGAATACCAGGATACCCCTACGAAACATTTTCATGTTTCAGTGCATTGTTAAAGAAAAACTGTTTTCCCGATTAGACACTTACTCCAAGGGTATGTATTTACCAGGTTTCATTCTCATATCTGTATGGTTTTACAGATGATGAGTGGGAGTAAGATATTGGGAATTAGGTGATCATCCTCATTATATCGGAATTCGTTGCAATTGGTGATATTTGAGGAAATCGCCAGGGTACAGTTTTCTACCTACGACGCACAAGTTTTGAGTTGTTTAACTCAGCGGACTTATACAGAGTATTGTATGTTGTCCAAGTGTCCATCAGGACAAAGGGGTAGGTCTTCGTACTATGTTCTGTTTACTTATAACTTCTCTAGTATTTAGACAAGTGTTTCGTAGAAATACAAGGTCTAAGTTTTGAGAAGTTATGGGTATAAGAATAAAGTAGAGAACCAGGTATCACAAGTATCGGGATTCTTCAAAGAGATCGAAGATGTAGATTCTTGTGAATGGTATTCAGATGATAGTGATGGTTTTGAGAAACGTATTTCTCTTTCAGGTTACTCATAATTGGATGGATTCCTAAGTTGAGTAATGCTGATTAGCCTCTTTCCATTAAGTTGATATGCACTGGAGACAGATGCATGGATTTGAATATGGTTCCAAATTAAATTAGTGCCAAAGTTTCTATATTGGATATAGAATAGTTCATACCTTAAAAGAAATTAAGGTACGGGGAGTTGTCCAGCTTATGATTAAAACCAGACACTGGATAACTCAGGGCACGTTTCTGTAATGGCTGTTTGTGGGTTGACCCTGGCAATGACGAGGGTTGATATTCTACCATTTAGAAGATCAATAGTGATATTGTTCTTGACTCGCCACAGTTTTAGTAAAAATGGATCTTTTTCAGAAAACAGTAGTGGGAGTATGGTAGAACTGGAAGTGATTCCAGAACCGCGAACGATTACGGAAAAATTTCATAGGACCTATACATTCAATCAGGTTTGACATTCCAATAGCCACTCCGCAGGTATGGTAGGTAACCTCAGAGACGGTGACAGGGAGGTTCTTATCTACCAAGACTTGACACTACTGTTGTTCCAGGATATGAGACCCGGTAGGAGGGTTGTCGTAGTCAGTGGGAGCAGCGGAAGCATGATGGGCAAGATGCTTATATCTATTTATAGACTTGAGCAGTTTTAGCGGAGATAGATCATCTAATTTTGATGTGACAGTCATGGGTTTGACTTCAATCAGAATAGGGGATGGATCAGTTAAGAAGGTAGTAGGGTGTGATGTCATGGTATCTGGATGACATACACAGAGTAGGAAGTAAAATTCCTATACTACGATCGGTTGGACTGTGGTCGTCACACAGTTGTTTCTCCAGACAGGATATGGATATAATATTTGACATTCTGGTTTTTAGATCTATGGTTTTAGATCTGGATTTGGGTAGTTTCCCAATGTGGGTACTTTGACAGATATTCTAATGGTTTTTGGAATAGTTGACTCCTAGCATGGTGGTGTCCCTGCAGGTGATGGAGTCACCCTCACTAAAGGTGTCGTACAGACTAAAGAGGAGAGGGATGTGCATGATTGGCAGATCACTTGCTTAGGCAATTGAGTCAATCATGAGATGTCAAGTACCACACCAAAATGTTGTTTTTGCACTAGATGCAATAAGTTTGTATTAATCCAATCCTAGAGAAACATAAGGAAGCAGTTTTAGAACATTAGTACATGTTCTATGGATTTGATAACGGCAGCCTCTTTCGGGAGACGGTTATCATTCCAGGCTTCAAAGGTGACATGGATGACAGAGTGATTGTCAGAGTTTTAGTTTTCCCTCTGACGAGGGACAGTATTATGGACAGGTGGTTCCAGAGGATACTGTGGGTGGCATGGTGCCGGATACTGATTAGGTTCAGTGATCCATACAGTCTAAGAAGTTTGGATATGGAGTTCATTTATGAACTAAGGTCCCATCAGATATCCAGACATATTCTAAGACAGGTACTACTCAATTCGGGAGATGGCTTTCTCCGCGAACTTGAGATTAAGAGAGATACAGAAAGAAACTTCTAGGCGGATCCACTCACCGAGGCTATTTCTCGAACACAATAGTTTTACAAACGGGCTTTGTGAAACTGATTAGTAGAGGAGTTGGATGTTCGGTTTCACACGGGCTGTGAGTAGTCGACATCGCAATATTAGCCTTGAGTGCAAGTGGGAGTTTGTTGGAGATAGTGCCCTCATAGTCAATAATTGGATCGCAGGTACGTGATTGCAATGATTGCGGAGGACCTATCCCGATAGCACAGTCTTACTCGAGATGATAGTATGCTATCTGGTTTGCCTTTATCAGTCGTGTACATGTTCAGGTGACTGATTGCATGTTGCACTTTGATAGAGCCCTTAGGATCTTGCTTTACTACCAACAGTATGATGGCGATCATATACGTGAGAGTTGGGTAGTTTATATGCATATCCTTAATTGTGGTCCCTAGTCGTGGGAGTTTCGAGACAGGGCATCGATACTCCGGAGTAGACTAGTGTGTACAGTCGAGACCCCGACGAGGGGCGGTGGCCGGTCTCACAAGCCACTGGTGTCAGTTGGATCACCTAAGATGTATACAGGTGCTCATTGGGTTATGAGTACACCGGACAGGACTCGCCGGGAATCTGCTAGTTATTACTATACCTATCGTCAGATAGCAGTTCCCTGGTGACATGTGTACAGGTTAGTTCATCGACCTGAGGTCGTCATTTGTCTCGTGTGAGTTCCCACTGTGCTTTGATTTCTACCCTACCACGGCTCAAAAGAGTCGTGCAAACAGGTAGCTTTTGGGTACAGTCCCGAGCCATATGGAGGCACGTGAGCGGATCGGCAGGGGATTCGTCTCTCCCGGTATTAGGGGCGAGGTCGTGCAGTGTCTAGGAGAGCCATTACACAAAGTCCATGGCCATGGCAGGAGATTTACTGGTAGGTACTCCAGTAGTATCTCAGGGTGTGATAGGGCTTCACTCCGACACGACTTATACTGCTATTGGGGGTCTGACGTTACTAGCCCCCTAGACAGATATGCGATACTCATTGACGAACGGACCGGACTGTATATACATTGTCACTGTTAGGCTCAGTAGGGTTTTCCGGATGAGTGCGCTCATCGGCATCCCTTGAGGTCAGTCCATGGGCAGCCGTTACGCATTGCTAGTGCCGCTGACGGTTTGTGGTTAAACCCACTGCCAGGGTGCTGACGAGTCATTAGAGTCCCCCACAGATAGTTTCCCAAGTTCGGGCGAAACGTTGTAGAGGCCGTATGGTTTTATGGCAGGGTTCGGAAAATGCACGTGCGTTTACGCACGTGTCGATTTTCGGACAGTTGATACTGGTCGGCTTTGGTTTAAGCCGGATCCGAGTATTATATTGAGTAGGTATAATATCTTTGCCTCAGTTGCATTTGTATTCGGTCGTAATACAAATGCGGGTATATTTATACAGTTTCGGGGTTATCCTGAAAGTCGTTTCAGGATCACTTTTGGAAGTTGCCAGTTTCCAGTTTTCTATCTGCCGTCTTTTAACATTTGGTTAACGGCGGATTTATCTTTTCTTGGATGAGAGTGAGTCGTGCTTCTAGAAGGTTCTATATTGGGTGAGGTGTCGAGTGACTCATGCTTTGATATCAACCATTTCTTGTTTAGCTAAAGATCTTTATGCTTGATATTTGTTGATAATATCTTTTTGGTTATGATAAGGTTGCATCCTATGGTCACCCCCCTCTCCTACGGTCACCTCCCTCATTCTATAAAGAGGCCGGCCCCCTCTCTCTCTCTTATGGTTGTTGATTTCATTCGGGAAAAAAGATATGATAGATTTTGGGGTGTATGGAATTTTACAGTTCATTTCATTCCATCACCCGATTCCCTCGGCAACTTCATTAACCGATCGTCGACGGATTTGGACGAAGTGAGACAAAGTCATCTACTCATTCTCTACATCAATCTTGGTCGTCTCTTTTAGCAAACTTGACGATCGAGTTGCCTCGAGTCAGAGGCGGGAGCCCGTTTAAAGAACCGATCATGTGGTGCCACCTCGACGAGGAGATCGGAGATCGACGAGATCGGAGCAGCCGCAACGGAGCGTGGGATGATGGTTGAAGAACGAAGGACTCGGATCGTTCGGTATAACATTCCTACACTCTTTACAGTTTGTTAGTTTAGCAATAATGGCAGATCCGGGTTAAAGTATACGATAGCGCCAGTTAAAAAGTTTTTGTTCCCCATTTGGCGTCTGTAGACTGCCGGGGCGCTAGCGTAGACTTACAGATACTTGCCGGGTAAACTTAATAGACAGCCACGCCCCATAGCCCCGAACAAGTGACTGTAGGAGAACCCCGTTGCCAAAAGCATCCGTTCGGGTGCTCGCGGCAGCGGTGTTCCGCCTTGGTGCACTGTGTCAACGGCATCGGGGGTGCGGCCGTCTACTAAAGTTTGCGACGAGCATTCGATTAGGTTGTCGGGAATCTTGTTGAATTGCCCGACTAGATATTGAAAAAAGTTTTCGATAAAGAGACTAAAATGCGGGGTTTATAATTGTTAGGCATGAGATGTCTTAGGAATTCATTTGGTTAGGCATGAGATGTCTAAGGCGGTTGCGGATTCCAACTGTTGTAGTTTTACACTTTCTTTTTTGTGACCGTAAGCGTAGTATGTGGTGTATCGCCGGCTTCGTTGCTATACATCAACAACAATCGGGATACGCATACTTGCTTACGTTGATGATATGAGATATTATGTGCTGCTGTGATATGTTATATTGGATCGTCGCGTTTTGAATAACCGGGAGCTTTATGTGAGATGGGAGTTTTTCTTTTTCATTCATGTAAAATTCATTTGTATGTAATATTCTTTTATTGGGGCACTTCCAGGTAGCGGATGATGTCACCGTTGTATATTATTTACTTTTCCTCATTAGGTAGACCCAAGGCGGGGAGCACAAGTAACCGGGTTCTAGGGTCCAGTGGGAGACCATCTCGAGGAGTCGAGACCGGGTCTCCTAACCCTAGAATTGGCATTGTTGCTTGCCGCTCTCGTAGGGGTCTAGGGATGTGGGTTTGGCTATTCATCGCGACCGTGGAATCCGTGTTTTATACAGGCTCGTACTAAAACACGGACGTCCTAGTATTTCCAATATTTCATATATGTTCTTCTGCTGCAATGTTCTGTGATGAGATCATATTACTGCCTGAGACGAATGTTTATATTATATATATGAGATATATGTTATATTGCAGATTTCGTTTCAAAAGAAATGCTTGTGAAGCATATTAAAATAGGACTTCATTAATGAGATTAATGAAACTAAAAGAAACCTAAGATGTTGTAGAAACTTGTTTCAAAAACAGGTAGCTACGGTTCTTGCTTTGCATTGCGGTGTTCCTTGTAGAACATCCAGCACCATATTCGATAAGGAAAGGGCCGAGATCCCTTCACCGGGAGTGACCCCTTTAGCAATAACTGGCAGATGCTACATCTCTCGGTTTGTCTTTTGATTGCTTTTGGAGTTTTTGCTTTGCATAGTGGTATATATGATATACCCTGCACCTTATTCGATGAGGAAAGGGCCGACGATCCCTTCACCGGGAGTGACCCCTTTACCAAAACTAGAAAAGCCTCAAAAACACTCCATTTAAAATCACTCGATTTTACGACGATATCAAGTTCATTACGCAAAAGGTTTTATTAAAAACCTATCGTAGCCCTCCGTCATTTCAGATAAGTAGTATTTAGTATTCGTGCTGCGTTTGTTGACCTTTGTCAAGGCGTAGTGTGCGGTAGCTGATTAGTTCTTATCTGTATAAACATATGATGTGATTGATTTAGGGTAGTCGTGCGACCTTGTTAACCTCTGTCAAGGGTCATGCGGGTGGGTTTACTTTAATCAGGAAATGACGGGTTGAACTTGACTAGCAGCCTATGGTTTGTTGACCTCTGTCAAGGTCATAGGACGCTAGGGGTAAAATATTATTGGGAATTTCAAGTGTTGAAATTTGCAATGAGATTGCATACCTTCTATGAGATAGTTGGATCCCGATACCCGTTGCGAGTAAGAGTTGCTCCTGGCAGAGTTTTACACATTACAATTAGCCGATCAAGTAGGTATCTAGAAAGGTGTTAACGGGGTTACGCCTCTGGGAAAACGAGGTTTACCTTAATTAGGTCCGTGCGAAAGCACGGGGAACCTCCCTCAAAGTACCGACACTGGCCTGGCTGAAAGATTGGCGAACTTGTAACGTGTAATTAATCCCGGCTAGTGTTTCCTTTTAGGGTTTGAAGGAAGATTTGACAAAAACAGTGGGAGACATCCTGATTAGATATATTAGATAACCAATCTAATCTTGCAAGAGCAAACGCAGAGTGTTTTCTTCTCTCTCTCTCCAGGTAGCGACCATATTACGCCTTAATCAAGATAATAATACGGATATATTGACCGAACCCGCTTGTTATACTGAGCTGGGGAACGTTGGTCCCGCTCCAACTTATAATTGTTATAAGACAGAGCAGGAAATTAGGGAATACCAGATTTCCCATGCCGCCCAAACGAAGAAAGTGCATGATGATGCATCATCTTCGGGTGTGTTCATTATAGAGAACTGTTTCTCAGTATCCTTTACGTCCTGGGTATGAGATACCAGATCAGGATCCCGCATATGTAATCTGTTACATGGGCTACAGATAGGTAGAGAACTGAGAACGGGTGATAAGTTTCATGAGATAGAAACGGTGCAAGTGTTGCAGCCAAGTCTGTTGGTCACTATCACCCTGTACTACCAGAATACATTGATTCTGAACAAATGTTATTAGATACCGAACCTGATATACAAAATCATATCTGTCTTTTTATTAGTAAAGAAAGGATATAATTTTGTATTGTTGGATAATGTTTTGAACATTTCCTATATCAAGAGTTGATCGGTTCAGGCACGTTATCTAAAAGCATTGACGTTCTAAATCAAACTATAGTTCTTAGTATACAGAACACACACGAGAGGAAGAGTTCAGAAATGAACGAATCCTTCTTGAGGCATTGTAGACTAGGTCATATCAATGCGACCCGACTAGCTAAGTTACATTTAGATGCATCTTTAAATTTGTTTGAATTTACATCTTGTGAAACTTGCCGGTCATGTCACCGAGATAAGATGACCATAGCTCTGTTTATTGGAAACAGAGAAAGAGTTAGTGAACTCTTGGGATTGATACATGATGATGTATGTAAAGTCCCCTGTCTACATATGCAAAGACCGGTTCTTTGTACTTCATTACATTCTCTGATGATCTTTCAAGATTCAGACATATGTTCCTGTTGAAACGCAAGTCCGAAGCTTTTGAGATATTCACAGAATATAAGTTAGAAGTAAAGAACCAAAATACGGGTATAAGTATTATATCTTTTGATGAGATCAAGGAGGAGAATACTTGAGCACGGAATTCCTGGACTATTCTAAAAGAGAATGAGATTCTCTCTCAGTATTACTCCTCCGCATAAACCACAACACGTCGGTGTATCGGGGCGGAGCAATAGCACCCTATGTGATATGGTGTGCTCTATGATGAATACTACTGAGTTTCCTATTTCCTTTTGGGAGTTATGCGTTTGAGAAGATGCATACCTATTGAATAGGGTTCAAATCAAATCAGTTGCCTACCAGTTCATATGTGATATGGAAAGGGAAGAGCCCATATCTTAAGTTTGTTAAGATTTGGGGTTGTCCGGCCTATGTCTAAAAGCAAAATCCGGACAAACTCGAGGTAAAGACAGATCTGTGGAAGTTTTTTGGATATCCCAAGCATACGCAAGGGAATATCTTCTACCAAATCGAGGAACAAAATATGTTTAGTTTTTCAACATGCCACCTTTGTGAAAGGGAATTTCTTGTGAAGAAATTATTGGTCATGAAGTAGAACTGGAAGAAGTTCCAGCTATACAAACTACAGCAGATGATTTGGTAGAACCAAAGGATTCAATAGTAACCAACGAACCTCAGCCTCTCCACCGATCTAGCAGCGTTCCTCACCCACCTGAGAGATACTTCGGTTTCTCTATGACGGTGGGAGCGAGGATTGCATCATGAGATGATGACCTAACTAGTTTCGGGCTGGCCATCAGGAGTGGGACTCTGTAAGAATGGCTGGATGTTTATCGATCTGAGATGGAATCCTTATACACCAACAAAGTATAGACTTTGGTTGCTTTATCTGAAGGGTTAAATCCCCATCAGGAGCGAGTATATCTTGAGAAGATTACTTGGTGTACATGAAAAAGTTGAGACTATCAAAGCTATGCTTAAGTCCATCCAGATCCTACTTGCCACGGCTGCATACCATGACTACGATATATGGTGGTTGGGTGTCATGACTGCTTTTCTAAATGATGTTTTAGAAAAGAGTGTCTATAAGTACACAACCAGATGGCTTCGTAGACAGTGGGAGCAGCGGAAACGTGTGCAAGATATTTTATATGATAAAACAGGCATCGCGGAGTTGGAACATCTGTTTTGATATGGTAGTCAAAGAGTTTGACTTCATCAAAATGGTAGATGAACCTTGTATATACAAAAAGGTAGTAGAGAGTATGGTGGTAATCCTCGTAGAGTACGTGGATGACATACTCTTGATAGGGAAGGAGTTTCCTATGCTACGCTCGGTCAATCTCCACTTATCACAACGATTCTCCATATAGGATCAAAGTGATACCTCCTAAATCCTGGGTTTTGGATTTATGAGATAGTTCTAATTGGATGTCAGGATACTCACTAGTTGTAGTGAGATCGTATCAATCGATCCTGGGAAGAATCACTGGAAATGTTCCAGGGTGATAAGGACGACAGAATGTCAGTCGCAGGCATTGTCTATACCCTCTGTGGAGGGACGGTATGTTAGAAGAGTTCCAAGCTAGATACCGTGATATACTAGACGATTAATGGCAAGATACATCGTTAACAAAGATGCTACCAAAGAGGTAGTCTGGATATAAATAAGTTCATAAGATGAACTTCGTTCCTACCATTGTGTGACAATGGAGTTGTGGCTTTGGTCAAGGAACTACCGTCCCATCAGAAATCCAAATATAATTCTTAGGCAGTATCACCTGATCATGGAGATGGTTGATCTCCAGGGAGATCGAGGTTAGGAGAGTAGACACAGAGGACAACAGCGCGGATCCACTCACAAAGGCCTTTTTCCCAGTAGAGACATTTATGGGATGGTTGAGTATGAGATACTTCAACCGCAGCTAATTGTTAGGTATGTGATACCACAACAGATGGCCCTAGTGCAAGTGGGAGATTGTTAGTTATATGCATGCCCTAGAGGCCATTACTGTACATACGATGTATATTGTAGTGGATGCTAGGACATATATTGGTGGACTTTCTTGCTTGACATGATAGTATGCTATCTGGTTGCACTTTATCTTAACATGTACTCTGATTGTCTCTATGTTACATGTTGATAAAGCCCTTAGGGTATGTACTCGACTACTGGGACTATGATGAGATCATACTAGTGGGGCCACGGTAGTCGACGAGTACATCATATAACTGTTCATAGTCGAGGGTGTATCGAGACAGGGCATCGATGCACCAGAGTAGACTAGCGTATACGCATCTTGACCCATATGATGGGCGATGGATGATCCCATATCCATCGGTGTTTGACATCAAGGATGGTGTACGGGTGCTCAGTAGAGACTGGGTACCCTGGACTGACTCGTCGAGAACTCCCAGATGGTATTATACCTTATGTCAGATGGCAGTTCTCTGGTGACACTGGTACAGCTTAGTCTGTTGACCCGAGATCGTCATAGAGTCTTGTGTGATTCCCACTGTGCTTTGATTTCCATCATACCACGTCCAAGAGGGCGTGCAAAAAGGTGGCTTTTGGGTACAGTCCCGAATCACATGGAGGCAATGAGCGATAGGAGGGGATTCGTCTCTCCCGATATAGGGAGTTGATGTTGCGCTGTGTTCGATTGGCTATAACCGGAAATCCCTGGCCAGGGTTGCTGAGATTTACTGGTAAGTGTTATCAGTAGTTTCTCGAACTGTTATAGACCTCATATCGACACGACTTATCGAGCTACTGGGGTCTGACGTTTACCACCCCTTGGCGAGATATGCGACATATAAGACGACGAGACCGGACTGTATGGAAGTGTTACTGTTTGGATTCACAGGAGAATGTACAGGCTTGCTTGTTGATCTTCTGATCGTTCAATACCTGGGTGGCTGTTACGTTTAGCTGACCGCTTGCAGCATGTGGGTGTTTGATATGATCATCACCTACTGCCGGCGTATTGAAGATTCTTTAGAGTCCTACACAGTGGTTTCTTAGCTCAGGCAAAACGGAGTAGGTGCACATATGTGATATGTGCTGGACCGAGGATAATACGGTATATGATACCGTATTGGATTCTCGCGATATGAGATATCGGCCGGGTATATGTGATATAGCCGGGTCATCGTATTAGTCGGTTATATGCGATATAGCCGGATTATCGGATCAAGTGTTGATTCGATAATTTAATGTATAATAATATATATGATATATTAAATTACATTAACTAATATTTTCTCACTAAAAGATTCATTTTCTCACGGGATAATACATTGATATATATGCGATATATGTTAATTGTATTATTTTCTATTGTTAAAAAATATATTGTATATATGATATATAATATTGTAACATGTTAGGGTTACAAATTTAACATTGGATTTGTGTTTAAACTTGGTTAAGGTTTGGATTAGGGTTAGCTTTTGCATGAAGCTTCCATGAAGCTTCATGAAGCTTTGACTTTATGGTTGCTTGATATTATTTGTGAGATATTATGTTAAACCAATCCAAACCATTAACCCTAGTTAACTCTCTACAAGGGTTAACTCTCTCATGCTTAACCCTTGGTTAGATATGTAACCACCACAATAATTTATTGTTCATCACAAAAGGATTAAGGTTATCTACTTCATTCTTCTTCTTCATGCTTGAGTTCCTTCATGAAAAAGCTTTCTTTTGTGATGAAAGTGAGTGAGAAAAAGATTTTAATGAGAGAAAATATCCTACTTCATCATCCTCATTTAACCTTGCTATTAGGATGAGGGTGTTCACTTCATATTATGAATGTTATCTTGTGTTATCGAAACTTCAAGGTAGATCATCTTGGTATCGAAGATAGGAAGCAAAGGTTGCATCATTCTCTTCGTGAAGCCTCTCGTGAGTCAACATCACGATGATCGCGGCGAAGGGACCTCAACACGGAGCTTAAGAAGTGTAGGACTGGATCTACAAAGGTTGTAATCCCTCTCATTTAGAGTTAAAGCTTTTAACATGTTCGTTTTCGCCTAAACCCTAGTTTAAAGATCCGGCTTCGGGTTGTTCGGCACGGCTAATTTTTAAATCGGGCATGGTTGATGCCTCGTAGAACCTTGTCCGCGTTCCTAGCAACCCTACAGAATAAAACCCTAACTCGACATGATGACCATGGAAGCGCTTTGACATTACGGTTTGCGGCAGTTTAGCGGTGCCATCGGTGAGACTTAGGTTTGCCCTTCTACGGCTGGTCTAGAGGTACTGTGGTATGTACCAGATATTTTTAGACTGTTCTCAGGTGTTGAGCCTTCGGGAAATTTTGGGACCTTGATGACTCGATCGAAAAGTTTGACGTTGTCCGGATATCATGTGATAGGAGACTAGTTAGCTGACCAGCTTCGGACAAAGGACCACACCCAGAAGCATTGTGAGCTGCTCGAGAACGGACGAGTATTTAGTATTCCTCTGATGGTTAGGACGAGCTCCTGAGGACGTGTTCGGCCAGATATCTTCTGCAGAGTGATGAAGATACCGAGCTCATGATTTCATGTCCGTGTGAGAGACTTCGGAATGACTGTAGCTAAGACAATTGCAGTACGCAGATAGCACGACGTGACATCAAAGTGGACGATGATACAGACGAGTGGAGACAGAGGTTCATGCGAGATGCTGATGAGCTGTTGCTATTCCCCGTCGAGATTAGAGATCAGATATGCATACAGAGGTGTTGGGATGCGGCCAATTCCTGAGGAAATGTTGTGCTGAGAGTGCAGATGTCCAGAAAGCGAGAAAAGATTATGTAAGAGTATCAGCCTCTGTACAGTTCGGCATAGGAGAGATCGGAAGTTATATTGAGAAGGATTCCTTCCAGGACACTGCTGCAATGAGATTTTCACCTAGGATCAGTTGTGCCACATGTATTCAGAGGACCAGAGGTCGACGCCAGTGGCGGGCTGCTTTACGAGTGGTCCTGATGATTGACCGAGAGATGACCAGAGAAGTGCCAGAACGGAATCATTCCCGTTAGCACACCGGACCGGGCCGACGAGAAGATGGATTGCGAGATTGGTGAATCCCCTGAGAAATGAGGACCCAAAGACAGAGGAAGCCAGACCGTAAGCAGGAGGCAAGCGGATGTTCATGCTCTGCCAGTTTTGGCGCACCGATATTTTTTCGACTTTGTAGGAGGTGTAACTCAATGTCATTTGTTGAGATTTGCATTTGCGATCCGAGTATCACGCTTATATCGCTTGGATATGAGTTTTGATGTTAGGGTTTCATGATATTGGTTTTCGTGCACCATGGCTGCACCTACTGGGTATTTACATTTTTATGCATATTTATTGCACTTGAGATTCGGTGTGTGCCTTGGCTGCACGTATTTATGATTTCGTGGATTTCATACGGTTGATTTGATTTTGTGCGTGTGGTACGCACTCGATTTGATTTTTGCACACGGTATAGCTTACATGTGCTTGCAGTGCATTGATATGTATTTTGTGCATGCAGTTTCACGCGTTTACGATTTTATACACCCTGGTACACTCGGTGTTGCTTTTATACGCATTTGAGTTATAGATTCGTATTTCATGCACTGGATGCACTGTATTCGTATTTCGTACACTTGATGCACTGTATTAGTATTTCGTGAACTGGATGCACTGTATTTGTATTTCGTGCACGGGATGCACCAAATTTGCACTTCGTGCATTTGTTGCACTAGATTTTCATTTCGTGCAATTGTCGCACTAGATTTATATTTTTGTGCAATTGCTGCACCAGATTCGTATTTCGTACATTAGTTGCACTAGATTTCCATTTCTTGCATTTGTTGCATCGGACGGGTATTTGTGCATGTCGCACTTGATTTATACTCCGTACCTTGGTTGCACCCGATTGATGTCTTTGAGCATTTATGTTATTAGATTTGTGTTTTCGTGCGCGTTGGCACTTGCCGTTCCTTTTCGTGCATGCTACTGCACTATATGCTTTTACGGACCCGACGCGCTTTGGTTGGATTTTGGCGCATATTAGGCGCTTGATTTTGGATTTTCGTGCCCATCGGATGCACTTGAGTGAGATTTTACTCATGCATGTTGGATGCACTTGATTTAGATTTCTTTCGTGCATGATGGATGCACTTGATTTGGGTTTTCGCTCAAGTTGGGCGCATGATATGAGATATGGTTTTGTGCACACCGGATGCACTCAATGAGGATTTTCATTCGTGCATATTAGTTGCACTGGATGCACTATAGATGCACTTGATATTGTTGTCGTGTACACCCGTTGTACTGGACAGATGCTTTCGTGCACACCCATTGAATTGAGTTTTGCTTTTGTGCATATTGTGGCATTTGTATTTAGGTTTGATTTCCGTGCGCACCAGACGCGCGTGATTATTGGATACGCCTTTTGAGGCTAATTTTTGCTTTTGAGAACTTGGTTTTCATGCTAGGCACTATATTTTGTAGTATCCAAACAGGACTGATCTGAGGACAGTACCTGAGTACTTTGCATGCATTAAAAGATTACCAGAGGTTTTCATAAAAAAGGGGGAGCTATAGTCTCGCTATTTCCTACATGTCCGTGAGAGACACGAACGTTTATAAGGAAAACCTTTTTGGGATATTTCAAAATGGACAGGACGTATATTTGAGCAAAACCTATATGAACATATGTTTATTAATTTACAAATGAGCGTCTGTCACTTATGCCGTGAGCTACGCATCACACGGCGATTCAGAAAGGATTTTTGCATGTATTTTATTCAATTTTTGAAGATTTTTCAGGGATGCGTACTATATACATATTACAGTATTTGACTAGTTTATATTTGATTTTAGTAGTGGATTTCGAGATCTGTATCTCTTCTGTAACTCCGAGGATATGCGTGCAAATCAGATGATTTGCGTGAGGCTTGACGGAGTTTGATTTGAGTCTTGTATTCGTTTTCAGGCCCACGTGATGCGCTGTAGTATTTCTGCATCTTCCACGATTTCGGAACCCCGTTGATTTGAGTTGATTATTGCAATGTTTTAGATTTTGGGGGTTTAAATTTAAATTCGGGGACCGAATTTATTTAAGGGGGGAAGATTTTAACATTTCAGAAAAATATAAAATATTATTTTTGGAATTTAATATTAAAATAATATATTTTCCCGAAAACTTCCCGATTTGCGAATTTGGGGTTTTTGAAAAAGGGTATAAATATATGCCAATAATTGTGAAATAAATGGAAATTAAAATGATTTATTCATTGAAAAATATATTTAAAGGATTTGGCATTTTTAAAATTTATTATATGCAGTTTGTATAAAAGACCCGATTAGTGCACTACTAATCGCGATTAAGCCAATTCCGTGTTTCTACAGTTTTCCGTGGCTAGTGCACCATGTCATGTTATATTTTGATTACATTTTGTGTTCTCGTGTTATTTTTAGGTATTATGTGATTTGGGTCTTAAATAAAAGAAAAAGAAAATGAAAATGGTAAAAGGGTAATTAATTGTGAGAGAGAGTTAGAATAAGAGAGGAGAGAGGGTGGGGGGCTGCCATATCCTCACCGCATTTTATTTCTTCATCTCCTTCTTCTTCCCCATCTCCCTCCACCTTCACCCCCTAGATCCATCTCTAAACCTTCATCAAAACCCTTGTTAGTTATGTATATGCCCTAGAGGCCATTGTTGTACATATGATGTATATTATGATGGATGCTTGGATATATACAAAGAGGACTTTCTTGCTCGTCATGATAGTATGCTATTTGGTTTCACTTTATCTTAACATGTTGACTTGAACTGGTTTACTGTCTTTCTCTAACATGTTGATAAAGCCCTTAGGATCTGTACTCGACTACTGGGACAATGATGATATCATACTAGTGGGGCCACGGTAGTCAATGAGTACATCCTATAACTGTTCCTAGTCGAGGGTGTATCGAGACAGGGCATCGAAACACCAGAGTAGACAAGCGTATACGCATCTTGACCCATATGATGGGCGATGGATGATCCCATATCCATCGGTGTTTGACATCAAGGATGGTGTACGGGTGCTCATTGGAGACTGGGTACACTGGACGGACTCGCCGAGAACTCCCAGATGGTGATATACCACACGTCAGATGGCAGTTCTCCTATGACACTGGTACAGGGTAGTCTGTAGACCCGAGATCGTCAAAAAGTCTTGTGTGATTCCCACTGTGCTTTGATTTCCACCTTACCACGTCTAAGAGGGCGTGCAAAACGGTGGCTTTCGGGTACAGTCCCGAATCACATGGAGGCAATGAGCGATAGGAGGGGATTCGTCTCTCCCGGTATAGGGAGTTGATGTTGTGCTGTATTCGATTGGCTATAACTGGAAGTCCCTGGCCAGGGCTGATATAGAGATATACTGGTAAGTGTTACCCGTAGTTTCTCGACCTGTTATGAGCCTCACATCGACACGACTTATCGGGTACTGGGGTCTAACGTATACCACCCCTAGACTTGATATGCGACATATCAGACGAACAGACCGGACTGTACGGGAGTGTTACTGATTGGATTCATAGGAGAACGTACAGGCTAGCTTGTTGATCTTCTGATCGCTTAATACCTGGGTGCCTGTTACGTTTAGCTGACCGCTTTCAGCTTGTGGGTGTTTGATATGATCATCACCTGCTACCGGCGTATTGACGATTCATTAGAGTCCTACACAGAGGTTTCTTGGCTCAGGCAAAATGGAGTAGAGGCACATATGTGATTTGTGCAGGACCGAGGATAATGCAATATTTGATACCGTACTATATTCTCGCGATATTTAGATATGAACCGGGTCATCGGATCAAGTGTTGATTCGATGAATCGGTACATGATATATTAGTCGGTTATATTCGATATAGTCGGATTAAGTGTTGATTCAATGATTTAATGTATAATTATATATATGATATATTGTATTACATTATCTAATATTGGCTCGCTTTATTATTTTATTTTCTCACCGGATAATACATTAATATATATGCGATATATATTAATTGTATTATTTTCTTTTGTTACAAATATAATATATATGTGATATATATTATAGTAACATGATATGATTTATTATGAAACATGTTTAGTGATTATAAAAAGAGATTAGGGTTAGCTCCTTCTTGCTCAATCTAGATGGATTTCCTTTTGTCTTGGTTAAGATATTATGATTGATATTTATCCATGACACATTCCTTAACCTAACTATACCCTAACTCTAGTTTATTCTCTACAAAGGTCAAGCTTCGCATCCTTGACCATGGTTCCATAATCAATCAAATATTCTTTACTAATATTCATCACGAAAGGATTATCTTTTTCATTCATCATCTTCTTCTCTCTTTAGCTTTGAGAAAGCTTACTAGAAATTTCTTTTGTGATGATTTCATGAGAGATTATGATATATAAAGAAAGCATAAATACTACTCCATCATACTCATCTAATCTAGCCCATTAGATTAGGGTGTTCACCTTATTAGAGTGAGAGAGCTTGAGCTATTGAAACTTAGACGTAGATCATCGGAGAAAAGGAATACGGCAAGCTATGATGGATCGTTCGAGTCGTGGAGCCTCTCTTGAGTCCGGGAGATCGTGGATCGCGGCGAAGGGACTTCTACTCGGAGCTTATGAAGCGAACGAGCGGACTACAAAGGTTGTAATCCCTCACACTTAGTAGTAAAGTTGTTTACTTGCATGTTAAACCATAATAATCTAGCAAAGATCCCGGATTTGGGTTGTTCGGCACATCTAAAATTTTATTCGGGCATGTTTGATGCCTTATGAACCTTCACCAGAGTGTCTAGGAACCCTGCAGTGGTATCAGAGCCTAGCTAGAGCATTAGGCGATGTGTATACGAAGTTAAAACTCCGATCGAACCCGATACGAAGAAATAGAATCTCTCTCTGGAAATTTTGTAAAAATGTGATTTTTCTGCATTAAAAATACTCAAAAAATCAGCAGGGAATTCTAAGAATTATCATGAAATACGAGCTCCCAATTCTATGATGTCACCGCGGAACCGCGGTGGGAACCTGCTTCCCGCGGCGGTTCCGCGGCCGATCTCTAGTATTGGGACACGTGGCTTCAGGGTAATATCCGTAGGTACTTGTTGCTGCTTCTGGGTATTTTTAATCTGTCTCAAGTGATGAGTGTTCTGGGGTTTATTTTGTAATCATTGATTCGATCGGAAAATTTAATTTTGTGAGTTTTCTGGATATTTAGAAACTGTTAAAATGTTCGAGTAGGTATCAATTAATCACTTTTTCCCGGCACGAAAAACTTTCAAGTGTTGAATTTTTATCGGGTTTAAATCTTTCGGAAAAATTGTACAAGTTACACGGTGGACCCTCTAGAAGAACACAAACCTTAACTCGATTATGTGACCGTCTTAAACTACCGCTAAACCTTAGGGTTTGGGGCAGTACGGCGTGCCATATATGAGGCGTTGGCTTGACCCTTCTACGGCTGGATCACCGGTACTGTGATATATTCTGGGATTATTTGAACTCCACTCAAGTGTTGAGCAATTTAGGAAATTTTGGGTATTTGATTATCTGTTCGGAAAGTTTAATACTGTCTATTTATCTGCAATGTGATAAAATATGTGGAATTCATAGAGTTAGGCATGAAACGCGAAGTATGTGATATTTCGGATTTACGATGTCTAAAGTGATTGTAGATTCCAAATATTGTAGTTTTACAATTTCTTTTCTGTGACCGTAAGTGTAGTATGTAGTTGTATTGCCGGTTTTCGTTGCTATACGTCAACGACGATCGGTGTATGCAAACTTACTTACGTTGATGATATGTGATATTATGTGTTGCTGTGATATATTATATTGGTTTTATGTGAGATGAGGGTTTTTATTTTCATTCATGTAAAATTCATTTGTATGTAATATTCTTTTATTGGGGCACTTCCGGGATGAGGTTGATGTCACCAGTGTATATTATTTACTTTTCCGCATTAGGTAGACCCAAGGAGGGGAGCACAAGTAACCGGGTTCTAGGGTCCAGTGGGAGGCCATCTCGAGGAGTTGAGACCGGGTCTCCTAACCCTAGAATTGGCAGTGTTACTTGCCGCTCTCGTAGGGGTCTTGGGATGTGGGTTTGGCTATTCGTCGCGACCGTGGAATCCGTGTTTTATATCGGCTCGTATTGAAAACACGGACATCCTAGTATATCCAATATTTCATATATGTTCTTCTGCTGCAATGTTCTGTGATGAGATCATATTACTTCCTGAGACGAATGCTTATGTTATATATATGCTGATATATAAATATTACTGCTTTCGTTTCTTCTGTGATGCTTAGGAAGCATAAGCTGATGGGATTTTATTAATGAGATTAATAAAAAGAGAAGAAACCTAAAAGATGTTGTAGAATCAAAACTTTATAAAAAGTGTAGCTACAGTTTTTCTTTTCATAGCGGTATATATGATATACCCTGCACCTTATTCGATAAGGAAAGAGCCGAGATCCCTTCACTGGGAGTGACCTCTTTAGCGAAACTGGCAGATGCTACAAAACTCGGTTTGTCTTTTGATTGCTTTTACAGTTTTGCTTTGCACAGTGGTATATATGATATACCCTGCACCTTATTCGATAAGGAAAGAGCCGAGATCCCTTCACAGGGAGTGACCTTTTTAGCGAAACTGGCAGATGCTACAAAACTCGGTTTGTCTTTTGATTGCTTTTACAGTTTTGCTTTGCACAGTGATATATATGATATGTCCTGCACCTTATTCGATGAGGAAAGAGCCGAGACCCCTTCACCAGGAGTGACCTCTTTAGAAAAATTAATGAAAGCCTAAAAAACACTCCATTTTCAAAACACTCGATTCTACGACGATATCATGTTCATTACGCAATAGGTTTTCTGAAAAACCTGCGTAGCCCTCCGTCATTTCAGATAACGACTAGTTAGTATTCGTGCTACGTTTGTTGACTATGGTAAGGCGTAGTGTGCGGTAGCTAATTTGTACTTATCTGCTAAAACATGAGATGTGATTGGATTAGGGTAGTTGTACGACTTTGTTGACAATGTTAAGGGTCGTGCAGGTGGGTTTAATTCAATCGATAAATGACGGGTTGAACTTGGCTAGAAATTATGATTGGTTGACTATGTTAATGTCATAAGTTGCTAGGGGCAAAATATTATCGGGAATTTCAAGTGTTTAAATTTGCAACGAGATTGCATACCTCCTATGAGATAGTTGGATCCTGATACCCACTGCGAGTAAGAGTTACTCCTAGAAGAGTTTTACACAGGACAATTAGCCGATCAAGTAGGTGTCTAGAAAAGTGTTAACGGGGTTACGCCTCTGGGAATACGAGGTTTACTTTAATTAGGTCCTTGCGAAACCATGGGGAACCTCCCTCAAGTACCGACACTGATCTGGCTGAAAAATTGACGAAATTGTAGGGTGTAATTAATCCCGGCTAATCTTACCTTTTAGGGTTTGAAGGAAGATTTGATAAAAACAGTGGGAGACATCCTGATTAGATAAGATAATAACCAATCTAATCTTGCAAGAGCATACGCTAAAGTGTTTTTCTTCTCTCTCTCTCTCCAGGTAGCGATCATGTCAGGCCATAATCAAGATAATAATATGGATGTATTGACTGAACCCGCTTATTATACTGAGCAGGGGAACGTTGGACCCGTTCTTTCATATAAGAGTTATAAGACTGAACAGGGAATAGGAGAATATCTGGATTCTCAAGCCGCCCAAAAGAACATGCTTGTTGATGCATCTACTTCGGGTGTGTTAGTTATTGAGAACTGTTTCTCAGTTCACCCTACGTCATGGGTATTAGATACCGGATCAGGATCCCACATATGTAAATTGTTACATGGGCTACGAAAAGGTAGAGAACTGGGAAAATGTGATCATTCCGTTCAAGTAGGAAACGGTGCAAGTATTGCAGCCAAAGCAGTTGGCGAATATCACCTAGTATTGCTAAGTCGTAATACACTGATTCTAAATGAGTGCTATTATATACCGAACATGATGTGCAACATTATATCAGTTTCTTTATTAAGTAAAGAAGGATATAATTTTGTAGTAAAGGATAATGTTATGAAGATATTCCTAGATCAAAAGTTGATTGCATCAGGCTCGTTACATAATGGCATATTCATTCTAAATCATAATACAGTCCTCAATATACAAAACACACACAAGAGGAAAAGTTCTGAAATGAACGAATCCTTCTTGTGGCATTGTATAATTGGTCATATCAATGTGACACGACTAGCTAAGTTACATAAAGATGGATATTTGAATCCGTTCGAATTATCATCTTATGAAACTTGCCTGTCATGTCTCAAAGGAAAAATGACCAAAGCTCCGTTTAGTGGACACGGAGAAAGAGTTACGGAACTCTTAGGACTGGTACATAGTGATGTATGTGGTCCCGTGTCTATGCATGCCTGGAACGGTTCTTCCTACTTCATTACATTCACTGACGATCTCTCTAGATTCGGACATGTGTTCCTGATGAAACACAAGTCTGAAGCTTTTGAGAAATTCAGATAATATAAGCACGAAGTAGAGAATCAAACGGGCAAAAGTATTAAGATTCTTCGATCTGATCGAGGAGGTGAATACTTAAGCAATGAGTTCCTAGATTATCTAAAAGAGAATGAGATTCTCTCAGCTTACTCCTTCTTATACACCACAGCACAACGGTGTATCGGAACGGAGGAATCGCACCCTATTAGATATGGTGCGCTTGATGATGAGTACAGCTGAGTTACTTATTTCCTTCTGGGGTTATGCGCTTGAGACAGGAGCATACCTATTGAATTAAGTTCCGTCTAAATCTGTACCTACCACACAATATGAGATATGGAGTGGGAAGAGACCATATTTTAAACGAGTTAAGATATGGGGTTGTCCGGCCTATGTCAAAAGGCAAAATCCAGACAAACTCGAGGCACGGTCAGTTCTTTTCAAGTTTGTGGGATATCCTAAGAATTCCCAAGGATATTTTTTCTACCACGCTAAAGAACAAAAAGTGTTTGTTTCTCAATATGCCACCTTTTTGGAAAAGGAATTTCTCGCAAAAGAAATTAGTGCTAAAGAGGTAGAGCTAGAAGAGGTTCCAGCAACACAAACTGCAACTGAAGATTTATTGGAACCAGAGAATTCAGTAGTACCCGACGAACCCCAACCTCTCCGCCGATCAAGTAGGGTTTCTCGTCCACCTGAGAGATACTACGGTTTTCTCATTGATGGTGGAAGCGAGGATTGCATCATGGAAGATGATGACCCAACTAATTTCGAGCAGGCCATCACGAGTGGTGACTCTGTGAAATGGCTGGATGCAAAGCGATCTGAGATAGAATCCATGTACACCAATAAAGTATGGACCTTGGAAAATGCTCCTGAAGGGGTAAAACCCATTGGCAGCAAGTGGATTTTTAAAAAGAAATTTGGTGTAGATGGAAAAGTTGAGACTTTCAAAGCTAAACTTGTAGCAAAGGGTTTTCGTCAACGACCAGGTGTGGATTATGACGAAACCTTTTCTCCAGTGGCAATGCTTAAGTCCATCCGGATCTTACTTGCTATTGCTGCATACCATGACTACGAAATCTGGCAAATGGATGTTAAGACCGCCTTTCTAAACGGTGATTTAGAAGAGTGCGTGTAGATGACTCAGCCAGAGGGCTTCGTACATAGTGGGAGCAGCGGAAATGTGTGCAAGCTGCTTAAATCCATTTATGGGTTGAAGCAAGTATCGCGGAGTTGGAACATCTGTTTTGATGTTGTAGTCAAAGAGTTTGACTTCATCGAAAATATAGATGAACCTTGTATCTATAAGAAGGTAGCAGAGAGTAAGGTTGTCTTCCTCGTATTATATGTGGATGACATACTCTTGATAGGAAATGATATTCCTATGCTGCAATCAGTCAAGCTCTTCTTATCATAAAGATTCTCAATGAAAGATCTAGGTGATACCTCCTGCATATTGGGAATCATGATCTATAGAGATAGATGTAAACGGATACTAGGATTGTCCCAATCCAGGTACATTGACACCATACTAAAGAGGTTTAGTATGGACGAATCCAAGCGTGGGAACCAACCCACGATCTCTGGACTCACTCTCTCTAAAGAGATGTCTCCCAAGACTGATTTGGAGAGAGCTCGCATTCAACGGATACCCTATGCTTCGGCAGTAGGCTCTATCATGTATGCGATGCTATGTACCAGACCTGATGTATCATACCCACTAAGTGTAGTGAGTCGGTATCAAGGAGATCCTGTAGAGAGTCACTGGACAGCTGTTAAGAACATTCTCAAGTACTTACGAAGGACTAAAGAGTTGTTCTTGGTGTATGGTAACGGAGAACTCCGGGTGGAGTCCTTTACCGATTCCAGCTTCCAAAGTGATAAGGACGACTCTAAGTTGCACTCGGGATTTGTCTTTACCCTTAATAGAGGGGCGGTATGTTGGAAGAGTTCCAAACAGGATACCGTTGCAGACTAGACAATGGAGGCTGAATACATCGCTGCCAACGATGCTGCCAAAGAGGCTGTCTGGATGAAGAAGTTCATTAGTGAACTTGGTGTGGTTCCATCCATTGAGCATCCAATACCTCTATATTGCGATAACGATGGAGCTGTGGCTTTGGCCAAGGAACCCAGGTCCCGTCAGAAATCCAGACATATTCTGAGGCGGTATCACCTGATCAGGGAGATAGTTGATCGCCGGGAGTTCGAGATCAGGAGAGTAGATACGAAGGATAATACTGCGGATCCACTCACGAAGGCCTTTCCCCAAATATAGTTTGAGAGATTATTTGGGATGCTAGGTATGAGATACTACAGCAGCTGGCCTTAGTGCAAGTGGGAGATTGTTAGTTATGTATATGCCCTAGAGGACATTGTTGTACATATGATGTATATTATGATGGATGCTTGGATATATACAGAGAGGACTTTCTTGCTCGTCATGATAGTATGCTATTTGGTTTCACTTTATCTTAACATGTTGACTTGTACTGGTTTACTTTCTTTCTCTCACATGTTGATAAAGCCCTTAGGATCTGTACTCGACTACTGGGACTATAATGAGATCATACTAGTGGGGCCACGGTAGTCGATGAGTACATCCTATAACTGTTCCTAGTCGAGGGTGTATCGAGACAGGGCATCGATACACCAGAGCAGACTAGCGTATACGCATCTTGACCCATATGATGGGCGATGGATGATCCCATATCCATCGGTGTTTGACATCAAGGATAGTGTACGGTTGCTCAGTGGAGACTGGGTACACTGGACGGACTCGCCGAGAACTCCCAGATGGTGATATACCACACGTCATATGGCAGTTCTCCGGTGACACTGGTACAGGGTAGTCTGTAGACCCGAGATCATCATAGAGTCTTGTGTGATTCCCATTGTGCTTTGATTTCCACCTTACCACGTCCAAGAGGGCGTGCAAAACGGTGGCTTTTGGGTACAGTCCCGAATTACATGGAGGCAATGAGCGATAGGAAAGGATTCGTCTCTCCCGGTATAGGGAGTTGATGTTTTGCTGTGTTCGATTGGCTATAACTGGAAGACCCTGGCCAGGGATGATATAGAGATATACTGGTAAGTGTTACCGGTAGTTTCTCGATCTGTTATGAGCCTCACATCGACACGACTTATCGGTTACTGGGGTCTGACGTATACCACCCCTAGACTTGATATGCGACATATCAGACGAACAGACCGGACTGTACGGGAGTGTTACTGATTGGATTCACAGGAGAACGTACAGGCTAGCTTGTTGATCTTCTGCTCGCTTAATACCTGGATAGATGTTACGTTTAGCTGACCGCTTTCAGCTTGTGGGTGTTTGATATGATCATCACCTGGTACCAGCGTATTGACGATTTATTAGAGTCCTACACAGAGGTTTCTTGGCTCAGGAAAAATGGAGTAGAGGCACATATGAGATATGTGCAGGACCGAGGATAATGCGATATTTTATACCGTACAAAATTCTCACGATATTTAGATATGAACCGGGTTATCGGATCAAGTGTTGATTCGATGAATCGGTACATGATATATTAGTCGGTTATATTCGATATAGCCGGATTGTCGGATCAAGTGTTGATTCGACGATTTAATGTATAATAATATATATGATATATTGTATTACATTATCTAATATTGGCTCGCTTTATTATTTCATTTTCTCACCGGATAATACATTAATATATATGCGATATATATTAATTATATTATTTTCTTTTGTTACAAATATAATATATATGTGATAAATATTATAGTAACATGATATGATTTATTATGAAACATGTTTAGTGATCATTAAAAAGAGATTAGGGTTTGATTAGGGTTAGCTCCTTCTTGCTCATTCTAGAAGGATTTCGTTTTGTCTTGGTTAAGATATTATGGTTGATATTTATCCATGACACATTCCTTAACCTAACTAAACCCTAGCTCTAGTTTATTCTCTACAAAGGTTAAGCTTCTCATCCTTGACCATGGTTCCATAATCAATCATATATTCTTTACTACTATTCATCACGAAAGGATTATCTTTTTCATTCATCATCTTCTTCTCTCTTTAGCTTTGAGAAAGATTACTAGAAATTTCTTTTGTAATGATTTCATGTGAGATTATGATATAAAAAGAAAGCATAAATACTACTCCATCATCTTCATCTAATCTAGCCCATTAGATTAGGGCGTTCACCTCATTAGAGTGAGAGAGCTTGAGCTATTGCAACTTCGACAAAGATCATCGGAGAAAAGGAACACGACAAGCTATCATGGATCGTTCGTGTCGTGGAGCCTCTCTTGAGTCCGTGAGATCGTGGATCGCAGCGAAGGGACTTCTACTCGGAGCTTATGAAGCGAAGGAGCGGACTACAAAGGTTGTAATCCCTCACACTTAGTAGTAAAGTTGTTTACTTGCATGTTAAACCCTAATAATCTAGCAAAGATCCCGGCTTTGGGTTCTTTAGCACATCTAAAATTGTATTCGGGCATGTTTGATGCCTTATGAACCATCACCCGAGTGCCTAGGAACCCTACAACCCTAAACACCTTTCACTAAAGTTGATCCCCTCTTCACCCTCTACACTTTGGACCCATCAATGTTGGATTTTGAGGACCTTGGGGAGCTAGGGTTTTGCTTGGCTACATCCATGAGGTATAATCCATTTCCCTTATTTTAGTTTCTAGTCTCCTTGTATAATAGTGTAGTTTAGAGGTTGATTTTGTGTGGAATTGTGATCTTCAAAAGCCCAAGAGAAGGGTTTGGGAAATTTTGGGAAATTAGTGATTTGTAGTGGTTGTACAAGACCCTAGGGATCAAATTCTTGACCTTGAACTGAGTTTAGAACCCGGAATACGAACTTATATGTGTCGATATCGGGTTTTTGTGGATTTTGTGATAGTATTATGGAATCTGGAGTGACCCGAGACAACCATTGAATAAGTTCCCATGACCATGAGACGTGCAGGCAACCATGGATCACCACCTGAAACCTGAGCCCATACCCCTACTTTTTGGCCGCAGATTTATTC
This sequence comes from Agapanthus africanus, assembly GCA_030015575.1. Lineage (NCBI taxonomy): Eukaryota > Viridiplantae > Streptophyta > Magnoliopsida > Asparagales > Amaryllidaceae > Agapanthus > Agapanthus africanus. The sequence continues at coordinate 468,302,660 of JASDDO010000014.1, read as the reverse complement.
GTTTTGGCCGCAATTTGCGGCCATGTCGGGAGGAAATGAGTTGAATTTTGGTTGGTGAGTCCCTTAGGTGATATCTAGAGCAACCCTATATGCAAAATTGGCTAGTTTGACCTGAGTCAAAATCTGGGAGCACTTTTGTTTGATTTTGATTATGTTTTCCGTATTTTGAAATGTTTAGTTTCGATCTTTGGATTTGTATTTGGTTGTTGGATATTTGTACATCGACAACAAGGGTTGTTTGGTTGGTTTTGTACGCGTAAGCTATAGGTTCTAACCTATGAGCAATGCGCGTGCCGTTTGGATTTCAGAACTTAATTTTAATAGCGTTGCAATATGTGTTATTATTGTAGGTACCTTCGCGTGGATTCCGATGCGACGGAGCAAGGCGTCATCGACTTCGGCAAGCGAAGACCAAAGTGAGTAGATCTATATCTACGGGGGAAGTCGGGTGGATGGCGTATAGCACCCCCGCATACTTTGATGGAAACCGATTTATATATAGATTATGGTTAATGAAACCTTCAAGAGAAAAAAATAGATAAAGTAAAAAGTTAGTTAGAGAACTATATTAGAAACTAAGGATAGTTAGAAGCGATATGATACGACTAGTATGTGATGACGGGACTTGAGGATGATATTTGATGATATTGTCGTTTAGGGTACTATAGGACTAGACAGTCGACGTAGATGTGTCATCCGAACCATACCTATTTCCAAACTAAAGAATCGTATGCATCTTTTAAACAGATATCTTGAGGGACGTTACGGATTTTCAAATGATATCTTTTCCTTAAAAACACCGTAGTCCCTACTTTCAAAACTACGATTCGCATCTTTCAAAAACCGTTTGTATGGTTCGGGTGTGTATGTTAGATTAGATACTTATGCTTATAGTAAAGGTAGAATGTATATGTAAACTTGAGTTTATGTGAGATATAAGTATGATAAAAAAAGAATACGATTTGACATGTGATATGATGACTTGGTGATATGTTGGTATACGGATGAGAGTCGATTGAGATGTTATGGATGTGAGATACTTTGTCGGTCCCCTGATACGAGATTGTTATGGATGTGACATGGGACATAGGTATATAGGTATATATTTGATGTTCTGAATCATGAATGATAAGCCGTACGTGACATTAGTCCGTACCCTTATTGTCTTATAGGTTGATATGATCCCTTTTTGGTTTAATGCCGCCGTACGATGATTTTCCATACGTGATGAGTTTGACTCGATATTTGATCCATACCCTTCACTAGAGGATGTCGAATAATGGATTATACCGTACGCGATGTTGTGAGGCTGGATGTCGATTGATAGATTCACCGACTCGATCATGTTAGATATGTATACCTTATAGCTTTTAGCTGACGATTTATCTTATGATGCATTCATGTTATTCGCATTGCATTACTTATACCTGTGCAAGTACACTTACACCATTATCGATGATGCATATGTTACACGTATACAGATTTGCCGGCTCACACAGTACATCATCAATAATTGCCAAGTCACTACATGTTAGGTTTGCTGCATCATGATATGCATAATGTACACTCATACTTGTGTATATACCCACTTGTACATCCATATTGGCGCACATACATATTGTACACTCATACTTGCGTATATACCACTTGTACATCCATATTGTCGCACATACATATTGTAAACTCATACTTGCGTATATACCCACTTGTACATCCATATTGGCGCACATACATATTGTACACTCATACTTGCGTATATACCACTTGTACATCCATATTAACGCACATACATATTGTACACTCATACTTGCGTATATATCCACTTGTACATCTATATTGGCGCACATACATAGTGTACACTCATACTTGTGTATATACCACTTATACATCCATATTGGCGCACATACATGTTGTACACTCATGCTTGCGTATATACCACTTGTACATCCATATTGGCGCACATACATATTGTACACTCATACTTGCGTATATACCCACTTGTACATCCATATTGGCGCACTTAAATATTGTACACGCATACTTGCGTGCATACATATTGTACACCACACTTGCGTCCATACATATTGTACACCATACTTGTGTACATACATATTATACACCCATACTTACGGACATACACATTTGTAGGTCCATACTTGCATATATACACATATGCAAGATATACGGATATGCTTACATTTCTTTTATATGTCGCATATATCATGCTTTACGCTTTTACGCGTTGAGATATGCTGTTTTCATGAGATTTCTGGATTTGAGAACCGTGGCGATTTCAAAGGAAAACATGTACTGTTTTAAAAACCCGGTTTCTCTTGATATGATATTTCAGTGCGTCCACCATGTGTTTTCTTGGTTCTGAGAGTGGCATGTGAAACCCGATTTGAGGAGCGATAGGCACCGTCTGCGGGTACATGGTGGACCCGGTGAGGTACCCCTGGGCGAGAAGACTCGTATTGTTAGACGGTGAGCCTGGGAGGAGAGCACTACCTACCGGTGATTGTATTTAGGCTCGGCGGATATCCGGAGGATACTGACCGGAGTCGAGAGAGGAGATGGGCCGATCCATACTGACAGAGCCCGATGGCCGATCCGGACTGACGGAGCCCGAGATATGAGTATTTACGTGTCGATTCTGGACACGGGTTTCATGTTGTTTTCGAGTGTCGATGCTGAACACTCAGGTCCCATGATTTTGATGTGTCGTGAAGGACACACGTTGATTTATATCCTCAAACCTTCATGCATATGCTTTTATGATATTGACATGCATGATGTTGTATTATTGGTTGACACGTGGACGAGATCCACATGCATACATACATTGATTATATGGGTGGACGAGATCCACATGCATACATACATTGATTATATGAGCGGACGAGATCCACATGCATGCATACATTGATTATATTGGTGGACGACATTTACTTGCATACATAAATTGATTATATGGGTGGACGAGATCCACATGCATACATACATTGATTATATGGGTGGAAAAGATCCACATGCATACATACACTGATTATATTGTTGGATGATATCCACATACAGATAGACCTTGAGTATATTATTGGCACATATGTAGATACGGTCACCCTAGATCATAGTATTACCTTTATGATATAGTTGACCTAGGAGTCATTATTTATTCGATTTCTACTTGTTGATGTTTTTCTACTCGCGAGATGGCAACTCACCCCCGTTGTGCCACAGTTCTTGCAGGTAGACCGCACGGATCAGTAGCGGCTTCGCTGGCACACAGTTGCATTCGGGTGTTTTGCTTTGGTAGGTAGGACATTTGTATCGTACCCACTCTTGTAATTATCTTCATATTATATCTAGTCAACTCCATCTATCAAATTTAGTAATTGTATAAGTAATGAGACTTAGCAAGACTTGTAGTTGCGAGACTTGAGCGATGGGTTTTATGTTCGCATTTTGGGTTGATGTCTTGCTTATTTATTTATCTTTGGTGGTGAACTCCGTCGATGGGCATCGTATACATATATACTATCTTGAGGACACATCTACGTCGACTGTCTAGTCCTATAGTACCCTAAACGGCAATATCATCAAATATCATCCTCATGTCCCGTCATCACAAACTAGTCGTATCATATCGCTCTAACTATCCTTAGTTTCTAATATGGTTCTTTAACTACCTTTTTATCTATCTATAGTTTTCTATTGAAGGTTTCATTAACCATAATCTATATATAAATCGGTTTCCATCAAAGTTGTAAGTGCACGGCGGCGCCCCGGCCGTCAATCCGACGCCGGAATGCGGAAACGAAACTTTTCTAAAAACTAGAACCGGCACCACCGCGAACTAAAAATCCCGGATCGGGCCATTAATCTAACTCTAGAAAACTACAAGATGGGATAGAAGGCTATACCAAGCGATCCGTGTCCTTCGGTCTTCGCCTCCACTCCGATCTCCTCGCAGAATCTCCGGTCGTCGCCTCCTCGTCGAAACGGGCACCACATCGTCGGGTTCTTTTACGGGCTCCCACCTCTGGACTGAGGCAATTCGGGCGCGAAGTTGGCTAGCCGACGCGTCCAAGGAATGATGTAGACTAGTGTAGAAACTATTGTCTAATTTGGGGTTGTGAAGTTTCCATGATGATGGAGGAGAGAAGAAAAAGCTTTGGAGGAAAAAAGGTGCTCTCATTTTTAGCAAGGAATGAGATGAGAAATTGCCACACATCAAAATGAACCCTCTCTCTCCTCACCCCTCAAGTGGCCGGCCCCTATATGGGAAAAATGAGGAGAGGAGAAAACTAAAGCATGAAAGGAGGTGAGTGTAGTAAAAGCCAAAGGGTGACCACATCCAAAAGCAAGTCTCACTTCAAAGATCCAAATCAACTCTCATCACAATCTCATGACATTAAATGCAAAACCATGATTAAAGAAAAAGAAAAGATGCTTTGAATTATCATGATAAGCCAAATGCTACATACAACCCTCCACTTAGCTAATTTGCAAATTAGCCCCTCCATCAGAAAAATCCGGCCGTGAAGGAACAAAAGAATACTGGCCGGAACGGAATGCAAACTGGCAACTTCAGAAAACTGATCCTGTAATAAGTTACAGGAAAACCCCGCGACTGCATATACATGCCCGCATTTGTATTCCCACTGAATATAAATGCAAAGAGACAAAATCTACACTGTACAATACTAGGATCCGGCTTAAACCAAAGCCCGCTAGTATTATCCGTCCGATCATGATCCGTGCAATACCGCACATATCTGATCGAACCCTGCCATATCTCCATACGGCCTCTACAGCGTTTCGCACGAAACTTGAGAAACTGGTCTGTGGGGGACTCTAAAGACTCGCCAATACCTTGGCTGCGGATTTAACCACTAGAACGTCAGAGGTATTAGCCAATACGTAACTGGCTACCAGGTATTGACCAAAAGGGGCGTCAATGAGTGAACTCATCCTGACACCCTACTGAGCCTATCAGTGACAATATCCGTACAGTCCGGTCCGTTCGTCTATGAGCATCGCAAGGCGGGCCTAGGGGGTTGGTGAAAGTCAGACCCCCAAAAGCGGTACAAGTTGTGTCGGAGTGTAGCCCAGAACACCCTGAGATACTGCTGGAATACCTATCAGTAAATCTCCTGCCTTGGCTAAAGACTTCGTGTAATGGCTCTCCTAGACACAGCGCGACCTCACCCCCAATACCGGGAGAGACGAACCCCTACAGATCCGCTCACTGCCTCCATGTGGCTCGGGACTGTACCCAACTAAAACCAGTTTGCACGTCTCCTTTGAGCGTGGTAGGGTAGTAATCAAAGCACAGTGGGAACTCACACGAGACAAATGATGATCTCAGGTCGATGAACTAACCTGTACACATGTCACCAGGGAACTGCTATCTGACGTCAGGTATAAGACCAACTAGCATGTTCCCGGCGAGTCCTGTCCGGTGTACTCATAACCCAGTGAGCAACTGTATACATCTTAGGTGAACCAACTGACACCAGTGGCTTGTGAGACCGGCCATCGCCCCTCGTCGGGGTCTCGACTTTATACACTAATCTACTCTAGAGTATCGATGCCCTGTCTCGAAACTCCCTCGATTATCGACCTTTTAAGGATGTGCTTATAGACCCCGGCTCCCACGTATATGATCGCCCTCATACAGCTGGTAGTCAAGCAAGAATCCTAGGGGCTCCATCAACGTGCAATAGTGACCTGAAAGGTCACCTAAAGCAGTACACGATGTTAAAGATAAACCAGATAGCATACTATCATCTTGAGTAAGACTGTCCTACCGGCATAGGTCCTCCCTCAATCATTGCAATCACGTGCCTGTGATCCAATAATTGACTCTGAGGGCACTATATCCAACAATCTCCCACTTGCACTCAAGGCTAATTATTGCGATGTCGCATACTCACAGCCCGTGTGATTCCGAACACCCAACTCTTCTACTAGTCAGTCTCACAAAGCTCGTTTTCGAAACTATTGCGTTCGAGGAATAGCCTCAGTGAGTGGATCCGCTCTGATGTTTCTTTCTATGTCTCTCTTTATCTCAAGTTCGCGGAGAAAGCCATCTCTCGAAATGAGCAATACCTGTCTTTGAATATGTATGGATGTCTGATAGGACTTAGCCCATAAATGAACTCCAAATCCAAACTTCTTAGACTGTATCTTCTACTGAACTTAATCAGTATCCTGCGCTATCCTTCCCTCAGTATCCACCTGGACCACCCGTCCAAAATACGGCCCCTCGTCAGAAAGAAAACTATAACTCTAACAACCTCTCTGTCATTCAGGTCACCTTGGAAGCCTGGAATGATAACCGTCTCTCCAAAGAGGCTACTATTATCATATCCCTAGAACATTCACTTATGTTCTAAAACTGCTTCCGAATGTTTCTCCATGATTGGATCAATATCAACTTATTGCACCTACATCAAAAACAACATCTAGTATGGTACTTGACATCTCATGATTGACTCAATTGCCTAAGCAAGTGATCTGCCAATCATGCACATCCCTCTCCCCTTTAGTCTGTATGACACCTTTAGAGAGGGTGACTCCATCACCTGCAGGTACACCACCTTGCCAGGAGTCGTCCATTCTAAATACCTTTAGAATGTTGTCTAAGTACCGCGATTGGGAAACCACCCAAATCTAGATCTAAAACCATAGATCCAGTAACCAGAATGTCTTGATATTATATCCAAGTCCTATGTGGAGAAACCACTGTATAACAACCAAAGTATAACCGAACGTAGTATAGGAATATCACTTCCTACTCTGTGTATGTCATCCAAATACCAGGACATCACACCCTACTACCTTCTTAACAGATCCATCCCCTATCCTGATGAAGTCAAACCAATGACTGTCACATCAGAAATAGATGATCTATCTCCGCTATATCTGCTTTAGTCTATAAATAGACATAAGCCACTTGTCCACCAATGCTTCCGCTGCTCCCACTGACTACGACAACCCTCTGGCAGAGTTATATACACGTGCACTTCTAAAGCTAGTTTAGAACGACGCTATACTCATCCTCCTGCCGGGTCTCACAGTCTGGAACAACAGCAATGGCCAGTCTGGTTAAACAAGAACCTCCATGTCACCTTCCTTGAGGCTACCGGAGTACCTCTAGGGTGCCTGAGGTTACCCACCTTATCTGCGGAGTGGCCAATAGAATGTCAATACAGATTGAATCTTTAGGTTCCTATCAAATTTTCAGTAATCGTTTGCGGTTCTGGAATCACTTCCAGTTCTACCATACTCCCACTACTGTTTTCTGAAAAAATCCATTTTTATTAAAACTGTGGCGAGTCAAGAACAATATCACTACTGATCTTCCATATAGTAGAAAGTCAACCCTCGTCATAGCCTGGGTCAACCCACAAACAGCCATTACAGAAACATGCCTTGAGTTATCCAGAGTCTGGTTTTAAGCATAAGCCGGACAACTCCCCGCACCTTAACATCGTTAAGATATGAACTGTTCTATATCCAATACAGAAACAGAGGCACTGATTTATTTGAACCAGATTCAAATCATGCAGCTGTCTCCAGTGCATGTCAACTAAATGGAAGGAGGCCGATCAGCGTTACTCAACTTAGGAATGCTTCCAATTATGAGTAATCTGAAAAAGAAGCAAGTTCTCTTAATCATTACTATCAACTAAATACCACACACAAGTATCTACATCTTCGATCACCTTGAAGAATCCCGATACTTGCAATACCTGGTTGTCTACTTTACTCTTATACCTATAACTTCTCAAAACTTGGACCCTGTGTTTGTACGAAACACTTGTCTAAAAACTAGAGAAGTCATAAGTAAATCGAATATAGTACGAGAACCAACCCCTCTGTCCTAATGGACACTGGACAACATACAATAATCTGTATAAGTCCCCTGAGTCTAATAACTCATTCCCTGTGTGCCGTAGGTTGAAAACTGTACTATGGTTATGAAGAATTACACCGCTGTTTCATGCTCCTTACCTAACCATCCACTGATATAGGTAAATGTCATAGACATAATTTCAAAAAGTAATATCTCACTCTATAAAAATAGACGTACAGATATATCAATTTGAAATTGGTGCATTATAACGGATATTCAAAACCAAATATTTGTCGTCCGGCAACCAACCCAGGTGACTTCCTCAAATATCTACAACGAATCGCGATATAATGAGGATGATCACCTAATTCCCAATAACTTACTCGCACTCATCATCTGTAAAACCATACAGATGTGAGAATCAAACCTGGTAAATACATACCCTGGAGCAAGTGTCTAATTAGGAAATCAGTTTTCTTTTTACAGTACACAGTGAAACTGAAACATTGAAATGTTTCGATGGGGTATCCCGGTATTCCTAGTAATGCCTCTTCCATTATCCAGATTCACAACTGTAACCGTATAATTCTTTGCCATCTATCCAAATCCCTTTGTATGTCTTTAGTCTTTACCTTCTGTACACCCCTTCAGGCCAAATGGTTTTCATCCTTCCTTACCGTTCGGCACCAGCCTATGGTTTGGAAGAAGACTATCCAATAAGCATAATGTGTGTACTGTCCTAATCCTAGGAGCACTCGCAATGCGAGATAAGGTGAAGATAAAAGACAACCGAATAAAACCTTATTCCTATTTCTCCAGAACCAGAATCCAACCCCGAACTGGAACAAGTTCCTTTCTAGTTCGTATATAACCATACGATGGAGTATCCAAATAAACTGTGGATTTTCGTAGTGATACAGAGTGTTCTGTAGAAATACAAAGGTGAAGTGGGAGTGGTAATGAAATACTTGGTTTGGTCGTGAATAGCAGTCGCAATTTATTTTGCCCTCCTTCTAATCCCTTTCTTTGTCTTTACTTAATATCTTCTGTACACCATCGTTATGCTAATTGGTTTTCTTCATTCCCCACCGTTCGGCACCAGCCTAAGGTTTGGAAGAAGACTATCCAATTTGTGTAATAGGTGTACTATCTCCTAAACCAAGGAGTACTCGCAACTTGAGAGAAGGTAAAAGGAAAAGACAACTGAATAGTCCTATTCGTTTTCCCCAGAACTGGAAACCATCCTCGAATAAATTCCTTCGAGTTCGTATATAACCATACGATGATTTTGTCCAATGGAAGTGGACGTTCATAGTAATACGGGGTTTCCTGGAGAAAAGGGTAAAAGTAGGAGTGGCAAATAGGTTTGCAACTCTGACAATCCAAAAGCCAGTGTTTAAGAAAGTTCGGTTAATTTTGGTCACTGAGTCATAGTCTAGGGTCAGGTCATGGTCGCTGCCAAAGAGAGAGAGAAAAGAAACACTCAGTGTGCACTCTAACCTAGATAAGAATGGTTACCAATTTATCTAATCAGGAAACCTCCCAGTGTAACGTCAAATTCTTCTCCTAACCTGGAAGAAGAATTAGCCGGGATCACCCAAGGAGTAAACCAACTCATCAGTGGAAATCGGGATCCAACTATCATCGCATGATAACGTGATGGAATCCGCTCACGTTATCACACTCCAGAAGGTATGCGCATATCTGGCAAGTTTCAGTTTCTTTAGAAACTCCCGATGTGATTTTTGCCCCATGCTCTTATGACCTTGACTTTGGCCAACATATCATAAGTCTCACAAGTTCTACCCGTCATTCTCCAAGTTAATTTGAACCCACCCGTACATACCCTTGACTTTGGCCAAAATGGCAGTACGACTGTCCCAAACCAATGCATCTATCTATGCAGCAAATGAATACCCAATAGCTACCAATCACTGTGCCTTGACTTTGGCCAACATACACAGCTTGAATACTTATTGACAATCCATATGAAACGGCGGAGGGCTACGAATGGTTTCTGGAGAAAACCTTTAACGTAATGAACTTGATATCGTTGAAGGAACCGGATAGCTTTTAGAAAAATATAGTGACGAAAACCTTTGCTAAAGAGGTCACTCCCGGTGAAGGGATCTCGGCTCTTTCCCCGTAGAATGAGGTGCAGGATATTCCAACCGAATACCACGATACAAAGCAAAAGTAATCGGCTATAGTGAAGTTATTGTCCTGACGCAAACTTCTGTCCAAGGGGTCACTCCCGGTGAAGGGATCTCGGCCCTTGCCTCGCCGACTGAGGTGCTGGATATTCATAGCCGAATACCACTGTGCAAAACAAAAGAGAACGCCCTTGCAATAACAGCTTTTTGAAAAATTGTTCCAACAACATCAGAATAGGTTTGTTTAGCTTGCATTGATCCGAATCAACGCAGTCCCATCAATTGATCACACCAATAAAGAACGAAAATAATGATGTACGTATATGCCATCCGCATTCGCCACTGGGTCCCGTCATCACCCGTTAGGTTACTTAACTACCGACAGAGCGGGGACTGGACTAGCGTGGATGCAAAACATATACAACATCTACTAGTATATATATCAATATATAATATTCGCTCAAGGCATGATAAAAATGCAACATCACAGAAATGAAATAAGCATCACAGAACAATACAGATATCTAGGATCCCCGGGTTTCATAGAGCCGCTACTGAAACACGACGTTCCCCTGGTCGTGTGGATAGCCTGTGCAATGAAATCCTAGACCCCTACGGGCGCGGCAAGTTACCCGCCAAAACCTGAAGCGAGGCAGCCCCCTTCAGCAACGTGAATGGACCACCCAGCACTTCACGGAATCCGGTAACTTGGGCACCCTTCCTGGATAAACCTGTACCCCCTACGAGTGCGGCGAATAGCCCGCCAATTCTAGAGTGAAGCCCCCTCCGTCTCAAAGCCATGAGATGCGGGCCCGTTGCTCTCTAGAACCCAGATATCCGTGCACCCCTCCTTGGGGTAATCCTAGTACAGAAAGTAAAATATACAACTGGTACATCGACCTCGACCCGGTCGTGCCCCAAAAGAATAATATACAAACACGCAGTGACGACAATCCACATGTCGGATGCTCGCCCCGCAATATCAAATGTACATAAATAACCCAAACTGTAGTAACATTGCATCCAGGCTATCCCCCACGACCAATCCGCAACAACACAGCACAACACAGAACATCAACGTGAATGTCACGTTCGCAAATCTGTCTAAAAGGGCTATAGCAGATAGACTGGATTTACCGATCGAGTGACATTCACGGTAACAAATATAATGTAAATACTGTGAACTAACATGTTTAAACTTTTTGATCGATCAAATTTACCCAAGTGGGCCCCAAGCACAACTGTAGCACTCAGAGAAAATCTGGGCCCAAAAAGAATATCCCAAAACCCCCATTTCCTAACCAGAAGCCTACTCTGAAAATATGGTGCAAAGATACCACTTTCCCACCGCGGAATCGCGGCCAAACCAGCGGTTTGGCCATGTTTCCGCGGCCGTACTGAGGAATCATTGCATCGAATTTTCCCAGAATGCTTAGAATTCCCTGCACTTATTTCTGCAATGTACTGAAAAATTTTTAGAGCCAAAAAATTTTTCGACAGAAACTTGTGCACTAGAAAATACGGTTTTTGGGATTTTTGTTCGATCGAGTTCTAAAGATACTAGAGCAAGCTAGACTAGGCTAATGGCGAGGCACTAATACCACTGTAAGTGCACGGCGGTGTCCCGGCCATCAATCCGACGCCGGAATGCGGAAACGAAACTTTTCTAAAAACTAGAACCGGCACCACCGCGCACTAAAAATCCCGGATTGGGCCATTAATCTAACTCTAGCAAACTACAAGATGGGATATAATGGTATACCAAGCGATCCGTGTCATTCGGTCTTCGCCTCCACTCCGATCTCCTCGCGAAATCTCCGCTCGTCGCCTCCTCGTCGAAACGGGCACCACATCGCCGGGTTCTTTTACGGGCTCCCACCTCTGGACCGAGGCAACTCGGGCGCGAAGTTGGCTAGCCGACGCGTCCAAGAAATAATGTAGACTAGTGTAGAAACCATTGGCTCATTTGGGGTTGTGAAGTTGCCATGATGATGGAGGAGAGAAGAAAAAGCTTTGGAGGAAAAATGGTGCTCTCATTTTTAGCAAGGAATGAGATGAGGAATTGCCACACATCAAAATGAACCCTCTCTCTCCTCACCCCTCAATTGGCCGGCCCCTATATGGGAAAAATGAGGAGAGGAAAAAACTAAAGCATGAAGGGAGGTGAGTGTAGTAGAAGCCAAAGGGTGACCACATCCAAAAGCAAGTCTCACTTCAAAGATCCAAATCAACTCTCATCACAATCTCATCACATTAAATGCAAAACCATGATTAAAGAAAAAGCAAAGATGCTTTGAATTATCATGATAAGCTAAATGCCACATACAACCCTCCACTTAGCTAATTTGCAAACTTGCAAATTAGCCCCTCCATCAGAAAAATCCGGCCGTGAAGGAACAAAGGGATACTGGCCGGAACGGAATGCAAACTGGCAACTGCAGAAAACTGATCCCGTAATAAATTACAGGAAAACCCCGCGACTGCATATACATGCCCGCATTTGTATTCCCACTGAATATAAATGCAAAGAGAAAAAATCTACACTGTACAATACTAGGATCCGGCTTAATCCAAAGCCCGCTAGTATTATCCGTCCGATCATTATCCGTGCAATACCGCACGTATCTGATCGAACCCTGCCATATCTCAATACGGCCTCTACAGCGTTTCGCCCGAAACTTGAGAAACTGGTCTATGGGGGACTCTAAAGACTCGTCAATACCTTGGCTGTGGATTTAACCACTAGCACGTCAGAGGTATTAGCTAATACGTAACGGGCTACCAGGTATTGACCAAAAGGGACGTTGATGAGCGAACTCATCCTGACACCCTACTGAGCCTGTAAGTGACAATATCCGTACAGTCCGGTCTGTTCGTCTATGAGCATCGCATGGCGGGCCTAGGGGGTTGGTGAAAGTCAGACCCCCAAAAGCGTTACAAGTCGTGTCGGAGTGTAGCCCAGAACACCCTATGATACTACTGGAATACCTACCAGTAAATCTCCTGCCTTGGCCAAGGACTTCGTGTAATGGCTCTCCTAGACACAGCGCGACCTCACCCGCAATACCGGGAGAGACGAACCCCTGCAGATCCGCTCACTGCCTCCATGTGGCTTGGGACTGTACCCAACTAAAACCTGTTTGCACGTCTTCTTCGAGCGTGGTAGGGTAGTAATCAAAGCACAGTGGGAACTCACACGAGACAAATGATGATCTCAGGTCAATGAACTAACATGTAGACATGTCACCAGGGAACTGCTATCTGACGTCTGGCATAAGACCAACTAGCTTGTTCCCGGCGAGTCCTGTCCGGTGTACTCATAACCCAATGAGCACCTGTATGCATCTTAGGTGAACCAACTGACACCAGTGGCTTGTGAGACCGGCCACCGCCCTTCGTCGGGGTCTCGACTGTATACACTAGTCTACTCTGGAGTATCGATGCCCTATCTCGAAACTCCCTCGACTAGGGACCTTTTAAGGATGTGCTTATAGACCCCAGCTCCCACGTATATGATCGCCCTCATACTGCTGGTAGTCAAGCAAGAATCCTAGGGGCTCCATCAACGTGCAATAGTGACCTGAAAGGTCACCTAAAACAGTACACGATGATAAAGATAAACCAGATAGCATACTATCATCTTGAGTAAGACTGTCCTACCGGCATAGGACCTCCCTCAATCATTGCAATCACGTGCCTGTGATCCAATAATTGACTCTGAGGGCACTATATCCAACAAAAGTGTGCCGGGGTGCTAGACGCCATCCACCCGACTTCCCCCGTAGATATAGATCTACTCACTTTGTATTTCACTTTCCGAAGTCGAAGACGCCACGCTCCGTCGCATCGGAATCCACACGAAGGTACCTACAATAACAAGACATATCGTAACGCTATTAAAATTAAGTTCTGAAATCCAAACGGCACGCGCATTGCTCATAGGTTAGAAACTATAGCTTACGCGTACAAAACCAACCAAACAACACTTGTTGTTTATGTACAAACATCCAACAACCAAATACAAATCCAAAATTCAAAACTAAACATTTCAAAATACGGAAAACATAGTCAAAATCACACCAAAGTGCTCCCAGATTTTGACTCATGTCAAACTAGCCAATTTTGCATATATGGTTGCTCTAGATATCACCTAAGGGACTCACCAACCAAAATTCAACGCATTTCCTCCCGACATGTCCGCAAATTGAAGCCCAAACGAATAAATCTGCGGCCAAAAAGTTGGGGTAGGTGCTCAGGTTTCAGGGGGTGGTCCATGGTTGCCTGCACGTCTCATGGTCTTGGGAACTTATTCAATGGTTGTCTCGGGTCACTCCAGATTTCATAATACTATCACAAAATTCACAAAAACCCGATATCGACACATCTATGTTCGTATTCCACGTTCTAAACTCAGTTCCAGGTCAAGAATTTGATACCTACGGTCTTATACATCCACTACACCTCACTAATTTCCCAAAATTTCCCAAACCCTTCTCTTGGGCTTTCTAAGATCACAATTCCACACAAAATCAACCTCTAAACTACACTATTATGCAAGAAGACTAGAAACTAAACTAAGGGAAATGGATTATACCTCATGGATGTAGCCAAGCAAAACCCTAGTTCCCCAAGGTCCTCAAATTCCAACATTGATGGGTCCAAAGTGTAGAGGGTGAAAAGGGGATCAACTTTAGTGAAAGGGGTTTAGGGTTTTGATGAAGCTTTGGAGATGGAACTAGGGGGTGAAGGTGGAGGGAGATGGGGAAGAAGAAGGAGATGAAGAAATAAAATAGGGGTGAGGATATGGCAGCCCCCCCCCCTCTCCTCTCTTATTCTAACACTCTCTCACAATTAATTACCCTTTTACCCTTTTCATTTTATTTTTCTTTTATTTAAAACCGAAATCACATAATACCCAAAAATAACACAAGAACACAACATCTAATCAAAATATAACATGACATGGTGCACTAGCCACGGAAAACTGTAGAAACACGGATTTGGCTTAATCGCGATTAGTAGTGCATTAATCGGTTTTTTTTTCCAAACTACATATAATAAATTTTAAAAATGCCAAATCCTTTAAATATATTTTTAAATGAATAAATCATTTTAATGTCCATTTATTTCACAATTATTAGCATATATTTATAATCTTTTTCGAAAACCCCAATTTCGCAAATCGGGCAGTTTTCGGGAAAATATATTATTTTAATATTAAATTCCAAAAATAATATTTTATATTTTTATGAAATGTTACAAAGATTTTTTTGGGTGTCGATGTTGGACACTCACTTTATATGAAACTTACTCGATACTGGATATTGGATATTTGAGATTTACTTGATACTGTACATTCAGGATATATGAGATTTACTTGACACTGTACATTCAGGATATATGAGGTCTACATGATATTATACAATCAGGATATACGAGGTTTACTTGACACTGTACATTCAGGATACATGAGGTTTACTTGATATTGTACATTCAGGATATATGAGATTTACTTGATATTGTACATTCAGGATATATGAGACTTACATGATATGAGGGCCAATTTGGGGGCTGATTTGTGGAAATTTGGGATTTAGATTGTCTTGATGGACTTTGGTCCTATCACGAGGTCAGGATTCCGTGAGGATGACATGTTTTATCCCATACTCCGCATTTACTTTACATGCATTGCTTCATGTATTAGTAGTACCTGATAGAATTCCTTACATGACTGTTGCATACATATTGTTCATGTATTAGTAGTACCCGATAGAGTACCTTACTTGACTGTTGCACACATATTGCCATTTATTGCTATCAGCTTGCATGCATTAGATTCGCGCTGTACATGCATACTTACGATTACCTGCATATGTTATTTACTATTCACGAGTTGGCAACTCACCCCTGTTGTGCCACAGTGTTTTACAGGTAGTCCCTCAGGGCAATCGCGGCAGGCTTTTCATCTTTCGTATCATCTTTTGCAGCGGATACCGCTTCGTCTGACTGCGTGCAGTTTTTCTATAGGTGGGTTTTGCGGTTATTCGATGTTGCTTATTGTATATTCGTTGTATCATGTACTCTCCATCTACCACTTTCATGTGTATGACTTAGAGACTTGATGTGAGAACGATATTGTATATTTTGGTGAGTTGGATGTCTTTTATGCAGTTTTATTTATATCGACTTTTAATTCTTCGCTACGGCGTCGTATATTACTTGTGGTGGTTGTTTTCCGCCTTTGGGCGTGGATTTTGCTCTCGTTTGGGATGCTTTACTTATATTTATGTTGTACCCATTTTTGGTGTTAGTTTTTACAAAGAAGGTGCTGCCAAATTTTTTCAGAAAGTAAAGTTGGACTTTAAAAAATTTGTACTCGAGATTTTCAAAAGTTTTAACAATGTTCTTATTCTAACAAATTTTGATGGTTTAGATTGATGGGTTTTCGGCTTACTTAAAATGCGTTACGCCTGTAGACGTTGCGTAGTTTAAGGGCCGTTACGTGCCAATTTCGGGTCGTGACAGCTTCTTGACCCATATGATGGACGATGGATGATCCCACATCCGTTAGTGTTCGACATAAAAGATGGTATACGGGTGCTCAGTCGAGACTGGGTACACTGAACGGACTCGCCGAGAACTCCTAGTTGGTATTATACCTATCGTCAGATAGCAGTTCTCTGGTGACACTGGAATAGGTTAGTCTGTATACCCGAGATCGTCATAGAGTCTTGTGTGATTCCCACTGTGCTTTGATTTGAACCTTACCACGTTCAAGAGAACGTGTAATACGGTGGCTTTTGGATACAGTCCCGAATCACATGGAGGCAATGAGCGATAGGAGGGGTTTCGTCTCTCCCGGTATTGGGGGTTGATGTTGCGCTATGCTCGATTGGCTATAACAGGAAGTCCTTGGCCAGGGCTGATACGGAGATCTATAGGTAAGTGTTATCAGTAGTTTCTCGACCCGTTATGAGCCTCACATTGGCACGACTTATCGGTTATTGGGGTCTATTGTTTACCACCCCTAGACTGGATATGCTACATATCAGACGAAGAGACCGGACTGTACGGTAGTGTTACTGACAGGATTTACAGAAGTATGAGAAGGCTTGCTTGTTGATCTTTTGATCGCTCAATACCCGGGTAGCCGTTACGTCCAGCTAGTACCGCTGACGGTTTGTGGGTGCTTGATATGATCATCATCTACTGTCGGTGTATTGACGAGTCTTTAGAGTCCTACATAGAGATTTACTGGCTCAGGAAAAATGAAATAGGAGCACATATGTGATATGTGCGGGACCGAGAATAATACGAGTATGTGATACCATATTCTATTCTCGCGATATGAGATATCAGTCGGTTATATATGATATAGCCGGGTTATCGAATCAAGTGTTGATTCGATAAATGGATACATATTATATTAGTCGGTTATATGTGATATAGCCGGATTATTAAATCAAATGTTGATTTGATAATTTATTGTATAATTTTATATTTGATATACTAATTTACATTAACTAATATTTGCTCACTTATACATTTCTTTTCTCACATGTGCACACTTAATATATATGTGATACATATTATTTGTGTTTTCTTTTTTGTGTCATGCTTGATGTTACACACTACATGGGTGTGTGAGACTTATACCATGCTATTAGATTATTAGGGTTTTTATTTATTTAATGCAAATATAAATTGGTGGAGTTAAGCATGGTTGCAAATTTTGGAAGCTTGTGGAAACCCTTGACACTTAATTTGTCTTGCATTAGATATTTATTTACCTAACCTTAATCTTTAGCCATGGTTATGTCTCTACAAGGGTTATATAAGATATTTCTCACCCATGGTTGCCATTCACTCTCTCATCCATTATTCTCTTCATCTTCATCTTCACAAAGAGAAATCTTTCTAGGTTTTGGTAGGGAAAAGAAATAGTGTGAGAAGAAGAATTCTAAAGTGAGCAAAATTTCTACTTCATCATCCTCTACTAGATTAGCCATTTAGTTTAGGGTGTTAGCTTCACTAATCCCTAATTAGTGAAGAGGAAGCTTGAGTTGGTGTCTTCTCAAAGTAGATCATCTTAAGCCTCGAAAATCATTATGCAAGCTCGTTCATTTCGTCTAGTGGAGCCTACGGAGAGTCCGGATCACCACTACTTGGAGCGAAGGGGCTTCTACACGGAGCGTTTGAAGTGAAGGATAGGTCTACAAAGGTTGTATTCCATATTCACTTAGTTGTAAAGTTGTTTACATATGCTATTGTCTAATTCTTTAGTTAAGATTCTAGGGTTAAGGTTAAGTAGCATGGAAAATTTTTGAAATTGGCATGGACGATGCCTCCCGAAAAATTAGTTTCGTGCTAGGTAACACTACAGTGGTATCAGAGCCAAGCTAGA
Source organism: Agapanthus africanus (assembly GCA_030015575.1). Taxonomy (NCBI): domain Eukaryota; kingdom Viridiplantae; phylum Streptophyta; class Magnoliopsida; order Asparagales; family Amaryllidaceae; genus Agapanthus; species Agapanthus africanus. The sequence goes on along the minus strand of JASDDO010000014.1, from coordinate 468,284,242 downwards.
GAATTAGACGATGTTTGTTAGATTATGAAACCGAAACTACTCCGAAACTTGAATCATTGGTATCTAGTTTCTGTCAAATTTTTTAAGTCGTCGAAAATTTGTTTTAGCAACTGCAGAATGTTATATGGGATTTAACATGAACACTGAACAAAAACGAACACGTTTGGCCGGATTTGACCCGGTGACAAGGCCTATTTTTCTGAGCTGGCCAGCCCTGTAGTGCATTACGGGGTTCATTTTTGTTCTGTGTTCTGGTCTCTGGGTTTTGTTGTTTCAGGTGTTGCTTGTTTTTCCTAAAATTGCATGAGATGTTAATTTTCTATAAAGGCAATTCGAAGTGTTTCGTAGTCGTAACTCTAAAATGTTTTCAGGTTATTTAGAAAGCGTTAAAAAGTTCGAATGGATATCAAATTCCCACTTTAACCCTCGCCGGAAAATTTTCCAAGAATTGGATTTTTTCCAAGTGAAAGAACATTCAAAAATCATGCAAGTGATTCGATGGACCCTCTAGAAGAACGAAACCCTAACTCGATTCTATGACCGTAAGAACCGCCGCCAAACCCTAGGGTTTGCGGTAGTTCCACGGCGCCATAGATGAGGCAAGGGTTGACCCTTCTACGGTTGGTCCATAGGTACTGTGGTATGTACTGAGTGTTTTTAAACTACGCTAAAGTGTTGAGCTCTTTGGGAAATTTTTGGTGTTTGTTGATTCGATCGGAATGCTTAATATCGTCTAGGTTTTTCTGGAATGTGATACAATATTTGGAATTCATATTGTTAGGCATGAAATCCAAAGTATGTGATATTTCGGGTATATGATGTCTAAGATGATTGTGGAATCCAAATGTTGTATTTTTACATTTTCTTTTTTGCTACCGTAAGTGTAATATATGGAGTATCACCAGTTTCGTTGCTATATGTTAATGACAATTAGGATACGCATATTTACTTACGTTGATGACATGTGATGTTATGTGTTGCTGTGATATGTTATATTAGATCGTCGTGTTTTGAATAGCCGAGGGTTTTATGTGAGATCCGAGTTTTTATTTTCATTCATGTAAAATTCAATGTATGTAATATTCTTTTATTGGGTCACTTCCGGGATGAGGATGATGTCACCATTGTCGTATATTATTTACTTTTCTGTATTATGATAGATCCAAGGTAGGGAGCACAAGTAACCGGGTTCTAGAGTCCAATGGGAGACCATCTCGAGAAGTCTAGTCCGGCTCTCCTAACTCTAGATTTCGTAGGGTTGCTTGCCGCTCTCGTAGAGGCCTAAGGATATGGTTTTTGCTATTCATCACGACCGTGGAATCCGTGTTTTATACTGGATTTATTTAAAACACGGAATTCCTAGTATATCCAATATTTCATATGTTATCTTCTGCTGCTGATATTCTGTGATGTGATCACTTTATATGCGTGAGACGAATGCTTTATTATTATATATATGATATATAATAAACGTTGCTTATGTTTTGCACCCACGCTAGTCCCGCCTCGCTAGCCGTTAGTTAAGTAACCTAACGGTGCATAACGGGACACTGTGGCGAATGCGGATGGCATAAGCGTACGTTGTAATTTCGTTTCTTTTGTTGCTTCGGAAGCATAAATGATGGAACTTCATTAATAAGATTAATGAAAGAAAAGAAACCTAAAAGATGTTGTAGAATCAAATTTTCATAATGGGTAGCTCTAGTTTTTGCTTTTCATAGCGGTATTCCTTGTAGAATATCCGGCACCTTATTCGTTAAGGAAAGAGCCGAGATCCCTTCACCGGGAGTGACCTCTTTATCGAAACTAGCAGATGCTACAACTCACTCGGTTTTATTTTTGATTACTTCTATAGTTCTTGCTTTGCATTGTGGTATTTGTGAAATATCTTGCACCTTATTCGATATGGAAAGAGCCGAGATCCCTTCACCGGGAGTGACCTCTTTAGCGAAACTAGTAAAAGCCTCAAAAACACTCATGTTCAAAATCACTTGTTTCTACAACGATATCAAGTTCATTACGCAAAAGGTTTTCTTAAAAACCTGTCGTAGCCCTCCTTCATTTCAGATACAGACTATTTAGTATTCGTGCTGCGTTTGTTGGCCTTTGTAGAGGCGTAGTGTGCGGTAGTTGACCAGTACTTATCTGCTTATGCATATGATTCGATTGGATTAGGGTAGTTGTAAGACCATGTTGGCCTTTGTCAAGGGTCATACGGATGGGTTTAATTCAATCACGAAATGACGGGTTGAACTTGACTAGCATCCTTTGGTTTGTTGGCCTTTGTCAAGGTCATAGGAGGTTAGGGGTAAAAAGTATTATTGGGAATTTCAAGTGTTGAAATTTGCAATGAGATTGCATACCTTCTTTGAGATAGTTGTATCCCGATAACCACTACGAGTAAGAGTTACTCCTGGGAGAGTTTTACACATCATAATTAGCCGATCAAGTAGGTGTCCATAAAGGTGTTAACGGGGTTATGACACTGGCCTGGCTGAAAGATTGGCGAACTTGTAATGTGTAATTAATCCCGGCTAGTCTTACCTTTTAGGGTTTGAAGGATGATTTGATAAAAACAGTGGGAGCCATCCTTATTAGATAAGATAATAACCAATCTAATCTTACAAGAGCATACGCTAAAGTGTTTTCTTCTCTCTCTCTCCCAGTAGCGACCATGTCAAGCCTTAATCAAGATAATAATATGGATGTATTGATTGAACCCACTTGTTATACTGTGCAGGGGAACGTTGGTTCTGTTCTTTCTTATAATTGTTATAAGACTGAGCAGGAAATAGGGGAATAACCGGATTCCCATTCCACCTAAACAAAGAATAAGCATGTTGATGCATTTTCTTCGGGTGTGTTAGTTACAGAGAACTGTTTCTCAGTGCACTCTATGTCCTGGGTATTAGATGCCGGATCGGGATCCCTCATACGTAATATGTTACATGGGCTTAGAAAAGGTAGAGAACTGGGGATGGGTGATAATTCCGTAAGAGTAGGGAATGGTGCAAATGTTGCAGCCAAAGCAGTTGGCGAATATCACCTTGTATTACCAAATGGTAATACACTGATTCTGAACGAATGCTATTACATACCGACCCTAATATGCAATCTTATATCAGTTTCTTTATTAAGTAAAGAAGGATAATTTTATAGTACAGGATAATGTTATGAACATCTTCCTGAATCAAAATTTGATTGGATCAGGCTTGTTAAATAATGGAATATACGTTTTAAATCAAACCACAGTTCTTAATGTACAAAACACACACAAGAGAAAGTGTTCAGAAATAAACGAATCCTTCTTGGGGAATTGTAGACCAGGTCATATCAATGCGACACGACTAGCTAAGTTACATAAGGATGGATATTTGAATCCGTTCGAATTATCATCTTTTGAAACGTGCCCGTCATGTCTCAAAGGCAAGATGACCAAAACTCCGTTTATTGGACACAGAGAAATAGTGAAGGAACTTTTGGGACTGATACATAGTGATGTATGCGGTCCCATGTCTACACATGCTAGGGATGGTTCATCATACTTCATTACATTCACTGACGATCACTCAAGGCACGGACATGTGTTCCTGTTGAAACACAAGTCTGAAGCTTTTAAGAAATTCAAAGAATATAAGCACGAAGTCGAAAACCAAACGGGTAAAAGTATTAAACTCCTTCGATCTGACCGAGGAGGAGAATACTAAAGAAATGAGTTTCGGGACTATCTAAAAGGGAATGTGATTCTCTCTCAGCTTACTCCTCCGTATACACCACAACACAACGGTGTACCGGAACAGAAGAATCGCACCCTATTAGATATGGTGCGCTCTATGATGAGCACCGCTGAGTTGCCTATTTCCTTTTGGGGTTATGCTCTTGAGACAGCAGCATACCTATTGAATCAAGTTCCATCTAAATCTGTACCAACCACACCATATGAGATATGGAGTGGGAAAAGACCATGTCTTAAACGAGTTAAGATATGGGGTTGTCCGGCTTATGTCAAAAGGCAAAACCCGGACAAACTCGAGGCACGGTCAGTTCTTTGCAAGTTTGTGGGATATCCCAAACATTCACAAGGATATCTTTTCTACCACAGCGAGGAACAAAAAGTGTTTGTTTGTGGACATGCCACCCTTTTAGAAAAGAAATTTCTTGCAATGGAAATTAGTGGCAACGAGGTAGAACTGGAAGAAATTCCGGCAACACAAACTACAACTGAAAATTTAGTGGAACCAGAAGATTCGATAGCTCCTAACGAACCTCAGCCTCTCCGCCGATCTAGTAGTGTTCCTCATCCACCTAAGAGATACTACGGTTTTCTCGTTGATCGTGGGAGCGAGGATTGCATCATGGAAGATGATGACCCAACTAGCTTCGACCCGGCTATCATGAGTGGGGACTCTGTGAAATGGCTGGATGCAATGCGATCTGAGATGGAATCCATGTACACCAACAAAGTATGGACTTTGGAAGTTTCTCCTGAAAGGGTAAAACCCATTGGGAGAAAATGGATGTTTAAGAAGAAACTTGGTGTAGATGGAAAAGTTGAGACTTTCAAAGCTAGAATTGTTGCAAAAGGTTTTCGTCGGGTGTGGATTATGATGAAACATTTTCTCCAGTGGCTATGCTTAAGTCCATCCGGATCCTACTTGCCGTCATTACATACCATGACTACGAAATCTGGCAAATGGATGTTAAGACTACCTTTCTAATTGGTGATTTAGAAGAGTTCGTGTACATGACTCAGCCAGAGGGCTTCATGGACAGTGGGAGCAGCGGAAATGTGTGCAAGTTTCTTAAATCCATCTAAGGATTAAAGCTGGCACCACGGAGTTGGAACATCTGTTTTAATGTGGTAGTCAAAGAGTTTGACTTCATCAAAAACGTGGATGAACCTTGTATATATAAGAATGTGGCAGAGAGTAAGGTTGTCTTCCCCGTATTGTACTTGGATGACATACACTTGATAGGAAATGATGTTCATATGCTGCACTCGGTCAAGCTCTTCTTATCACATAGATTCTCAATGAAAGATCTAGGTGATGCCTCCTACATCTTTGGGATACTGGGAGTGTCCCAATCCAAGTACATTGACACCATACTAAAAAAGTTTAGTATGGAAGAATCCAAGCGTGGGAATTTACCCACGATCACAGGACTCACTCTCTCCAAAGTGATGGGAAGCCAACATAATTTTTGGTGCTTGGTTCTTGCTCACTTGACTTTTTCTTGAGCTCACACTCTTCATCTCATAGCATCTTCTTCAACTTCCACCATATCCCTCTCATGTGATGAGAATCCTAAGGTGTATTGAGACAAAGTATTCACACTCACTCTCTTCTTCAATCTTGGACATCTCAGTTGGCAAACTTGATGTCCGAGTTGCTTCGGTTAAGAAGCGGGAGCCTGTATAAAGAATCCTCGACGTGTGTCCTCTTCAACGAGCGTGACCGGAGAGCGAACTATGCCGGGGCAGCCGCAACAAGCATGGCGCAGAGATTGAAGACCGAAGGACACAGATCGATCGGTATAATCTCTCCAAACTCTTTTAAAGTTTACTAGTTTACGGTTAATGGTATGATCCGGGTATTATGGCTACGTTAGCGCCAGTTTGAAAAGTTTTTGTTCCGCATTTGGCCACGGATTGGTGGCCAGTGCACTGGCGTAGACTTACAACAAACTCACCCATGGTTGCTATTCTCACCTCATGAGTTTCATTCTCTTCTCCACTTCATCTTCTTCTTCATAAAGAGAAAGATTTCTAGCTTTTCTCAAGGTGAAGAAATATTGTGAGAAAAATAAATCTAAAGTGAGCAAAATTCCTACTTCGTCATCCTGTACTATACTAGCCATTTAGTTTAAGGTGTTTTCTTCACTAAACCCTAATTAATGAAGAGGTAGCTTGAGTTGGTGTCTCCTCGACGTAGATCATCTTCGGCCTCGAAGACTTCAAGCAAGCATGTTATGTTCATCTTGTGGAGCCTTTCTAGAGTCTGGGTATTCACTACTTGGAGCGTAGGGACTACTACACGGAGCTATTGAAGTGAATGACCGGTCTACAAAGATTGTATTCCTTGTTCACTTAGATGTAAAGTTGTTTACATTCTTGTATTGTCTAATTCTCTAGTTATGATTCTAGGTTTAGCATGGCAAATTTTTGAAAATGGCATGGACGATGCCCCCCGAAACCTTGTTGTTGTGCTAGGCATCCTAACAGTGGTATCAGAGCCAAGATGGAGAATTATACGATGTTTGTAGAATTACGAAACTGAAACAACTCTGAAACACACGAAATAAAAATCTACTTTCTGTCAAAATTTTTAAAGTGTCTAAATTTTTTTTAAGCACATGCAGAATGTTATATGAGATGTAACATGAACACAGTAGAAATTTGAACCCTCGTCGCCGGAATTTGGCCGGCGACATCTAAGGAAAATCCGAGCTCGCCGGTTATATAGTGGAATTTTGGCTTCAAATTTTTATGGCGTTCCAGTCGCTGGGTTTTGGTGTTTTTGGTGTTTCTTGTTTTTACTGATATTGCATGTGATATTATATTTCTCTAAAGGCAATTCGGAGTGTTTCGTAGTCGTAATTCTAACAACATTTTGGGTCATTTTAGACGACGTAAAAAGTTCGAACGGATATCAATAACCCAATTTTTCCCTTGCTAGAAATTTTCCAAGAGTTGGATTTTTCCATGTTTGAAATCCTCAGAAAATCATGCAGGTGATTCTGTGGACCCACTAGAAGAACGAAACCCTAACTAGATTCTGTGACCGTCAGAACCGCCATCAAACCCTAGGGTTTACGGTAGTTCCGCGGCGCCATAGGTGAGGCAAGGGTTGACCCATCTACGGTTGGTCCATAGGTCTTGTGGCAAGTTCTGGGTACTTTTTAAACTCCGCTCAAGTGTTGAGCTCTTTGGGAAATTTTGGGTGTTTGTTGATTCGATCGAAAAGTTTAACATCGTCTAGCTATCTATGATTGTGATATAATATTTGGAATCCACAATAATTAGTTATGTGATAATTTTTTTGAATTTTATAAATCTAGCAATTTAGTCTCATTTGATCGGTTGCCACGGAATTTTGATGTGGATCAAAAGTCCGTCGCAATCACGTAGCGTACGCGGATACTCACCGGGTAACCTTACTAGATTGCCATGCCCCATAGCCCCGACCAAGTGACTGTCGGAGAACGTCGTCGCCAAAAGCATCCGTTCGGCGGCCGCGGAGTTCCGCCTAAGTGCACTTTGTCGACGGAATCGGTAGTACGGCCGTCTACTAAAGTTTCCGACGAGCATTCGATCAGGTTATCGGGAATCTTGTTGAATTATCCGACAGGTTATTGTAAAGTGTTTTCAATATCGAGACAAAAATACGGGGTTTATAATTGTTAGGCATGCGATGTCTAAGGAATTCATATGGTTAGGCATGAATCCAAAGTATGTGATACATTAGTTTTTCACTTTCTTTTCTGCGACCGTAAGTGTAATATGTGGTGTATCGCCGGTTTCGTTGCTATACATTAACAATAATTGGGATACGCATATTTACTTACGTTAATGACATGTGATGTTATGTGTAGCTGTGATATGTTATACTGGATCGTCGAGTTTTGAATAGACGGTTTTTTTTTATGTGAGATGAGAGTTTTTCAATTTCATTCATGTAAAAACTTGTATGTAGTATTCTTTTATTGGGGCACTTCCGGGTTGAGGATGATGTCACCATTGATGTATATTATTTATTTTTCCGCATTAGGATAGAACCAAGGAGTAGAGCACAAGTAACCGGGTTCTAGAGTCCAGTGGGAGACCATCTCGAGGAGTCGAGACTGGGTCTCCTAACTCTAGAATTAGTAGGGTTGCTTGCCGCTCTCATAGGGGTCTAGGGATGTGGGATTGGCTATTCATCACTACCATGGAATCCGTGTTTTTTACTGGCTTAATTTAAAACACAGAATTTCTAGTATATCCAATATTTCATATGTGTTCTTCTGCTGCTGATATTCTATGATGTGATCACATGAAATTCTGAGACAAATGCTTATATTATATATATGATAAACAATAAATATTGCTGCTTTCGTTTTCTTTTGTGATGCTTAGGAAGCATTATTGATGGGACTTCATTAATGAGATTAATGAAATAAAAGAATCTAAAGATGTTGTAGAATCTTGTTTTAAAAACTGGTAGCTCTAGTTCTTGCTTTGCATAGCGGTATTCTTTGCAGAATATCGAGCACCTTATTCGATAAGGAAAGAGCGGAGATCCCATCACTGGGAGTGACCTCTTTAGCAAAACAGGCAGATGCTACAACCTACTCGGTTTTGTCTTTTGATTGCTTTTTTAGTTCTTTCTTTGCATAGTAGTATTTGTGAAATATCCAGCAACTCATTCGATAAGGAAAGAGCCGAGATCCCTTCACTGGGAGTGACCTCTTTAGCAAAACTAGTAAAAGCCTAAAAAACACTCCCTTTCAAAAATCACTCGATTCTACAACGATATCAAGTTCATTACGCAAAGGGTTTTCTTAAAAACCGGTCGTAGCCCTCCGTCATTTCAGATAAGTAGTATTTAGTATTTGTGTTGCGTTTGTTAACCTTGTCAAGGCATAGTGTGTGGTAGCTGATTAGTGCTTATCTGCAAAGCATATGATGCGATTGGATTATGATAGTCGTGCGGCCTTGTTGACCTTGCCAAGGGTCGTGCGGGTGGGTTTAATTCAATCATGAAATGTACGGGTTGAACTTGACTTGCGACTTATGGTTTGTTGACCTTATCAAGGTCATAGATCGCTTGGGGCAAAATATCCTCGGGAATTCCAAGTGTTGAAATTTGCAATGAGATTGCAAACCTTCTATGAGATAGTTGGATCCCGATACCCACTGCGAGTAAGAGTTACTCCTGGGAGAGTTTTACACATTACAATTAGCCAATCAAGTTGGTGTCAAGAAAGGTGTTAACGGGGTTACGCCCCTGGGAAAACGAGGTTTATTTTAATTAGGTCCGTGCGAAAGCACGGGGAACCTCCCTCAAAGTACCGATACTGGCCTGGCCGAAAGATTGGCGAACTTATAGGGTGTAATTAATCCCGGCTAGTCTTGCCTTTTAGGGTTTGAAGAAAGATTTGATAAAAACAGTGGGAGCCATCCTGAATAGATAAAATAATAACGAATTTCATCTTGCAAGAGCATACGCTGAGTGTCTTCTTCTCTCTCTCTTTTGGTAGCGACCATGTCACGCCTTAATCAAGATAATAATATGGATGCATTGACCGAACCCGCTTATTATACCGAGCTAGGGAACATTGGTTCCGCTCCAACCTATAATTGTTATAACTCCGAGCAGGAAAAACGGGAATATCCAGATTTCCACACGACCCAATCGAGGAATGAGCATGCTGATGCGTCTTCTTCGGGTGTGTTCATTACCGAGAACTGTTTCTCAGTACACTCTACGTCCTGGGTTTGAGATACCGGATCAGGATCCCACGTATGTAATCTGTTGCATGGGCTACAAAAAGGTAGAGAACTGAGATTGGGTGATATATCTCTAAGTGTTAGAGAATGGTGCAATTGTTGCAGCCAAATCCGTTGGCAAATATCACCTTGTATTAATATACTGATTCTAAACAAATGTTATTAGATACCGAACCTGATATACAACATTACATTAGATTCTTTATTAAGTTAAAGAAGCATATAATTTTGTACTGCATGATAATGTTGTGAACATTTTCCTGAATCAAGAGCTGATTGCATCAGGCACGTTATTAAATGGCATATAAGTTCTAAATAAAACCACATTTCAAAGTATGTAGAACACACACAAGCGGAGCAGTTCAGAAATGAACGAATCCTTCTTGTGCATTGTAGATGTAACACCTTAGAATGCAATTAGTGGTTAATTAAGTGAAAATATGGTTTTTAGTAAAAAGTTTACCAAAACGGTTTTTAAATATTTTATAGAAATTAATGAATATTTTATTAGAATTTAATTTGGGCTTGCACACACATGTGCATGTTAACCTAGGGCTAGTTTGGGGTTAAACCATACTTAGTAGCCATGGTGTGTTAACACATTTCATTAGATAAAACATGTAATTTATTAAGTATTTTAGTTTCAAAAAAATGATTTTCCTTTTGGGTTGACTTGTGGAGGGAGGAAGAGAGAGAGAGAGAGGGATTGATGAGGGTTAAGCATGGGAGACAATGCATGCTTGGCATTAAATGAGGAGAGAGAATGTGCCATGCTTGCTCCCATACCCCCCTCTCACTCTCTCTCTATTATTTGAAATCCTAATTTCTTTCTCTCATATTTTCCTCAACTCTCTCTCCCCTAACTGAAACACTTCAGCCCCCTTCATCAAACCCCAACCCAAATCACCAAATCTTCACTACCCCTCTTCAAAAATCACACTACACCCTTCTCTAGACTTAAGCCAAAGTCCATGGAGATCACTTGGAGCTAGGAAAGTGGGAGTTTTGAGCAATTTTGGAAAGGTAGTTCTATTCTTTCTGTTATTTAGCTAGTGACATGTTGTAGTGTCGTGTAGTTCCAGTTTAGAACCATAATGTCATACTTTTATGCCGATGTCGTATTTTAGTGTCGTTTTTGTGTTACTGTGACCTGCTGTTAACCCGAGACTTTTTGGTAAAACCAAACAATATAGGGTTGTAGACCTAGTTAACTTGAGTGTGTACCTGGAGTACGAGACGGATCTGGGCGATTTTGGCCGACGACATAGGGCACAATTCCGGCGAGCTCGGCCTCGTGGCGAGCTGAGGGCTTGGAAATTTTGGGGTAGCTTCCTGCTATGGTTTTTGGGTTTTTGGTACTGTTAGAATTTTTGGTAATGTCTGTGGGTAAAATCTGGGATCGTATACGTAGTTTTTAGTATTACGTCGACGCTCGATATGGTCCGTTTCAGTTCTGCGCTTCATGTGAATTCAACGTGCCGGATCTGTTGTTTTTGTGTCGCACAACCCCTTTATCCATTAAACGAACACTTAAGTGATTGTGGGAGTCGGTGTGTCGTTTTAAGTTTAATTGTGCGTATTGGTCGATTTCTAAGTTTTGCTTTGCTTTGTATTAAGTGTTGTTTTACCCAGGTCTTTGCTTCGGTTTTCACTAAAATACCATATTGTCACAAATTAGTGTTTTATTTTAAAAACGTTTTTAAGCCAAGCTTTAGGATACAGAGTTTCTGCTATTTCTAGGATTATCTTCTTGATGAGCAAACATATACATTTGACTGTACTTGGTGCTAGGAGTGTAGTGTAAAAACCTGGACCACTTTTTCCTGATTTTGGCCGATATCAAGCCTATGGTGGCCGGCCCAATTTTGATGGATCATGTTGAAACTTTGCAAGTAGTTGTTTGTAGGTATTATAAGAGGTTTGGTCTTGTTTATTTTTCTTCTTTTTGCTTCAGATAAAATCTGGAGCCATTTACCTATAATTTGTGTAGCGGGACTTGCGCGACACGTACGTTACGAGATGGGTTTGGTGATGCTGTGTGTCACAGCGTGTCGGGGTGGTTTTTGACGTATGCACACACGTTCTGGCGTTACCTATACACACGCGTTTAGCTTGCGACGCTAGTTTCTTGTGTAATCTCAATATCGCGGTTTTGCAGGGTTTTGCCTTATGTGCGTTATTTGTGTAAATTCTAGGTTCGCAGGCGGGGAATTCAGACGCCGCGAAGAAGGGAAAGCAGGTGGTCGGATACGCTTGGCTCGAGATCACCTGTGAGTAGATTTAACATCTACGGGGAAATCGCCCGTATGGCGGTATACGTCAGGGCTTTATAGGAAGTTGTAGCTGTTTGTGTATATGCCCTAAAGGCCATTACTGTATCATACTAGTTTGTATATTACTTAATGGAAGCTTAAAATATTCACCTTGTATTAATATTCTTGCTCAAAATAGTAGTATGCTACTTGGTTTATTTCTGCTTTAATGTGTGCATGTGTTTCTTATAGCATATCGCCTTTGCACATTAGTGGAGCCCTTAGAATCTTTGCTTGATTACCAGCGTTGTTATGGAAGTCACACTCGTGGGGGCTGGGTAATCCACAAGAACATCCTTATGCAGGTCCCTAGTCGTAGGACTATCGAGACAAGGCATCGATACTCCGGAGTAGACTAGCGTATGCGCTTCTCATCCCATCTTGGGAGACGGTCTGTCCCACAGCCGTCAGTACGTCGTACTTGAGATAGTATGCGGGTGCTCGTTAGGTTACGAGTACACTGGACAGGACTCGTCGGGAACTATTGGTTGGTATTATACCTATCGTCAGTTATCAGTTCCCAGGTGACATGAGTATAGCTAAGTCCGTTGACTTGACACTGTCACTTCGCCTCGAGTGTGTTCCCACTGTTCTTAGATTGCTACCTACGACGGCTCAAAGGAATCGTGCAAACAGGTAGCAGTTGGGTGCAGTCCCGAAGCACTTGGAGGAAGTGAAGGATAGATAGGATTCGTCTCTCCCGGTATTGGGGGTTGATATCGCGCTGTGTCTAGGCGAGCCATTACACAAAGTCCCTGGCCAGGGCAAGCGAGATATACTGGTAGGTTTCCAGTGTTATCTCAGGGTGTTCTGGGCTACACTCCGCCATGACTTGTACCGCTATTAGGGGACTGACGTTTACCGCCCCCTAGGCCCGCCATGCGATACTCTTAGACGAACACACCGGACTGTACGGAGACTGTCATATTCAGGCTCAGTAGGAGTTCAGATGGGTTTACCTCGTCAGTCTTCTTATCGGCATCTACCTGGAGACCGTTACGTACAACTAGTACCGCTTGCGGTCTGTGGTTAAACCCACAGCCAGCGTAGTGTCGAGTCTTTAGAGTCCCACACAGAGGGTTATTCACTTCTAGGCAAAACGACTAGAGGTCGCATGGTTTTGCGACGGGATTCGTTCACATCCGCGCACTTGTGCACGTTTGGTGTCCGGACAACTTATACTAGCGGGCATTGTTTTAAGCCAAATCCTAGTATAGGTATTGGGGATTGGTTTTATCTCTTTGTATTCGTGTTCCTCGGAACACGGATACGGGTGTGTATGCACAGTTGACTGAGGAAGAGGCAGAGGACTTTCATTAGGGTTGATGACCGTTGTCTTTTTCTTAACCCTAATGTTTATATATGAAATATGATTATTAATATTAATTAATTATAATTGTGTTATGGTTAGGGTTGTTGACCATTTGACTATGGTTGACTTGTTGACCTATGTTGACATATTGACCATCATCATTTCATATAAAAGATGCTCTTTGATTCTTGCAAAAGTAATTAATGTGAAATGATAATGGTCATTTCAAGATTAACCATCACAATTACCTTTAGTTAATTATTTCATTATCATAATTCACATATATGTGAGAAGATTGGCTTTATCTTCTCATTCTATCATTCTCATTCTCTCTTATCCTCTTCCTCTCTCTCAAAGCTCTCCCTCTCATGAGTTGAGAACCATTAAGCTTTGAGATAAAACCTTCAAAATTACTCTCTACTCTTTCTAAGGTTCTAGGTTTAGCACATCAAGCAACTTAGTTACTTCTAGTTTGAGGTAAGAGCCAAAGGTAGAGACCCTCGGGTGGATCTTTCTTCGGCAAGAGAAGGCGACGAGGACAGCCCGTTCATCCCACTCCAAGGAGCAAGAAGAGAAGGACTTCAAAACTTAGGTATAACCCTTTAACCGAGTAGGTAACTCTTTTAACTTGGTTGTTAGTTTATGTTTAGCTAAGATCCTCCTTTTGTAGATTGTAAAAATCCGTTTTTTATACCGTTTCCGCCTCCCCGTAAGCACCGGGGTAGGCAACGTGGACTTACAGTGGTATCAGAGCCTAGCTAAACACAAACTAACTAGTTAGCAATGTATCTAGAACTTCGATCGGACAAAAAACCGCAAAACACCCCATAAAATTCAAGTTTCTGCCGATTATTATTTCTGCTCAAAAAATAATAAATCATGTACCAAAAATCGGCTCAGGCTTTTTAAAGAACAGGCAAGAAAAACGATCCAGTGAGTCGACCAACCCACTGCGGTTCCGAGGCAAGAGCTTGCTCCTGCCGCGGATCCGCGGCCGAGTTGACTCGGCCGTGGAACGTTTCTCCTGCAGTTTTCTTCTGATGGTATTTTGTGATTTCTGAGATGGTTAGTTTCTGCCCAGAATTTCCAGAGAACAAGTTTGTTTTTGGGGTGGTTACAAATCCGTATTTTGATCGATTTTCTGTAGACTTTGGCTAATGGGTTGTATCTGTGATGTGATATATGTATTGAACGTCTGCTAATCGCTATACGTCGATTAGTGGGGTTATACATATCTGTGATCTGTAATGTTGATGGTTTGTGTATATGAATTCGTTGGATTGTCGCGGATGAATAGCCGGGGGGTTGTGAGATGAGAGTTTTCTTATTCTTTCAATTCAAGTAATATGTAAATTGATGTAATATTATTTATATGGCCGCACAACCGGGATGCGGTTGTAGTCGTCATTGTATAATTTCTTTTACTTTTTTTGCTCCTAGGATAGACCCAAGGTGGGGTGCACAAACTACCGGGTATCTCGAAGTGCCGAGTGCCCTACTCACGTTGTTGAGGGAGGTTGCTTCACTTCGGGTACTTGGCGGGTAGTTTGCCGCACCCGTAGGGGTCTAGGGTGGGGTTTGGCTATTCATCGCGACCGTGTAATCCGCTCTTCGTTACAGGATCGTACGAAATGCGGATTCCTAAGATATCCAATGTATTCGTCTGTGATCTGGAATGGCTATCATTGCATGTGACGAATGTATATATTTATATATATGATATCTATTTAGGCGTTGCTTATGTTTTGCAACCGCTCTAGTCTAGCCCCCACTCTGTCGTTAGTTAAGTAACCTAACGGGTGATGACAGGACCACGTGGCGAATACGGATGGCATAAGCGTACGTCATATTTTCGTTGTTTTCTGCAATGGTAGGATTAATTGATGGGACGCATGTTCACACCATAATATTGCATTATTATATTCCCCATTCTTAGTCTTTTTATAAATAAACAGGTGCTTTTGACGCATGTCTACTACATGTTACAGGTTCTTGGACAGAAAACAGTGAAAACGCTGAAAAGACGATGAAAAAGTGGACTTTGACCAAAAAATAGGAGGATCTTAATCAAGCCTAGACAAAGAACAGTTCACAATCAACAAGGCAACGCAAGATCCAGAATATTAAGGCAAACGGTTAAAAAACCATTGCAAAATTGTTCACTGAAGATCTGGAACCAATGAAGAAGCCCAAGTGAAGAAAGAACCAAAGAATATTAAAGCCCAGAAAGCCCAAAACAATACCTGAAAATTTCAGCATTTGATCCAACTATTGGGCCGCGGAACCGCGGCCCAACCCCCACCTATGCCACGGTTCCGCGGCCATCTAGGGCTTTCAGGAGATAAAAAGTTTACCATAATTTGGTGGCGGCTTTGACTAGTCAACCTAGGGCTATTTTTGTAATTATAGACATGCAAATCAATTGTAACCTAGGGTATCCTATTCTCTATAAATAGGAACTCTACTCATTGTAATTTCTTATGCCTCCCTTTAATGAATAAAATTTAGAAATCTTTTGGAGAGCATCGGTGTTTCTTCTCCATTCAGAAATTCAGATCTGACAACCCTGCATGGATGATTGGAGGGATGCATCTGTAAGTGATTTAATTTCTTGCCTTAGTGTAGATTTAAATTCCTTGCCCTAGGTAGATTTAATTTCATGCCCTAAGAACTTGTTTAGGTTTTAGCTTTGGGGAATGATTTTGAGAGATGGGATCTCTCATCCCTTTCTTTCCCACCAAATATTTACAATAGGACTCTATGCATACATGCATATACCGCTCCCTACGGCACTCTATCCCTCGAGGTAGCGGTGATACCGTAGTATAAAGGCCCGGGTGTGATGTTTTCCATGGAGGTTA
Source organism: Agapanthus africanus (assembly GCA_030015575.1). NCBI lineage: Eukaryota > Viridiplantae > Streptophyta > Magnoliopsida > Asparagales > Amaryllidaceae > Agapanthus > Agapanthus africanus. The sequence goes on along the minus strand of JASDDO010000014.1, from coordinate 468,268,267 downwards.
GGGTAAGGATCTCTAAAGGAAGGACAAGAACCTAGAGGAAGGATCACCTTCCCGAACGGATCTAATCCACTTTATTGATAATTACTAACTCCTCACAGATCTTCATTCGGGTATAGAAAGCGTTGAGGTTTACTTGCATTTCCAAACCATCCCTAAACCTAGCCCTAGCAAGAATAGATCTAGATAATTAGTATAGATTAATTAGGTTTTTAGATTTAATAATTAATCCGAACACCCTTCGGAATTAACTCGTAAGAGCGAATCGGAAATTCACAACATCCCTGTGGACCGACCCGTACTCACAGGCTAGCTTCATGCGACGCCGTTCTTGATTGCGGTAATAGATAGTTTTTGACATACGAATCAACGCATTAAAATTAATGCAAGAAAATAAACCAAGTAAACTTCGTTGGAACACTTTCAAAACCACTCGGTTACTTTTAAAAACCAACTTTTAAATGCGGAGCTTGAACCACTCCTTTTAAAAGCTATCTAGTTCCATCGATTATATCAAGTTCACTACGTTCACGGTTTCGCCAAAACCATTCATAGCCCTCCATCATTTCAGTTAAATATTTGGTAGTATTCAAGCTATGTATTTTGACCTCGCGCCAAGGCATAGTGATTGGTAGCTGCCGGATATTTATCAGTTGCGTAGATAGAATGCGTTGGTTTGAGACAGTCGTACTGCCATTTTGGCCTACGTCAAGGGTAGGTACGGGTGGGTTCAAATTAACCTGGATAATGATGTTGGAGATAGTGCCCTCATAGTCAATTATTGGATCGCAAGTACGTGATTGCAATGATTGCGGAGGACCTATCCCGGTAGGACAGTCTTACTCGAGATGATAGTATGCTATCTGGTTTGCCTTTATCAGTCGTGTACATGTTCAGGTGACTGATTGCATGTTACACTTTGATAGAGCCCTTAGGATCTTGCTTTACTACCAACAGTATGATGGCGATCATATACGTGAGAGTTGGGTAGTTTATACGCATATCCTTAATTATGGTCCCTAGTCGTGGGAGTTTCGAGACAGGGCATCGATACTCCGGAGTAGACTAGTGTGTACAGTCGAGACCCCGACGAGGGGCGGTGGCCGGTCTCACAAGCCACTGGTGTCAGTTGGATCACCTAAGATGTATACAGGTGCTCATTGGGTTATGAGTACACCGGACAGGACTCGCCGGGAATCTGCTAGTTAGTATTATATCTATCGTCAGATAGCAGTTCCCTGGTGACATGTGTACAGGTTAGTTCATCGACCTGAGGTCGTCATTTGTCTTGTGTGAGTTCCCACTATGCTTTGATTTCTACCCTACCACGGCTCAAAGGAGTCGTGCAAACAGGTAGTTTTTGGGTACAGTCCCGAGCCATATGGAGGCACGTGAGCGGATCGGCAGGGGATTCGTCTCTCCCGGTATTGGGGGCGAGGTCGTGCTATGTCTAGGAGAGCCATTACACAAAGTCCATGGCCATGGTAGGAGATTTACTGGTAGGTACTCCAGTAGTATCTCAGGGTGTAATTGGGCTTCACTCCGACACGACTTATACTGCTATTGGGGGTCTGACGTTGCTAGCCCTCTAGACAGATATGCGATACTCATAGACGAATGGACCGGACTGTATATACATTGTCACTGTTAGGCTCAGTAGGGTTTTCCGGATGAGTGCGCTCATCGGCATCCCTTGAGGTCAGTCCATGGGCAGCCGTTACGCATTGCTAGTGCCGCTGACGGTTTGTGGTTAAACCCACTGCCAGGGTGCTGACGAGTCATTAGAGTCCCCCACAGACAGTTTCCCAAGTTCGGGCGAAACGTTGTAGAGGCCGTATGGTTTTATGGCAGGGTTCGGAAAATGCACGTGCGTTTACGCACGTGTTATTTTTCGGGCAGATAATACTGGTCGGCTTTGGTTTAAGCCGGATCCGAGTATTATATTGAGTAGGTATAATATCTTTGTCCCAGTTGCATTTGTATTCGGTCGTAATACAAATGCGGGTATATTTATACAGTTTCGGGGTTTTCCTGAAAGTCGTTTCAGGATCACTTTTGGAAGTTGCCAGTTTCCAGTTTTCTATCAGCCGTCTTTTAACATTCGGTTAAAGACGGATTTATCTTTTCTTGGATGAGGTGAGTCGTGCTTCTAGAAGGTTCTAGAATTTGGTGACTAGGTTTATTGGTGTTATGTTCTAATTGGTTGCATTAAAGGTGTGATGAGGTGTATTAGTGATTCATGCTTTAGTATTAATTCTTCTTGTCTTGCTTAAGATATTTTGAAGTGAGAAGCTTCATACCTTATGGTCACCACTTGCTCCTACGGTCACCTCCCTCTTCTATATTAGTGCACACCCCTCTCTCTCCTCATACACTCTCTCACTTGATGTTTCATTTTGCTAGAAAAGATTATGATAGGTTTATCGGTGTATGGAATTTCACAGTCCATTTCATTCCATCACCCGATTTCCACGGCAACTTCATTAACCGATCGTCCACGGATTTGGACGAAGTGAGACAAAGTCATCTACTCATTCTCTACATCAATCTTGGTCGTCTCTTTTAGCAAACTTGACGATCGAGTTGCCTCGAGTCAGAGGCGGGAGCCCGTTTAAAGAACCGATCATGTGGTGCCACCTCGACGAGGAGATCGGAGATCGACGAGATCGGAGCAGCCGCAACGGAGCGTGGGATGATGGTTAAAGAACGAAGGACTCGGATCGTTCGGTATAACTTTCCTATACTCTTTACAGTTTGTTAGTTTAGCAATAATGGCAGATCCGGGTTAAAGTATACGATAGCACCAAGTTTAAAAGTTTTTGTTCCGCATTTGGCGTCTGTAGACTGCCGGGGCGCTAGCGTAGACTTACAGTGGTATCAGAGCCTAACCATTTTGCTATACTAACTTGTGCTAACGCGTTCAAAACATCGATCCGACCGGAAATCGAAAATTCCAAAATCCAAGCCCGACAGTTTCTGTTAATTTTAAACGGTCTCAAAAATTATTTCTGGATGTCTTAAAAATCAGATCAGGGTTTTCTAAGAACTACGACGAAATTTGGGGTCGTGATCCCTCCAAGCTGCCGCGGAAGCGCGGCCAAACCCATGGTTTGGCCGTGCAACCGCGGCCACGTGGGGAGCACGTGCTCCCAAATTTTGTCAGTTGGTTCTCTGTGGGATTTTGGGGTTTTTGGTATATATCGTTTTGGCCCAGATTTTGTTACTGTTCACCAGTAAGTAGTGGGGCCCACTTTTTGATATTTGGTCGATCGAAATTTAAACACGTTAGTTTACAGTGCTTACATTATATCTCCGACCGGGAATGTCATTTGATCGGTAAACCGCGTTTGACTACTATAGTTCTTTTAGACGGGTTTGCGAACGTGACATTCGCGTTGATGTTCTGTGTTGTGCTGTGATGTTGCGGATTTGTCGTGATGGATAGCAGTGTGCAATGATAGTACAGTTTGTGTTTATTTGTACATTTGATATTGCGGGGCGAGCGTCCAACATGTGGACTGCCGTCACTGCCTGTTGTATAATATTCTTTTGGGGCACGACCAGGTTGCGGTCGATGTACCTATTGTACTATTTTTCATTACTGTACTAGGTTTTGCCCCGCGACGGAGTGCACGGATAGCCGGGTTCTGAAGGGCAACGGGTCCGCATCTCATGGCTTTGAGAGGCAGAGGGGCCCCACTTCAGAATTGGCAGACTATTCGCCGCACTCGTAGGGGGTACAGGTTGAACCAAGGAGGGGTGCTCAATTTACCGGATTCCGTGAAGTGTCGGGTGTTCCATTCACTATGCTGTGGGGACTGCCTCGCTTTAGGTTTTGGAGGGTAACTTGCCGCACCCGTAGGGGTCTAGGTTTCATTGCACAGGCTATCCACACGACAGGGGAACGTCGAGTTTCAGCAGCGGCTCTGTGAAACTCGGGGATCCCAGATTATCTGTATTGTTCTGTGATGCTTATTACTTTTCTGTAATGTTGCATATTATCATGCCTGGAGCGATTATGTATATTGGTTTATATACTATTAGATGTTGTATATGTTTTACACCCGCGCTAGTCCAGTCCCCGCTCTGTCGTTAGTTAAGTAACCTAACGGGTGATGACGGGACCCAGTGACGAATGCGGATGGCATATACGTACATTTTATTTTCGTTCTTTTCTGGTGTGATTAATTGATGGGACTGCGTTGATTCTGATCAATGCAAAGTAAAAACAAACCTGTATACAGTTGTTGGAACAATTTAAAAAGTGTTATTGCAAAGACGTTTTCTTTTGTTATGCATAGCGGTATTCAGTGGAATATCCAGCACCTCATTCGACGAGGCAAGGGCCGATATCCCTTCACCGGGACCGACCCCTTGGACAGAAGTTTGCGTCAGAGTAATAACTTCACTATAGTCGATTACATGTTGCTTTGCATAGCGGTATTCAGTGGAATATCCTGCACCTCATTCCACGAGGAAAGAGCCGAGATCCCTTTACCGGGAGTGACCTCTTTAGCAAAAAGGTTTTCGCCACTATATTTTAAAAAGCTATCAGGATCCTTCAGCGATATCAAGTTCACTACGCTAAAGGTTTTTCGCCAAAAACCAGTCGTAGCCCTCCGTCACTTCTTTTGGGTATTCAGTAGTATTCAAGCTACGTATTTTGACCAACGCCAAGGCATAGTGTTTGGTAGCTGCTGGGTATTCAATTGTTGCATAGATAGATGAGTTAGTTTGGGACAGTCGTTCTGCCATTTTGGCCAACGTCAAGGGCATGTGCGGGTGGGTTCAAATTGGCAAGATAGTGACGGGTAGAACTTGGCATGTGACTTATGACATTTTGACCAACGCCAAGGTTATAAGAGCATGGGGCAAAAACAATATCAGGAGTTTCTAAAGAAACTGAAACTTGCCGAGTATGCGCATACCTTCTGGAGTATGAGTAACGTGGATGCATTCCATCACGTTATCATGCGATGAGAGTTGGATCCTGATTCCCACTGATGAGTTGGTTTACTCTTCGGGTGATCCCGATTGATTCTTCTTTAGGTTTGGAGGAGAATTTGACAGGACAGTGGGAGGTTTCCGGATTAGATAAAATAATGACCATTCTGATCTAGGTTAGAGTGCATGCAGAGTGTTTCTTTTCTCTCTCTCTCTTTGGCAGCGACCTTTGACCGACCCTAGACTATGACTCAGTGACCAGGTTGACCGAACCTTCTTAAAATACTGGCTTTTAGATTGTCTGAGTTGCATAAGTCATTGCCACTCCTTCTTCTACCCTTTGAATTTCTCAGAACACCCGTATTACTACGGATATCCACTTCCATTGGATAGAGCCATCGTATGGTTATATACGAACTCGAAGGGACTTCTTCGGGGATGGATCCAGGTTCAGGAGAAATAGAATTGGTTTATTCAGTTGTCTTTTATTATCACCTTCTCTCAGGTTGCGAGAGCTCCTTAGTTTAGGAGAGTACACCTATTACGCTTATTGGATAGTCTTATTCCAAACCATAGGCTGGTGCCGAAAGGTAGGGAATGAAGAAAACCAATTAGCCTAAGTAGGGTGTGCAGAAGGTAATATGTAAAGACAAAATAAAGGGATTAGAAAGAGGGCAAAGTAAATTGCGACTGATATCATTCACGACCAAAACCGCGTACTTCATCGCCACTCCTATTTCACCTTTAACAGAATAAGGTATTATTCAGTTGTCTTTTATCGTCACCTTCTCTCGAGTTGCGAGTACTCCTTGGTTTAGGAGGGTACACCTATTATGCTTACTGGATAGTCTTCTTCCAAACCATAGGCTGGTGCCGAACGGTAGGGAAGGAAGAAAACCAGTTAGCCTAACGATGGTGTACAGAAGGTAACGACTAAAGACAAATAAAGGGATTTGGAGAGATGTCAATAAAATATACGGTTGAAGTCATGAATTGGATTATGGAAGAGGCATTACTATGAATACCAGGATACCCCTACGAAACATTTTCATGTTTCAGTGCATTGTTAAAGGAAAAACTGTTTTCCCGATTAGACACTTACTCCAAGGGTATGTATTTACCAGGTTTCATTCTCATATCTGTATGGTTTTACAGATGATGAGTGGGAGTAAGATATTGGGAATTAGGTGATCATCCTCATTATATCGGAATTCGTTGTAATTGGTGATATTTGAGGAAATCGCCAGGGTACAGTTTTCCACCTACAACGCACAGGTTTTGAGTTGTTTAACTCAGCGGACTTATACAGAGTATTGTATGTTGTCTAGTGTCCATCAGGACAAAGGGGTAGGTCCTCGTACTATGTTCTGTTTACTTATAACTTCTCTAGTATTTAGACGAGTGTTTCGTAGAAATACAAGGTCTGAGTTTTGAGAAGTTGTGGGTATAAGAATAAAGTAGAGAACCAGGTGTCACAAGTATCGGGATTCTTCAAAAAGATCGAAGATGTAGATTCTTGTGATTGGTATTCAGATGATAGTGATGGTTTTGAGAAACGTGTTTCTCTTTCAGGTTACTCATAATTGGATGGATTCCTAAGTTGAGTAATGCTGATTAGCCTCTTTCCATTAAGTTGATATGCACTGGAGACAGCTGCATGGATTGAATCTTGGTTCCAATTAAATAAGTGCCAAAGTTTCTATATTGGATATAGAATAGTTCGTACCTTAAAAGATATTAAGGTACGGGGAGTTGTCCAGCTTATGATTAAAACCAGACACTGGATAACTCAGGGCACGTTTCTATAATGGCTGTTTGTGGGTTGACCCTGGCTATGACGAGGGTTGATATTCTACCATTTAGAAGATCAATAGTGATATTGTTCTTGACTTGCCACAGTTTTAGTAAAATGGATCTTTTTCAGAAAACAGTAGTGGGAGTATGGTAGAACTGGAAGTGATTCCAGAACCGCGAACGATTACGGAAAATTTAATAGGACCTATATATTCAATCAGGTTTGACATTCCAATAGCCACTCCGCAGATTTGGTAGGTAACCTCAGACACCCGAGAGGTACTTCGGTAGGCTCAAGGACGGTGACAGGGAGGTTCTTATCTACCCAGGCTTGACACTACTGATGTTCCAGGCTATGAGACCCGGTAGGAGGGTTGTCGTAGTCAGTGGGAGCAGCGGAAGCATAGTGGGAAAGATGCTTATATCTATTTATAGACTTGAGCAGTTATAGCGGGGATCGATCATCTAATTTTGATGTGATAGTCATAGGTTTGACTTCAATCAGAATAGGGGATGGATCAGTTAAGAAGGTAGTAGGGTGTGATGTCATGGTATCTGAATGACATACACAGAGTAGGAAGTGAAATTCCTATACTACGATCGGTTGTACTGTGGTCGTCACACAGTTGTTTCTCCAGACAGGATATGGATATAATATTTGACATTCTGGTTTCTGGATCTATGGTTTTAGATCTGGATTTGGGTAGTTTCCCAATGTGGGTACTTTGACAGTTATTCTAATGGTTTTTGGAATAGTTGACTCCTAGCATGGTGGTGTACGTGCAGATGATGGAGTCACCCTCTCTAAAGGTGTCTTACAGACTAAAGGGGAGAGGGATGTGCATGATTGGCAGATCACTTGCTTAGGCAATTGAGTCAATCATGAGATGTCAAGTACCACACCAAATGTTGGTTTTGCACTAGATGCAATAAGTTTGTATTAATCCAATCCTGGAGAAACATAAGGAAGCAGTTTTAGAACATAAGTACATGTTCTATGGATTTGATGACGGCAGCCTCCTTCGGGAGACGATTATCATTCCAGGTTTCAAAGGTGACGTGGATGACAGAGTGACTGTCAGAGTTTTAGTTTTTCCCTCTGACGAAGAGGGACAGTATTATGGACAGGTGGTCCAAGAGGATACTGTGGGTGGCAAGGTGCCCGATACTGATTAGGTTCAGTGATCGATTCAGTCTAAGAAGTTTGGATATGGAGTTCATTTATGAACTAAGGTCCCATCAGATATCCAGACATGTTCTAAGACAGTTATTACTCGATTCGGGAGATGGCTTTCTCCGCGAACTTGAGTTTTAGAGAGATATAGAAAGAAACATCTAGGCGGATCCACTCACTGAGGCTATTTCTCGAACACAATAGTTTTACAAACGGGCTTTGTGAAACTGATTAGTAGAGGAGTTGGATGTTCGGTTTCACACGGGCTGTGAGTAGTCGACATCGCAATATTAGCCTTGAGTGCAAGTGGGAGATTGTTGGAGATAGTGCCCTCATAGTCAATTATTGGATCGCAAGTACGTGATTGCAATGATTGCGGAGGACCTATCCCGGTAGGACAGTCTTACTCGAGATGATAGTATGCTATCTGGTTTGCCTTTATCAGTCGTGTACATGTTCAGGTGACTGATTGCATGTTACACTTTGATAGAGCCCTTAGGATCTTGCTTTACTACCAACAGTATGATGGCGATCATATACGTGAGAGTTGGGTAGTTTATACGCATATCCTTAATTATGGTCCCTAGTCGTGGGAGTTTCGAGACAGGGCATCGATACTCCGGAGTAGACTAGTGTGTACAGTCGAGACCCCGACGAGGGGCGGTGGCCGGTCTCACAAGCCACTGGTGTCAGTTGGATCACCTAAGATGTATACAGGTGCTCATTGGGTTATGAGTACACCGGACAGGACTCGCCGGGAATCTGCTAGTTAGTATTATATCTATCGTCAGATAGCAGTTCCCTGGTGACATGTGTACAGGTTAGTTCATCGACCTGAGGTCGTCATTTGTCTCGTGTGAGTTCCCACTGTGCTTTGATTTCTACCCTACCACGGCTCAAAGGAGTCGTGCAAACAGGTAGTTTTTGGGTATAGTCCCGAGCCATATGGAGGCACGTGAGCGGATCGGCAGGGGATTCGTCTCTCCCGGTATTGGGGGCGAGGTCGTGCTGTGTCTAGGAGAGCCATTACACAAAGTCCATGGCCATGGCAGGAGATTTACTGGTAGGTACTCCAGTAGTATCTCAGGGTGTAATTGGGCTTCACTCCGACACGACTTATACTGCTATTGGGGGTCTGACGTTGCTAGCCCTCTAGACAGATATGCGATACTCATAGACGAATGGACCGGACTGTATATACATTGTCACTGTTAGGCTCAGTAGGGTTTTCCGGATGAGTGCGCTCATCGGCATCCCTTGAGGTCAGTCCATCGGCAGCCGTTACGCATTGCTAGTGCCGCTGACGGTTTGTGGTTAAACCCACTGCCAGGGTGCTGACGAGTCATTAGAGTCCCCCACAGACAGTTTCCCAAGTTCGGGCGAAACGTTGTAGAGGCCGTATGGTTTTATGGCAGGGTTCGGAAAATGCACGTGCGTTTACGCACGTGTTATTTTTCGGGCAAATAATACTGGTCGGCTTTGGTTTAAGCCGGATCCGAGTATTATATTGAGTAGGTATAATATCTTTGTCCCAGTTGCATTTGTATTCGGTCGTAATACAAATACGGGTATATTTATACAGTTTCGGGGTTTTCCTGAAAGTCGTTTCAGGATCACTTTTGAAGTTGCCAGTTTCCAGTTTTCTATCAGCTGTCTTTTAACATTCGGTTAAAGACGGATTTATCTTTTCTTGGATGAGGTGAGTCGTGCTTCTAGAAGGTTCTAGAATTTGGTGACTAGGTTTATTGGTGTTATGTTCTAATTGGTTGCATTAAAGGTGTGATGAGGTGTATTAGTGATTCATGCTTTAGTATTAATTCTTCTTGTCTTGCTTAAGATATTTTGAAGTGAGAAGCTTCATACCTTATGGTCACCACTTGCTCCTACGGTCACCTCCCTCTTCTATATTAGTGCACACCCCTCTCTCTCCTCATACACTCTCTCACTTGATGTTTCATTTTGCTAGAAAAGATTATGATAGGTTTATCGGTGTATGGAATTTCACAGTCCATTTCATTCCATCACCCGATTTCCACGGCAACTTCATTAACCGATCGTCCACGGATTTGGACGAAGTGAGACAAAGTCATCTACTCATTCTCTACATCAATCTTGGTCGTCTCTTTTAGCAAACTTGACGATCGAGTTGCCTCGAGTCAGAGGCGGGAGCCCGTTTAAAGAACCGATCATGTGGTGCCACCTCGACGAGGAGATCGGAGATCGACGAGATCGGAGCAGCCGCAACGGAGCGTGGGATGATGGTTAAAGAACGAAGGACTCGGATCGTTCGGTATAACTTTCCTACACTCTTTACAGTTTGTTAGTTTAGCAATAATGGCAGATCCGGGTTAAAGTATACGATAGCACCAAGTTTAAAAGTTTTTATTCCGCATTTGGCGTCTGTAGACTGCCGGGGCGCTAGCGTAGACTTACAAATGATGGGTAGAACTTGACATGTGACTTATGACATTTTGACCTCACGCCAAGGTCATAAGAGCATGGGGCAAAAATCCACATCGGGAGTTTCAAAAGAAACTAAAACTTGCTAGCGCTACATACCATTTGGAGTGTGATGATTCTGGTAGGATTCCTTCAGTTTTGTCACAAGATGATATTTGGATCCCGATCCTACTGTGAGTATATGCTACTCCTCCGGAACTTTCTCACTTAACGATCAATGCTATAAACCAAGTAGGTGTCTAGAAAGGTGTTAGCAGGGCTACGCCCACAGGGAAAAGAGGTTATTTAATTAAGGAACATCGTGAAAGCGTTGGAAAACCTCCCTCGAAGTACCGACACAGGCCAGGCTGAACGGTTAAGCAAGAATTGTACAGTGAGATTGATCCCGACTAATTCTTACTTTATGGTTTGAGGAGGGATTCGAGAGACAGTGGGAGCCATCCTGTTTAGGCAAATTAAAAATCACTCTAAACTTGCAAGAGCATCATGCTAAAGTGTTTCTTCTCTCTCTCCTAATTGCAGCAACCAAACATCATGACTGGGCTTAAGTTACTACTAGATAAAAACATACTAACAGGGCCAAACTACAAAGATTGGCTCAGGAATGTCAAAATGGCAATCACTTATGAGTAGTTTGGGCATCTCCTTACCATCAAAACTCCCCCTGTCCCAAGTCCCAAAACCAGCGTCGCGGATAGGGAAATCCGTAAGACCTGGGAAATCGACTGCGCGAAGGCCAAGTGCCTCGTGCTTGCCTCTATGGATAATAAACATCAGAGGAGGCACGAGAATATGGACCATGAATCCATATTTCTTCATACAAAAGAACTGTATAGAGAGCAATCCCGTATGGCCAGATACGAAGTCTCGAAAAAGCTATTTTCGGCGAGATTGGCAGTTGGATCATCGGTAGCGGAACACGTGCTTACGATGATTGGCTACATAGAGGAGCTCGCGGACCTTGGAACCACGTTGGAGAATGAGCTCTATACGGACTTGATTCTCCAGTCCCTTCCTTCCACTTACGCCCAGTTTATCCTGAACTTTAACTTCCAAGAAAAGGAAGTTGAACTTTCAAAACTCCTCAACATTCTGAGGAGTGCAGAGGGCACCCTACAGAAAGGTAGGGAAACATCCACTTTGTTTGTAGGAGGATCTTCCTCTTCTAGGTCCAAGGCGAAAGCCAAGGGAGAGAAGAAGAAAACCCCCGCCAAACCAAGGGTCGGTGTTAGTAAAGTGGATACGAAGGGAAAGGCAAAGGCAACAAAGGTAGCGGAAAAGCTTATGGGGAAGGAAGAGTGCTTTTACTGTCATAAGAGTAGACACTGGAAGAAAGGTTGCAGGGCTTGGAAGGCCATAAACCAGGATCTGAAGCAAGTTGCGGCTTCAGCTTCAGGTGTGTATGTTATTGAAAACTGTCTATCAATAAATTCTACTTCCTGGGTATTGGATACCGGATGAGGATCTCA
>JASDDO010000014.1:468019911-468256229 GCA_030015575.1 Agapanthus africanus | reverse complement strand
GTAATATGACCCTCAGAGTTGCAAACGGAGCTAGCATGGATGCTGAGGCCGTGGGGGACTATCACCTGGGAATGTCAGATGGACATGTTTTGGTTTTACGTAATTGCTTTTTTGTACCCAATGCAACTTGTAATATCATTTCTGTATCTTTAATATCTAAAGAAGGTTATGAATTTGTGTTTGTAAGTAATGTTGTAAACATTCACCTTAATCAAGTTCTGATTGGGTCCGGTACATTAAGCAATGGTATATACGTATTAAACCAACCACAGATTTTCAATGTCCAGAATACACACAAAAGAAAGTCTCCGGAAACAAATCAGGCTTTCTTATGGCATTGTACAATGGGTCACATCAATGAGAGAAGGTTGACGAAGTTACATACAGAAGGATATTTGGATCCGTTCGAATATCAATCATATGCAGCTTGTTAATCCTGTCTCAAAGGAAAGATGACAAAGACTCCGTTCACTGGACATGGAGTAAGAGCGAGCGAGCTCTTAGGACTCGTACACAGCGACGTGTGCGGTCCAATGTCTACGCATGCACGAAGCGGTTATTCTTACTTCATTACTTTTACGGATGACTTTTCAAGGTATGTATATGTCTTCTTAATGAAACATAAATCCGAAGCCTTTGGAAAATTCCAGGAATATAAGAATGAAGTAGTAAAAAAACAGGCAAAAGTTTCAAGACACTGAGATCTGATCGAGGCGGTGAATATTTGAGTGCCGAGTTCCTGGATTAAAGAGAATGGAATTCTCTCTCAGCTTACTCCTCCATACACTCCGCAACATAACGGTGTATCGGAGAGAAGGAACCGCACCCTATTGGATATGGTACATTCCATGATGAGTAACGCTGAGTTGCCGCGATCATTCTGGGGATATGCGCTAGAATCAGCTGCATTCCTTTTGAACCGAGTTCCAACTAAGACTGTGCCTACCACACCATATGAGATATGGAGTGGGAAGAAAACCTATTTTCAATATCTGAAAATATGGGGATGTCCAGCTTTTGTCAAAAAGCAGCATCCGGACAAGCTCGAGGCACGCTCAGTACTGTGCAAGTTTGTGGGATACCCAAAGAACTCCAGGGGGTATCTTTTCTATTACGCAGAGGAACAAAAGTTCTTTGTTTCTCGTAATGCCCACTTTCTGGAACACCGGTTCTTAGAAAAGGAAATAAGTGGGAGCGCAATAGAACTAGAAGAAATTCCAGAACCATAGACTATTACTGAAAGCTTACTAGAACCAAAGGGTTCGAAAGATCAGGACATTCCTGCGCCGCTCCGCAGGAGTAGTAGGCAGTCTCATCCGCCCGAGAGATACTACGGTTTTCTCATAGACGGGGATAGAGAGGATTGCATCATTGATAGTGATGAGCCGACTAGCTTCCAGCAGTCCATTCAGAGTGTTGACTCAGTAAAATGGCTGGATGCAATGCGGACCGAAATGGAGTCCATGTACACCAACAAAGTATGGACGTTGGACATTGCCCCAGATGGGGTAAAACCCGTAGGATGCAAGTGGATCTTCAAAGGAAGATTGGTGTAGATGGACAGGTTGAGACCTATAAAGCTAGAGTTGTTGCGAAGGGTTTTCGTCAAAGACCTGGTTTGGACTATGACGAAACTTTTTCTCCAGTGGCTATGCTGAAATCCATTCGGATCCTTCTTGCCATCGCTGCCTTCCATGATGATGAGATTTGGCAGATGGACGTAAAGACCGCTTTTCTAAATGGAAATTTAGAGTAGTGTGTCTATATGGACCAGCCAGAGGGTTTCATTCAGAGTGGGAGCAGCGGAAAGGTATGCAAGTTGCTTAAGTCCATCTATGGACTAAAGCAGGCATCGCGGAGTTGGAACATCTGTTTTGATGAGACGGCCAAAGAATTTGGCTTTATCAAAAATCCAGATGAACCAAGCATCTATAGTAGATTTGTAGCAAGAACTGTAGTATTCCTCGTTTTATACGTGGATGACATTCTCTTGATAGGAAATGACATTCCTATGCTACAATCTGTCAAAGGGTTCTTGTCACACAGGTTCTCCATGAAAGACTTGGGTGATGCCTCTTACATTCTGGGGATCCGGATCTATCGTGACAGATCCAAGAGGATATTAGGACTTTCACAGTCCAAGTACATCGACACCATACTGAAAAGATTCAGTATGGAAGATTCCAATTGCGGTAATCTACCGGCTTGTCACGGTATCACCCTCTCCAAAGAGATGTCTCCCAAGACTGATTTGGAAAGGGATCGCATGTTCATTATACCCTACGCTTCTGCGGTAGGCTCTATAATGTATGTGATGTTGTGTACCAGACCAGATGTAGCTTATGCACTGAGTGTGGTAAGCCGGTATCAGTCAAACCGTGGGGAGAAACACTGGATAACGGTAAAGAACATTCTCAAGTACCTGAGAAGTGTTGGATATATGTATGCCCTAAAGGCCATTATGTGATAGTGGATGTATCTATACATGTATATATATATTCAGTATGCATTCTTGCTCGACATGATAGTGTGCTATCTGGTTCTTCTTTATCTGACAAGTTGATTTGATCATACTTTTATTCATTCATACATGCTGATAAAGCCCTGAGGATATCGGCTTGACTACTTTGATTATGATGGAGATCATACTAGTGGGACATCTGTAGTCTGTAAGCATATCCTGGAATGTCCCTAGTCGTAGGTATATCGAGACGGGGCATTGATATACCAGAGTAGACTAGCGTATATGATACTAGACCCATACGATGGGCGATGAATGTTCCCATATTCATCGATGTTTGACATCAAGATCATATACGGGTGCTCAGTGGTGACTGGGTACTCTGGACGGACTCACCGAGAACTCCTATATGGAATTATATCTATCGTCGGATAGCAGTTCTCAGGTGACACTGGTACAGGTTAGTCTGTAAACCCGAGATCGTCATAGAGTCTTGTGTGTTCTCCCACTGTACTTTGATTGCCACCGTACCACGGCTATACCGAGTCGTGCAAACAGGTGGCCGTTGGGTACAGTCTCGAGACACACGAAGGCGATGAGCGTAAGGAGGGGTTTCGTCTCTCCCGGTATTTGGAGTTGATGTTGTGCTGTGCCCGACTAGTTATATCTGCAAGTCCCTGGCCAGGGCTGCTGAGAATTGCTGATAAGTGTTATCAGTAGTTTCTCGATCTGTTATAGACCATTCACCAGCACGACTTATTGAGTTATTGGGGTCGACGTGACGATCCCTAGGCTCGATATGCAGCATATCTGACGAAGAGACCGGACTGTACGGTAGTGTTACCGGTTGGCACGACAGGAGTTGTAGCAGGTTCGCTTGTTTTCTTCTGATCGCTCAATACCCGGGTGGCCATTACGTTTAGCTGACCGCTTGTGGCTTGGGGGTACTTGATATGATCATTACCCTCTGCCGGCGTATTGACGAGTCTTAGAGTCCCACACAGGAGTTACCTAGTCCAGGCGAAATGTTGTGGTGCGCGTATGCGATATGCGCATGGACCCGATTAAAATGCACGTATATGATACCGTACATTAATCTGGCGGCTTGCTTTTGGTGGGGTCATATGTGATATGGCCGGATTGATAAATCAAGTGTTGATTTATCATGTAACCATTAGTTTTCTCACTTTAAACCTTTTCTTGAATGATGGATGTGTGCATGCATGTATGTTTTTCTTTCTTTCTTTCTTACTAGTTTCATGCACATATGGATGTGCTGTAAGTCTACGCTAGCGCCCCGGCCGTCTACAGTTGCCAAATGCGGAACAAAATTTTTTTAACTGGCGCTATCGTATACTTTAATCCGGATCTGCCATTATTGCTAAACTAACAAACTGTAAAGAGTGTAGAAAGATTGTACCGAACGATCCGAGTCCTTCGTTCTTCAACCATCATCCCACGCTCCGTTGCGGCTGCTCCGATCTCGTCGATCTCCGATCTCCTCGTCGATGTGGCACCACATGATCGGTTCTTTAAACGGGCTCCCGCCTCTGACTTGAGGCAACTCGATCGCCAAGTTTGCTAAAAGAGACGACCAAGAATGATGTAGAGAATGAGTAGATGACTTTGTCTCACTTCGTCCAAATCCGTGGACGATCGGTTAATGAAGTTGCCGAGGGCATCGGGTGATTGAATGAACTGTAAAATTCCATGCACCCCAAATACTATCATATCTTTTCTACAAATGAAATCAACAACCATGAGAGAGAGAGGAGGGGGCCGGCCTCTTATAAAGAGACGGGGGGTGACCGTAGGAGCAAAGAGGGTGACCTTAAGAAAATATCATATGTGAACACAAACTAAATATCTTGCATAAAGATCTTTAGCAAAACAAGAATGTAATGAAATCAAAGCATGAGTCACTTAGCCTTGTCACAAATTCTAGAACCTTCTAGAACCTTCTAGAAGCATGACTCACTCTCATCCAAGAAAAGATAAATCCGCCTTTAACCAAATGTTAAAAGACGGCTGATAGAAAACTGGAAACTGGCAACTTCCAAAAGTGATCCTGAAACGACTTTCAGGATAACCCCGAAACTGTATAAATATACCCGCATTTGTATTACGACCGAATACAAATGCAACTGAGACAAAGATATTATACCTACTCAATATAATACTCGGATCCGGCTTAAACCAAAGCCGACCAGTATCATCTGCCCGAAAACTGACACGTGCGTAAACGCACGTGCATTTTCCGAACCCTGCCATAAAACCATACGGCCTCTACAACGTTTCGCCCGAACTTGGGAAACTTTCTGTGGGGGACTCTAATGACTCGTCAGTACCCTGGCAGTGGGTTTAACCACAAACCGTCAGCGGCACTAGCTATGCATAACGGCTGCCCATGGATTGACCTCAAGGGAGGCCGAGGAGCGAACTCAAGGGAGACCGATGAGCGAACTCCTCCGAAAACCCTACTGAGCCCAACAGTGACAATGTATATACAGTCCGGTCCGTTCGTCAATGAGTATCGCATATCCGCCTAGGGGGCTAGCAACGTCAGACCCCCAATAGCAGTATAAGTCGTGTCGGAGTGAAGCCTCAATACACCCTGAGATACTACTGGAGTACCTACCAGTAAATCTCCTACCATGGCCATGGATTTGTGTAATGGCTCTCCTAGACACAGCACGACCTCGCCCCCAATACCGGGAGAGACGAATCCCCTGCCGATCTGCTCACGTGCCTCCATATGTCTCGGGACTGTACCCAAAAGCTACCTGTTTGCACGACTCCTTTGAGCCGTGGTAGGGTAGAAATCAAAGCACAGTGGGAACTCACACGAGAAAAATGACGACCTCAGGTCGATGAACTAACCTGTACACATGTCACCAGGGAACTGCTATCTGACGGTAGATATAATACTAACTAGCAGATTCCCGGTGAGTCCTGTCCGGTGTACTCATAACCCAATGAGCACCTGTATACATCTTAGGTGATCCAACTGACACCAGTGGCTTGTGAGACCGGCCACCGCCCCTCGTCGGGGTCTCGACTGTACACACTAGTCTACTCCGGAGTATCGATGCCCTGTCTCGAAACTCCCACGACTAGGGACCACAATTAAGGATATGCATATAAACTACCCAACTCTCACGTATATGATCGCCATCATACTGTTGGTAGTAAAGCAAGATCCTAAAGGCTCTATCAAAGTGTAACATGCAATCAGTCACCTGAACATGTACACGACTGATAAAGGCAAACCAGATAGCATACAATCATCTCGAGTAAGACTGTCCTACCGGTATAGGTCCTCCGCAATCATTGCAATCACGTACCTGCGATCCAATAATTGACTATGAGGGCACTATCTCCAACAATCTCCCACTTGCACTCAAGGCTAATATTGCGATGTCGACTACTCACAGCCCGTGTGAAACCGAACATCCAACTCCTCTACTAATCAGTTTCACAAAGCCCGTTTGTAAAACTATTGTGTTCGAGAAATAGCCTCAGTGAGTGGATCCGCCTAGAAGTATCTTTCTATATCTCTCTTAATCTCAAGTTCGCGGAGAAAACCATCTCCCGAATTGAGTAATACCTGTCTTAGAACATGTCTGGATATCTGATGGGACCTTAGTTCATAAATGAACTCCATATCCAAACTTCTTAGACTGAATCGATCACTGAACCTAATCAGTATCGGGCACCTTGCTTCCCACAGTATCCTCTTGGACCACCTGTCCATAATACTGTCCCTCTTCGTCAGAGGGAAAAAACTAAAACTCTGACAGTCACTCTGTCATCCACGTCACCTTTGTAGCCTGGAATGATAATCGTCTCCCGAAGGTGGCTGCCGTCATCAAATCCGTAGAATATGCACTTATGTTCTATAACTGCTTCCTTATGTTTCTCCAGGATTGGATTAATACAAACTTATTGCATCTAGTGCAAAACCAACATTTGGTGTGGTACTTGACATCTCATAATTGACTCAATTGCCTAAGCAAGTGATCTGCCAATCATGCACATCCCTCTCCACTTTAGTCTGTACGACACCTTTAGAGAGGGTGACTCCATCACCTGCAGGTACACCACCATGCTAGGAGTCAACTATTCTAAAAACCATTAGAATATCTGTCAAAGTACCCACATTGGGAAACTACCCAAATCCAGATCTAAAACCATAGATCTAGAAACCAGAATGTCAAATATTATATCCATATCCTGTCTGGAGAAACAACTGTGTGACGACCATAGTACAACCGATCGTAGTATAGGAATTTTACTTCCTACTCTGTGTATGTCATCCAGATACCATGACATCACACCCTACTACCTTCTTAACAGATCCATCCCCTATCCAGATTGAAGTCAAACCCATGACTGTCACATCAAAATTAGATGATCTATCTCCGCTATAACTGCTCAAGTCTATAAATAGACATAAGTTACTTGCCCACCATGCTTCCGTTGCTCCCACTGACTACGACAACCCTCCTACCGGGTCTCATAGCCTGGAACAACAGTAGTGTCAAGTCTGGGTAGATAAGAACCTCCCTGTCACCGTCCTTGAGCCTACCGAAGTACCTCTCGGGTGTCTGTGGTTACCTACCATACTTGCGGAGTGGCTATTGGAATGTCAAACCTGATTGAATGTATAGGTCCTATTAAATTTTCCGTAATCGTTCGCGGTTCTGGAATCACTTCCAGTTCTACCATACTCCCACTACTGTTTTCTGAAAAAGATCCATTTTTACTAAAACTGTGGCGAGTCAAGAACAATATCACTATTGATCTTCCAAATGGTAGAATATCAACCCTCGTCATAGCCAGGGTCAACCCACAAACAGCAACTACAGAAACGTGCCCTGAGTTATCCAGTGTCTGGTTTTAAGCATAAGCTGGACAACTCCCCGTACCTTAATATCTTTTAAGGTACGAACTATTCTATATCCAATATAGAAACTTTGGCACTTATTTAATTGGAACCATATTCAATCCATGCATCTGTCTCCAGTGCATATCAACTTAATGGAAAGAGGCTAATCAGCATTACTCAACTTAGGAATCCATCCAATTATGAGTAACCTGAAAGAGAAACACGTTTCTCAAAACCATCACTATCATCTGAATACCAATCACAAGAATCGACATCTTCGATCTCTTTGAAGAATCCCGATACTTGTGATACCTGGTTCTCTACTTTATTCTTATACCCACAACTTCTCAAAACTTAGACCTTGTATTTCTACGAAACACTTGTCTAAATACTAGAGAAGTTATAAGTAAACAGAACATAGTACGAGGACCTACCCCTTTGTCCTGATGGACACTTGGACAACATACAATACTCTGTATAAGTCCGCTGAGTTAAACAACTCAAAACCTGTGCGTCGTAGGTTGAAAACTGTACCATGGCGATTTCCTCAAAGATCACCAATTACAACGAATTCCGATATAATGAGGATGATCACCTAATTCCCAATATCTTACTCCCACTCATCATCTGAAAAACCATACAGATATGAGAATGAAACCTGGTAAATACATACCCTTGGATTAAGTGTCTAATCGGGAAAACAGTTTTTCTTTAACAATGCACTGAAACATGAAAATGTTTCGTAGGGGTATCCTGGTATTCATAGCAATGCCTCTTCCATAATCCAATTCATGACTTCAACCGTATATTTTATTGCCATCTCTCCAAATCCCCTTTATTTGTCTTTAGTCGTTACCTTCTGTACACCATCGTTAGGCTAAATGGTTTTCTTCCTTCCCTACCGTTCGGCACCAGCCTATGGTTTGGAAGAAGACTATCCAGTAAGCATAATAGGTGTACCCTCCTAAACCAAGGAGTACTCTCAACTGAGAGAAGGTGATGATAAAAGACAACTGAATAATACCTTATTCTTTTAAAGGTGAAATAGGAGTGGCGATGAAGTACGCGGTTTTGGTCGTGAATGATATCAGTCGCAATTTACTTTGCCCTCTTTCTAATCCCTTTATTTTGTCTTTACATATTACCTTCTGCACACCCTACTTAGGCTAATTGGTTTTCTTCATTCCCTACCTTTCGGCACCAGCCTATGGTTTGGAATAAGACTATCCAATAAGCGTAATAGGTGTACTCTCCTAAACCAAGGAGCTCTCGCAACCTGAGAGAAGGTGATAATAAAAGAAAACTGAATAAACCAATTCTATTTCTCCTGAACCTGGATCCATCCTCGAAGAAGTCCCTTCGAGTTCGTATATAACCATACGATGGATCTATCCAATGGAAGTGGATATCCATAATAATACGGGTGTTCTGAGAAATGCAAAGGGTAAAAGAAGGAGTGGCAATGACTTATGCAACATAGAAAATCCAAAAGCCAGTATTTTAAGAAGGTTCGGTCAGCCTGGTCACTGAGTCATAGTCTAGGATCGGTCAAAGGTCGCTGCCAAAGAGAGAGAGAAAAAAGAAACACTCTGCGTGCACTCTAACCTAGATCAGAATGGTCATCACTTTATCTAATCCGAAAACCTCCCACTGTCCTGTCAAATTCTCCTCCAAACCTAAAGAAGAATCAATCGGGATCACCCGAAGAGTAAACCAACTCGTCAGTGGGAATCGGGATCCAACTCTCATCGCATGATAACGTGATGGAATGCATCCACGTTACTCATACTCCAGAAGGTATGCGCACACTTGGCAAGTTTCAATTTCTTTAGAAACTCCCGATATAGTTTTTGCCCCATGCTCTTATGATCGTGACTAAGGGCCAGCCCACCATAAGTCACATGTCAAGTTCTTCCCATCATTATCTTGTTAATTTGAACCCACCCGTACTCGCCCTTGACTAAGGGCCAACAAGGCTGTACGACTGTCCCAAACCAACTCATCTATCTATGCAACATGTGAACACCCCAGCAGCTACCAATCACTATGTCCTAGCTAAGGGCTAGACCAACATAGCTTGAATACTACTGACCATCCATATGAAATGACGGAGGGCTACGGCTGGTTTTTGGCGAAAAACCTTTAGCGTAGTGAACTTGATATCGCTGAAGGAACCTGATAGCTTTTTAAAATATAGTGGCGAAAACCTTTTGCTAAAGAGGTCACTCCCGGTAAAGGGATCTCGGCTCTTTCCTCGTGGAATGAGGTGCAGGATATTCCACTGAATACCGCTATGCAAAGCAACTTGTAATCGACTATAGTGAAGTTATTACTCTGATGCAAACTTCTGCCCAAGGGGTCAGTCCCGGTGAAGGGATATCGTCCCTTGCCCCATCGAATGAGGTGCAGGATATTCCACTGAATACCGCTATGCATAACAAAAGAAAACGTCTTTGCAATAACAATTTTTAAATTTGTTCCAACAACTGTATACAGGTTTGTTTTAACTTTGCGTTGATCAGAATCAACGCAGTCCCATCAATTAATCACACCGGAAAAGAACGAAAATAAAATGTACGTATATGCCATCCGCATTCGTCACTGGGTCCCGTCATCACCCGTTAGGTTACTTAACTAACGACAGAGCGGGGACTGGACTAGCGCGGGTGTAAAACATAAACAACATCTAATAGTATATAAACCAATATACGATAATCGCTCCAGGCGTGATAATATGCAACTTACAGAAAAGTAATAAGCATCACAGAACAATACAGATAATCTGGGATCCCCGAGTTTCACAGAGCCGCTGCTGAAACTCGACGTTCCCCTGTCGTGTGGATAGCCTGTGCAATGAAACCTAGACCCCTACGGGTGCGGCAAGTTACCCGCCAAAACCTGAAGTGAGGCAGCCCCCTACAGCATAGTGAATGGACCACCCAGCACTTCACGGAATCCGGTAATCTTGGGCACCCCTCCTTGGGTCAACCTGTACCCCCTACGAGTGCGGCGAATAGTCTGCCAATTCTAGAGTGGGACCCCTCTGCCTCTCAAAGCCATGAGATGCGGACCCGTTGCCCCTCAGAACCCGGCTATCCGTGCACTCCGTCTTGGGGTAAAACCTAGTACAGTAATGAAAAATAGTACAATAGGTATATCGACCGCAACCTGGTCGTGCCCCAAAAGAATATTATACAACAGGCAGTGACGGCAGTCCACAAGTTGGACGCTCGCCCCGCAATATCAAATGTACAAATAAACTCAAACTGTACTACCATTGCACACTGCTATCCACCACGACAAATCCGCAACATCACAGCACAATACAGAACATCAACGCGAATGTCACGTTAGCAAACCCGTCTAAAAGAACTATAGCAATTAAACGTGGTTTACCGATCAAATGACATTCCCGGTCGGAGATATAATGTAAGCACTGTAAACTAACGTGTTTAAATTTCGATCGACCAAATATCAAAAAGTGGGCCCCACGACTTACTGGTGAACAGTAACAAAACCTGGGCCCAAACAATATATACCAAAAATCTCAATTTGCAATAGAGAATGCACTGTAGAAATTGCGCAGAGTGATTTGACTTTCCTGCGGCTCATCCGCGGCCAAACCCATGCTTGGGCCGCGGATGCGCGGCGGAACAGTAAGATTACTTCGTCGAATTTCTGCAGTTTTCCTAAAAAGGCCTGCTTGATTTTCTGGTATGGTCAAAATGACATTTGGACCAGTTTTGAAATTAACAGAAACTGTCAAGCAAGAAAAATGCGATTTTTGTTTTTCGGTTCGATCGATGTTTTAAACGCGTTAGCACAAGTTAGTATAGCAAAATGGTGAGGCTCTGATACCACTGTAAGTCTACGCTAGCGCCCCGGCCGTCTACAGGCGCCAAATGCGGAACAAAATTTTTTTAACTGGCGCTATCGTATACTTTAACCCGGATCTGCCATTATTGCTAAACTAACAAACTGTAAAGAGTGTAGAAAGATTGTACCGAACGATCCGAGTCCTTCGTTCTTCAACCATCATCCCACGCTCCGTTGCGGCTGCTCCGATCTCGTCGATCTCCGATCTCCTCGTCGATGTGGCACCACATGATCGGTTCTTTAAACGGGCTCCCGCCTCTGACTTGAGGCAACTCGATCGCCAAGTTTGCTAAAAGAGACGACCAAGAATGATGTAGAGAATGAGTAGATGACTTTGTCTCACATCGTCCAAATCCGTGGACGATCGGTTAATGAAGTTGCCGAGGGAATCGGGTGATGGAATGAACTGTAAAAATCCATGCACCCCAAATACTATCATATCTTTTCTACAAATGAAATCAACAACCATGAGAGAGAGAGGAGGGGGCCGGCCTCTTATAAAGAGAGGGGGGGTGACCATAGGAGCAAAGAGGGTGACCTTAAGAAAATATCATATGTGAACACAAACTAAATATCTTGCATAAAGATCTTTAGCAAAACAAGAATGTAATGAAATCAAAGCATGAGTCACTTAGCCTTGTCACAAATTCTAGAACCTTCTAGAACCTTCTAGAAGCACGACTCACTCTCATCCAAGAAAAGATAAATCCGCCTTTAACCAAATGTTAAAAGACGGCTAATAGAAAACTGGAAACTGGCAACTTCCAAAAGTGATCCTGAAACGACTTTCAGGATAATCCCGAAACTGTATAAATATACCCGCATTTGTATTACGACCGAATACAAATGCAACTGAGACAAAGATATTATACCTACTCAATATAATACTCGGATCCGGCTTAAACCAAAGCCGACTAGTATCATCTGCCCGAAAACTGACACGTGCGTAAACGCACGTGCATTTTCCGAACCCTGCCATAAAACCATACGGCCTCTACAACGTTTCGCCCGAACTTTGGAAACTGTCTGTGGGGGACTCTAATGACTTGTCAGTACCCTGGCAGTGGGTTTAACCACAAACCGTCAGCGGCACTAGCTATGCATAACGGCTGCCCATGGACTAACCTTAAGGGAGGCCGAGGAGCGAACTCAAGGGAGACCGATGAGCGAACTCCTCCGAAAACCCTACTGAGCCTAATAGTTACAATGTATATACAGTCCGGTCCGTTCGTCAATGAGTATCGCATATCCGCCTAGGGGGCTAGCAACGTCAGACCCCCAATAGCAGTATAAGTCGTGTCGGAGTGAAGCCTCATTACACCCTGAGATACTACTGGAGTACCTACCAGTAAATCTCCTACCATGGCCATGGATTTGTGTAATGGCTCTCCTAGACACAGCACGACCTCGCCCACAATACCGGGAGAGACGAATCCCCTGCCGATCCGCTCACGTGCCTCCATATGGCTCGGGACTGTACCCAAAAGCTACCTGTTTGCACGACTCCTTTGAGCCGTGGTAGGGTAGAAATCAAAGCACAGTGGGAACTCACACGAGACAACTGACGACCTCAGGTCGATGAACTAACTTGTACACATGTCACCAGGGAACTGCTATCTGACGGTAGATATAATACTAACTAGCAGATTCCCGGCGAGTCCTGTCCGGTGTACTCATAACCCAATGAGCACCTGTATACATCTTAGGTGATCCAACTGACACCAATGGCTTGTGAGACCGGCCACCGCCCCTCGTCGGGGTCTCGACTGTACACACTAGTCTACTCCGGAGTATCGATGCCCTGTCTCGAAACTCCCACGACTAGGGACCACAATTAAGGATATGCATATAAACTATCCAACTCTCACGTATATGATCGCCATCATACTGTTGGTAGTAAAGCAAGATCCTAAGGGCTCTATCAAAGTGTAACATGCAATCAGTCACCTGAACATGTACACGACTGATAAAGGCAAACCAGATAGCATACTATCATCTCGAGTAAGACTGTCCTACCGGTATAGGTCCTCCGCAATCATTGCAATCACGTACCTGCGATCCAATAATTGACTATGAGGGCACTATCTCCAACATGTGCATACATACACCCATCTATCATGGTTGTTTATATATGGAATAAGATGGCAATATAAAACTCACACCATGGTTGAATATATGGATTATTATTTGATTTATTGTTTAAAACAAAATAGAAAAGATAAGGACAATTCTTGCTTACTTCTACATTCTTCTTTAAACCTAACCATTCTCACCTACTTCTAACCTTGAGTTATCCTTCTCTTTATGTTCTAAAACTCAAGTTAAATAATGTCTCCATCATTTTAACCATGGTTCATAGTGAGAAGAAATATAATATATAATGATATATTTCATTTTTCTTTTCATGGTTATCATTCTACTCTTGTTAAAATAAAAAGCCATCTTCTTCCTCCTTCAATATTTGCTCTCTAGTTTCTTCTAGTGAGTAAAATACACATAAAGAAAGGTTTTTGAAGTGAGAATCTTAACCACAACATCATTCTACACAAGTTTAGCCAACTTGTTTAGAGTGTTCTCTTCGATTCTCAAAGTTCCTAGCTTGGACGGGGAACTCCGGGTGGATCGTCGTGGACGTGAGAGGACTTCAAGAGGACCTTCTTCCAACACCCAAGAGACCAAGGAGTTCAGCAAAAGGGAGTTACAAAGGTTGTAGTCTCGAAACCCTAATTTTATTAGCTTTAAGTTTTGTAACCCTAATTTTCTAGGATCGATTCCTTTGCATGCTTGTTTAGCACCATCAAAATCCGAACTTTGAGACATGTGATGCTTCAAAACTCTACATAGGTTGCTAGGCAAACCTTTCATTGGTATCAGAGCCGACCTAGAACATTAGGCGATGCTTTTACGATGTAAAAACTCCGATCGGACAAAAATACGATATTTTAAGACCCTCTCTGGACAAATTTTAAAATCTGACGTTTTTCAGAATTAAAAATACTTAAAAATTAAAGTAGGAAATTATAAGAATAACAGTGAAATTCGATGACCTGAAGAGCATAAACCGCCGCGGAAACGCCGCATTTCCTGGCTTAGGCCGCGGTTCCGCGGCCGTACAGAGGCATCAATGGATAATTGTTCCACTGTAATTCTTATATCTTCTTGTACATTGTTTTTGGTATGTTTAATCTGTATATAGTACTGTATTTTCTGGAGATGGTTTTGAACGCGTAGATTCGTTCGGAATTTTCATTTCGTTGTTTATCCGGGTAAATTAGAAAGTATTGAAGTGTCTGAACGAGCGTCATTTGCTCACTATTTACGGGGTTTAAATATTTTGGAGATACGTGCAAGTCTTTTTGTGGTGGACCCTCTAGAAGACAACAAACCTTAACTCGATTATGTGATCGCCTTGAACTGCCCTTTGAACCTTAGGGTTTGGGGCAGTACGGCGTGCCACATGTGAGGCGTTGGCTTGACCCTTCTACGGCTGGACCGCTACTACTGTGTCACACTCCGGATTTTTTGAACCCTGCTCAAGTGTTGAGCTTTAGTGAATCTTGGGTACTTGATCGTTCGTTCGAAAACTTTAATACTGTCTGTTTATCTGGAATGTGATACAATATGTGGAATTCATATAGTTTAGGCATGAAATATGAAATATGCGATATTTCGCATTTATGATGTCTAAATAGAATGTGGATTCCAAATATTGTAGTTTTACACTTTCTTTTCTGTGACCGTAAGTGTAGTATGTTCGATATCGCCGTTTTGTTGCTATACGTCAACGACAATTGGGGTATGCAAACTTACTTACGTTGATGATATGTGATATTATGTGTTGCTGAGATATGATGTGCAGGATTGTCGCGATTGAATAGCCGGGGGTTTTATGTGAGATGAGAGTTTTATATTTTCATTCATGTAAATTCAAATGTAATGTAATATTCTTTTATTTGGGGCACTTCCGGGTAGAGGTTGTGTCACCAGTGTTGTATATTATTTACTTTTCCGCATTAGGATAGACCCAAGGTGGGGAGCACAAATGACCGGATTCTGGGGTTCTGTGGGAAGCCATCTCGAGGAGTCGTGACCGGGTCTCCTAAACTCCAGGATTGGTAGGGTCGCTTGCCGCTCTCGTAGGGGTCTAGGGGTGTGGGCTTGGCTATTCATCGCGACTGTGGAATCCGTATTTTCTATTATTGGCTAAATAGTAAATACGGACGTCCTAGTATATCCCACGTTATATATATGTTTCTGCTGCCTGTGTTCTGTGATATTTGAGACGAATGACATATTATATATATGATATATAGTATACGTTGCTTAGGTTTTACACCCGCGCTAGTCCCGTCCCGGTATGCCGTTAGTTAAGTAACCTAACGGTGCATAACGGAACATTGCGGCCAATGCGGATGGCATAAGCGTACGTGTTATTTTCGTTTCTTTTCTGTGATTGGCTTAAGGACTTAAATGATGGGATTACATTAATATGATTAATGTAAAGAAAATAAACCTAAAAAGATGTTGTAGAATCAGATTTGAAAACCACTCGGCTCTTTATGAAAAAGCTATATTTCAAAACTGCGGAGCTTAAGCCACTCCTTTTGAAAACTGTTTGATTCTACAAAGATATCAAGTTCAAAGAGTTAAAGATTTTCTTAAAAATCATCGGCAACCCTCCGTCATTTTAGGAAGTAGAGTACTTAGTATTCGTGCTACGTTTGTTGACTTTAGTTAAGGCGTAGTGTACGGTAGCTAAGTGATGTCTTCCTACACTGCATATGATGCAGATTAATTTGGACATTCATGCGACTTTGTTGCCATAGTTAAGGGTCATATGGGTGGGTCTAATTGATCAAGAAATAACGGGTATAACTTGACTGGTACTTATGATTTGTTGACCATAGTTAAGGTCATAAGTACTAGGGGTAAAAATTATATCGGGAATTTCAAGTGTTGAAATTTGCAATGAGATTGCATACCTTCCATGTGATGGTTGGATCGCAATCCCACTGTGGGCAATAGTTGCTCCTAAGAGGGTTTTGCAGTTTACAATTATCTAACTCATTAGGTGTCTAGAAAGGTGTTAACGGGGCTACGCCTCTGGGAAAACGAGGTTTACTTTAATTAGGTCCGTGCGAAAGCACGGGGAACCTCCCTCAAGTACCGACACTGGCCTAGCTGAACGGTTAGCGAAGTTGTAGACTGTAATTAATCATAGCTAGTTTTCTTTTTAAGGTTTGAAAGAAAAACTTGATTAAAGCAGTGGGAGACATCGATTAGATAAGATAATAACCAATCTGATCTGTGCAAGAGCTTTCGCTGAGTGTATTCTTTTCTCTCTCTTAATGGCAGATACCCATGACTGGACTCAAGCTTCTACTGGATAAAAACAAACTGAATGGGACCAACTATAAAGACTAGCTGAGGAATCTGAAAATCGCCTTGACTTATGATAAAATATCATATGTCCTCACGGCTTCAGCCCCGCCCGTCCCAGGTCCAAAATCCTCAGTTGCGGACATTGAAGTCCGCATAAAATGGGACGCTGACTGTGCCACGGCAAAATTCCTCGCGCTTGCATCGATAGATAACACACATCAAAAGCAGCACGAGGATATGGACATTCACGGTATATTGCTCCATACAAAGGAGTTGTATGGAGAGCAATCCCGCGTATTTCGATACGAAGCATCAAAGAAATTGTTTCAGATGCGAATGGCCCCTGGCAAACCAGTAGGAGACCATGTTCTGAAGATGATAGCTCTTATAGAAGAGCTTGAGGACCTTGGATGGACGATGGACAATGAACAATATATAGATATTATTCTGCAGTCCCTTCCCTCCACCTTTGCTCAGTTCATAGTGAACTTCAACATGCATAGCATGGAGAAGGAACTGCCTGAACTCCTTAACATGTTAAGGAGTGAAGAGAGCACTATGAAGTCAGCAAGAACACCCGTTATGACTGTTGGACAATCTTCTTCTTCTCGCCCGAAATCTAAGGCCAAGGGAAAGAAAAAGAAGAAGCCCACCAATCCTAAAGGTGGAGTTAAAAAGGTGAAGGGAAAGGAAAAGTCCAAGGCTGGAGACTCGGGGAAGGGCGAATGTTTTCATTGCCACAAGACAGGACATTAGAAGCGCAACTGCACGGAGTACTTAAGTCTCAAGAAGAAGCATGGTGATGCTTCTGCTTCAGGTGTGTTTGTGACAGAAAACTATTTTTCAATAAACTCTGCTTCCTGGGTATTGGATTCCGGTTCAAGTTCTTACATTTGCAATTCTATGCAGGGGCTGAGAAATAGCAAGGTTTTGAAGACAGGTGACCATACTCTCCGCATTGGAAATGGTTCCAATGTACATACAGTCGCAGTGGGAGAGTATCACTTGGGGTTGCCATCTGGATGTATTTTGATTTTGAATCCATGTTATTTTGTACCAAGTATGCTATGTAATATAATATCCGTTTCTTTGTTGGACAATGAAGGATATAATTTTGTATTGCAGAACAATGTTATGAACATTCACCTGAATCAAATGTTGGTTGGGTATGGTACGTTTAATAACGAAATATATGTCCTAAATCAACATACAGTTTTCAGTATACAACACACTAATAAAAGAAAACTTTCAGAATTAAATAAAGCTTTTCTTTGGCATTGTAGACTTGGTCATATTAACGAAACAAGACTAAACAAGTTACACAAAGATGGATATTTAAACTCTTTTGAATATAAATCTTATGCGACTTGCCAGTCTTGTATCAAGGGTAAAATGACGAAAACTCCGTTTACCGGACACGGAGAAAGAGCTACTCAGCTCCTAGGCCTCATACATAATGATGTATGCGGGCCAATGTCTACACAGGCTAGAGGCGGTTTTTCATACTTCATTACATTCACTGACGATTTCTCAAGATTCAGTCATGTATTTTTATTAAAGCACAAGTCCGAAGCTTTCGAGAAATTCATTGAATATAAACAAGAAGTAGAAAAACAAACCGGCTTGAGTATCAAAATGCTTCGATCATATCGAGGTGTTGAGTATGTCAGTACAGAATTTGCAAACTTCCTAAAAGAGAATGGGATTCTCTCTCAGCTCACTCCTCCTTACACACCACAGCACAACGGTGTGTCAGAACGACGGAATATGACCCTATTAGATATGGTCCGGTCCATGATGAGTGACGCTGAGTTACCAGTCTCGTTTTGGGGGCATGCATTGGAGAATGCAGCGTTTCTACTAAACAGGGTTCCAACCAAAGCCGTGTCTACCACGCCATATGAGATATGGCATGGGAAGAGACCATCTCTTAAGAGAATTAAGATTTGGGGTTGCCCGGCCTATGTTAAAAAGCAGAATCCGGACAAACTCGAGACACGGTCAGTCATGTGTAACTTTGTAGGATATCCAAAGAATTCTTATGGATATCTATTCTACCACAAAGAGGAACAAAAAGTGTTTGTTTCTCAGTATGCCACATTCTTAGAAAAAGAGTTTTTCACAGATAAAGATGATGGCAAGGTAGTGGATCTAGAAGAGGTTCTAGAAACACAAACTACTAATGACGATTTGGTTGAACCGGCTGTTGCAATAGAAACTGAGGAACCTCGGCCACTCCGAAGGTCTGGTAGGACTTCTTGCCCACCGGAGAGGTACTACGGTTTCCTCATTGATGGTGACGGAGAAGATTGCATCATGGATGATGATGATCCTACCAGTTTTCAGCAAGCTATCACGAGTGGTGACTCTGTGAAGTGGCTGGATGCCATGAGATCCGAAATGGAGTCTATGTACACCAACAAAGTATGGACTTTGGACGTTGTACCCCCTGGGGTAAAACCTGTAGGGTGCAAATGGATCTTTAAAAGAAAGATTGGAGTAGATGGGCAGGTAGAGACATATAAGGCAAGACTTGTGGCGAAAGGTTTTCGTCAAAGACCAGGTTTGGACTATGACGAAACTTTTTCGCCCGTAGCCAAGCTTAAATCCATTCGGATCCTACTTGCTATTGCTGCTCACTACGACTATGAAATCTGGCAGATGGACGTTAAAACAACATTTCTAAATGGAGATTTAGAAGAATGCGTTTATATGGATCAGCCAGAGGGCTTCATTGACAGTGGGAGCAGCGAGAAAGCATGTCGACTGCTTAAATCCATATATGGGTTAAAACAGGCATCTCGGAGTTGGAACATCTGTTTCGATGTTGTTATCAAAGATTTTGATTTCATCAAAAATCCAGATGAACCTTGTGTTTGTAAGAAGGCTGTAGGGAGAGCTGTCACATTCCTTGTATTGTACGTGGATGACATTCTTCTGATAGGAAATGATATTCCTATGCTACAGTCGGTCAAATCATTCTTATCACTAAGGTTCTCCATGAAGGACCTGGGTGATGCCACATACATCCTGGGCATAAGGATCTATAGGGATAGATCCAAAAAGTTATTGGGATTGTCCCAAACCAGGTACATCAACACCATCCTAAAAAGGTTTAGTAAGGAAGACTCCAAGCGGGGTGCCTTACCCGCTTGCCATGGAGTCACTCTCTCCAAGGATTCTTGTCCAATGACCGATGAAGAGAGAGCTCGCATGAGCATTATACCTTATGCTTCGGCAGTAGGATCTATAATGTATGCGATGTTATGTACACGCCCAGATGTAGCTTATGCACTTAGTGTTGTAAGCAGGTATCAATCCAACCCAGGGGAGAACCACTGGACAACTGTGAAGAACATTCTTAAGTACTTACGAAGGACTAAAGAATTGTTCTTGGTGTATGGTAATACAGATCTCCAAATGGAGGCCTTTACCGATTCGAGCTTCCAGAGCGATAAGGATGACAGCAAATCTATCTCAGGGTTTGTATTTACCCTCAATGGAGGGGCGGTAAGTTGGAAGAGTTCCAAACAGGATACCGTTGCAGACTCTACGATGGAGGCTGAGTACATTGCTGCAAATGATGCCGCCAAGGAAGTCGTCTGGATGAAGAAGTTCGTCTCGGAGCTAGGAGTAGTTCCAACCATTATTGATCCAATACCCTTGTATTGTGATAATAATGGGGCTATGGCGTTAGCCAAGGAACCCAGGTCCCATCAGCGGTCCAGACACATCCTGAGGCGCATTCATTTGATCCGGGAGATTGTAGATCGCCGCGAGATCGAGATTAAGAGAGTAGACACAAAGAATAACGCCGCGGATCCACTCACCAAGGCCCTCCCTCAGCCACAGCATGAGCGACTTTTTGAGATGTTGGGTTTAAGATACGCCAATGACTAGCCTTAGAGCAAGTGGGAGATTGTTGGATATATGTATGCCCTAGAGGCCATTATGTGATAGTGGATGTATCTATACATGTATATATATATTCAGTATGCATTCTTGCTCGACATGATAGTGTACTATCTGGTTCTTCTTTATCTGACATGTTGATTTGATCATGCTTTTATTCATTCATACATGCTGATAAAGCCCTGAGGATATCGGCTTGACTACTTTGATTATGATGGAGATCATACTAGTGGGACATCTGTAGTCTGTAAGCATATCCTGGAATGTCCCTAGTCGTAGGTATATCGAGACGGGGCATTGATATACCAGAGTAGACTAGCATATATGATACTAGACCCATACGATGGGTGATGAATGTTCCCACATTCATCGATGTTTGACATCAAGATCATATACGGGTGCTCAGTGGTGACTGGGTACACTGGACGGACTCACCGAGAACTCCTATATGGAATTATATCGATCATCGGATAGCAGTTCTCAGGTGACACTGGTACAGGTTAGTCTGTAGACCCGAGATCGTCATAGAGTCTTGTGTGTTCTCCCACTCTACTTTGATTGCCATCCTACCACGGCTCTACTGAGTCGTGCAAACAGGTGGCCGTTGGGTACAGTCTCGAGACACATGAAGGAGATGAGCGATAGGAGGGGTTTCGTCTCTCCCGGTATTGGGAGTTGATGTTGTGATGTGCCCGACTGGTTATATCAGCAAGTCCCTGGCCAGTGCTGCTGAGAATTGCTGATAAGTGTTATCAGTAGTTTCTCGATCTGTTATAGACCATTCACCGGCACGACTTATTGAGTTATTAGGGTCGACGTGACCATCCCTAGGCTCGATATGCAGCATATCTGACGAAGAGACCGGACTGTACGGTAGTGTTTCCGGTTGGCTCGACAGGAGTTGTAGCAGGTTCGCTTGTTTTCTTCTGATCGCTCAATACCCGGGTGGCCATTACGTTTAGCTGACCGCTTGTGGCTTGGGGGTACTTGATATGATCATTACCCTCTGCCGGCGTATTGACGAGTCTTAGAGTCCCACACAGGAGTTACCTAGTCCAGGCGAAATGTTGTGGTGCGCGTATGCGATTTGCGCATGGACCCGATTAAAATGCGCGTATATGATACCGTACATTAATCGGGCGGCTTGCTTTTGGTGGGGTCATATGTGATATGGCCGGATTGATAAATCAAGTGTTGATTTATCATGTAACCATTAGTTTTCTCACTTAAAAGCTTTTCTTGAATGATGGATGTGTGCATGCATGTATGTTTTTCTTTCTTTCTTTCTTATTAGTTTCATGCACATATGGATGTACATACATACATACATACATACATACACCCATCTATCATGGTTGTTTATATATGGAATAAGATGGCAATATAAGACTCACACCATGGTTGAATATATGGATTATTATTTTATTTATTGTTTAAAAAAAAATAGAAAAGATAAGGATAATTCTTGCTTGCTTCTACACTCTTCTTTAAACCTAACCATTCTCACATACTTCTAACCTTGAGTTATCCTTCTCTTTATGTTCTAAAACTCAAGTTAGATAATGTCTCCATCATTTTAACCATGGTTCATAGTGAGAAGAAATAAAATATATAATGATATATTTCATTTTTCTTTTCATGGTTATCATTCTACTCTTGTTAAAATAAAAAGCCATCTTCTTCCTCCTTCAATATTTGCTCTCTAGTTTCTTCTAGTGAGTAAAATACACATAAAGAAAGGTTTTTGAAGTGAGAATCTTAACCACAACATCATTCTACACAAGTTTAGCCAACTTGTTTAGAGTGTTCTCTTCGATTCTCAAAGTTGCGAGCTTGGACGGGGAACTCCGGGTGGATCGTCGTGGACGTGAGAGGACTTCAAGAGGACCTTCTTCCAACACCCAAGAGACCAAGGAGTTCAGCGAAAGGGAGCTACAAAGGTTGTAATCTCGAAACCCTAATTTTATTAGCTTTAAGTTTTGTAACCCTAATTTTCTAGGATCGATTCCTTTGCATGCTTGTTTAGCACCATCAAAATCCGAACTTTGAGACATGTGATGCTTCAAAACTCTACATAGGGTGCTAGGCAAACCTTTCAAGAAGGACTAAGGAGATGTTCTTGGTGTATGGCGGTAAATACCTCCAGATCGAGGCCTTTGCTGACTCCAGCTTCCAGAGTGACAAGGATGATTCCAAGTCTATGTCGGGTTATGTCTTTACCCTCAATGGAGGGGCGGTGTGGTAGAAGAGTTCCAAACAGGAAACCGTTGCTGACTCGACGATGGAAGCGGAATATATCGCTGCTGCAAATGCCGCAAAAGAAGCCGTCTGGATAAGGAAATTCTTAACAGAACATCAGGTGGTTCCGTCCATTGTTGATCCAATACCTCTGTATTACGACAACAACGGGGCTATAGCTTTAGCGAAGGAACCCAGGTCCCATCAGAAGTCCAGACACATCTTGAGGCGGTATCACCTGATCAGGGAGATCGTGAGTCGCTAGGAGATCGAGGTTCGGATAGTTTCTACGGAAGATAACACTGCAGATCCATTCACGAAGGCCTTATCCCAGACTCAGTTCGAGCGGCTGATCGAGATGATAGGTCTTCGATATGCCGGTACATGGCCTTAGTGCAAGTGGGAGATTGTTAGTGTATATGTCCTAGAGGCCATTACTGTATCATACTAGTTTGTATATTACTTAATGGAAGCTTGGGATATTCACTTTGTATTGACATTCTTGCTCAAAATAGTAGTATGCTACTTGGTTTGTTTCTGCTTTAATGTGTGCATGTGTTTCTTATAGCATATCGCCTTTGCACATTAGTGAAGCCCTTAGGATCTTTGCTTGATTACCTGCGTTGTGATGGCAGTCGCACTCGTGGGGGCTGGGTAATCCACAAGAACATCCTTATGCAGGTCCCTAGTCATAGGACTATCGAGACAGGGCATCAATACTCCAGAGTAGACTAGCGTATGCGCTTCTCATCCCAGCATGGGAGACGGTCTGTCACACAGCCGTCAGTACGTCGTACTTGAGATAGTATGCGGGTGCTCGTTAGGTTACGAGTACACTGGACAGGACTCATCGGGAACTGTTGGTTGGTAATATACCTATCGTTAGTTATCAGTTCCCTGGTGACATGAGTACAGCTTAGTCCGTTGACTTGACACTGTCACTTCGCCTCGAGTGTGTTCCCACTGTTCTTAGATTGCTTCCCTACCACGGCTCAAAGGAGTCGTGCAAACAGGTAGCAGTTGGGTGCAGTCTCGAAGCACTTGGAGGCAGTGACGGTTAGATAGGATTCGTCTCTCCCGGTATTGGGGGTTGATATCGCGCTGTGTCTAGGAGAGCCATTACACAAAGTCCCTGGCCAGGGCAAGCGAGATATACTGGTAGGTTTCCAGTGTTATCTCAGGGTGTTCTGGGCTACATTCCGACACGACTTGTACCGCTATTAGGGGACTGACGTTTACCGCCCCCCCTAGGCCCGCCATGCGATACTCTTAGACGAACACACCGGTCTGTACGGAGACTGTCACATTCAGGCTCAGTAGGAGTTTAGATGGGTTTACCTCGTCAGTCTTCTTATCGGCATCTACCTGGGGACCGTTACGTACAGCTAGTGCCGCTTGCGGTCTGTGGTTAATCCCACTGCCAGCGTAGTGTCGAGTCTTTAGAGTCCCTCACAGATGGTTATTCTCCTTTAGGCAAAACGACTAGAGGTCGCATGGTTTTGCGACGGGATTCGTTCACATCCGCGCACTTGTGCACGTTTGGTGTCCGGACAGCTTATACTAGCGGGATTTGGTTTAAGCCAAATCCTAGTATAGGTTTTGGGGATTGGTTTTATCTCTTTGTATTCATGTTCCTCGGAACACGGATACGGATGTGTATGCACAGTTGACTGAGGCAGAGGCAGAGGACATTCATTAGGGTTGATGACCGTTGTCTTTTTCTCAACCCTAATGTTTATATGTGAGATATGATTATTAATATTAATTAATTATAATTGTGTTATGGTTAGGGTTATTGACCATTTGACTATGGTTGACTTGTTGACATATTTACCATCATCATTTCATATGAAAGATGCTCTTTGATTCTTGCAAAAGTAATTAATATGAAATGACAATGGTCATTTCAAGATTAACCATCACAATTATCTTTAGTTAATTATTTAATTATCATAATTCACATATATGTGAGAAGGTTGGTTTTATCTTCTCATTCTATCATTCTCATTCTCTCTCATCCTCTTCCTCTCTCTCAAAGCTCTCCCTCTCATGAGTTGAGAACCATTAAGCTTTGAGATAAAACCTTCAAAATTACTCTCTACTCTTTCTAAGGTTATAGGTTTAGCACATCAAGCACCATAGTTACTTCTAGTTTGAGGTAGGAGCCAAAGGTAGAGACCCTCGGGTGGATCTTTCTTCGGCAAGAGAAGGCGACGAGGACAACCCGTTCATCCCACTCCAAGGAGCAAGAAGAGAAGGACTTCAAGACTTAGGTATAACCCGTTAACCGAGTAGCTAACTCTTTTAACTTGGTTGTTAGTTTATGTTTAGCAAAGATTCTCCTTTTGTTAGTCCATGTTACCTAGAGTTGTAAAAATCCGTTTTTTATACTGTTTCCGCATCCCCGTAAGCACCGGGGTGGGCAACGTGGACTTACAGTAGCCACATGTTCTATTCATATATTTATAGGTTGGGCATATGTACCATAGTTGCATACCCCTCTCTTGTTGCATATGGACATAGTAGTTATGAGGCACCGCACTGTTACTAACGGTTCATGCTGCACGAGCACTAATTGTATGTTACACACACACCGTTAGTAATTGCCATGACACTCGCACTATAAAATTGCTATGAACCATACATCGTTTAGCTTATCTCATCCTTGAAGATTAGACATGATTCTGTTCCTTTGTGTGCATACATATTGTACGCTCATACTTGCGTATATACCACTTGTACATCGATATTGGAACGCATACATATTGTACGCTCATACTTGCGTATATACCACTTGTACATCCATATTGGCACACATACATATTGTACGCTCATACTTGCGTATATACCACTTGTACATCCATATTGGCACACACACATATTGTACGCTCATAATTGCGTATATACCACTTGTACATCCATATTAGTGCATATAGATATGGTACACTCATGTTTGCGTATATACCACTTGTACATCCATATTGGTACACATACATATCGTACGCTCATGCTTGCATATATACCACTTGTACATCCATATTGGCACACATACATATCGCACACGCATACTTGCGTATATATCACTTGTACATTCAAATTGGCACACATACATATTGTACACCCATACTTGCGTATGTACCACTTGTACATCCATATTGGCACATATACATATTGTACACTCATACATGCGTATATACCACTTATGCATCCATACCTACATACATACTTATTGCGCATACATAGATGATGCTGGCTTTGGCATTGGAGAATTTGGGACCGCATGTGATATTTTCAAAACTAGATCCATTTAAAAGTGCGGTTTTCCCTTAATATGTCATACCTCTGTTCCAAGTTGCATGATATTCGAATATGCTTACATTTTTATTATATGTCGCGTACTTCATGCTTTATGATTTTACGCATTGATATATGCTGTTTTCATGAGATTTCTGGATTTGAGAATCGTGGCTATTTCAAAAGAAAGCTTGTACTGTTTTAAAAACCCGGTTTCTCTTGATATGATATTTCAGTACGTCCACCATGCGTTTTCTCGGATCTGAGGCGTGTGACATATGAAACCCGATTCGAGGAGCTGGATGAGGCCGATTGCGGGTACATGGTGGACTCGGTATGGTACCCCGGGCTGAGAACGGATTGTTGTGCTATAGAAGATGATCTTGGCAGAGGGACTACTACCTACCGGTGATTGGTTGGGCCTGGCGGTTATCCGAAGGATACTGACCAGAGTCAAGAGATGGATATGGGCCGACCTGTACTACCGGGGCCCGAGGGCCAATTCCGGCGACTGAGCCCGTAGGCCGATCCGGACTGACGGAGCCCAATACATGAGGATTTGCTTGTCGATGTTAGACACGAGTATTTCCTGATATTTTCGAGTGCCGATGTTGGGCACTCATGTTTCCATGAGATTTACAGGATTTGAGGGCCGATTAGATTGACGGCGCCTAAGTTTTGGGATTTGGGGTGTATTTGGTAGACACCGGGTTTTTCC
The DNA here is from genome assembly GCA_030015575.1 of Agapanthus africanus. Classification (NCBI taxonomy): domain Eukaryota; kingdom Viridiplantae; phylum Streptophyta; class Magnoliopsida; order Asparagales; family Amaryllidaceae; genus Agapanthus; species Agapanthus africanus. The sequence continues at coordinate 468,229,460 of JASDDO010000014.1, read as the reverse complement.
ATGATGATGATTCGTATAGATGATATTCTATCCCATGCTCAGCATTCATTGATATACATTGCATCCTGTAGTTGTATTACTAGATAGAGTACTGTGCATGATTATTGCATACCCAGATTATCATATTGATGTTATCAGATTACACATGTTATGCATGATTATTGCATACCTAGTTCATCTTATAGATGTTATCAGATTGCACATGTTAGAGTATCGTAGTACGTGCACACTCGCGATTACCTTTATATGTTATTTAATATTCACGAGTTGGCAATTCACCCCGTTGTGCCACAGTTTTTGCAGGTCGACCCTCAGAGTAGTTGCGGCAGGGCTACCACTTTGTATCTTTTGCTACGGATACCACTAAAGTTGGCGTGTGAGCCGTTTGCTTATAGGTGGGTTTTGCGGTATCCCTTTATTTTCCATTTGTACACTCTATTGTATCTAGTACTCTGCATCTACCATTTCATGTATTGACTTAGAGACCATTTGTGAGGACGATATTGTATATTATTTTCTAATCTGGATGTCGAGCTCATGTGAGCCCACTTTATTATGCAGTTTTATCTTTTTTGCCGTTTTTCACTTATATTGTTCATCTCTTCGCTTCGGCGTCGTATATTTCCTCGTGGTGATTTTTCCGCCGTTGGGCATGATTGCTCCCATTTGGTGATGCTTTATTTTCTTATATATGTTATTTTACTTATATCATGTGTTGTACACGTTTCGGGGCTAGTTTTTACAAAGGAGGTGCTGCCGAAATTTTTAAGAAAATAACTTAAACTTTAAAGATTTTTACTCAAGGTTTTCTAAATGTTTTAAACAAATGTTTTCATCACTCACTACTTTTAATTGTTTTGATTTCTAGGTTTCGGCTTACTTAATCGCGTTATGCCTGTAGACGTTACGTGGTTAAGTGCCGGTCACGGGCCGAACTTTGGGTCATGACAGTAGACTAGGTTATATCTATGCGACACGACCAGCTAAATTACATAAGGATGAATATGAGAATCTGTTCGAATTTCATCTTATGATACTTTCCCGTCTTGTCTCAAAGGTAAAATGACTAATAGTCCGTTTACTGGAAATAGAGTTAGAGTTACTGAACACTTGGGACGGATACATGATGATGTATACGGTCCTATGTCTAAAAATGCCAGGGCTGGTTCCTCGTACTTCATTATATTCATTGAACATCTCTCAAGATTCGGACATATGTTCATGTTGAAATACAAGTCTGAAACTTTTAGAAATTCAAGGAATATAAGCTTGATGTTGAGAACCAGATAGGTAGAAGTATTAAAGTCCTTCGACGTGATAGAGGAAGCGAATATATGGGTATGGAGTTCCTGGATTTTCTAATTAGAGAAAAAGATTCTCTCTTATCTTACTCCTTCGTATACACCACAGCTCAACGGGATATCGGGACGGAGGTATCGCACCGTATGAGATATGGTGCGCTCCATGATGAGTACCGCTGAGTTGCCTGTTTCCTTTTGGGGGTTATGCACTTGAGAAGCTGTATACCTATTGAATGGGGTTCCATCCAAATCACGGCTTACCACTCCATATTAGATATAGAATAGGAAGAGACCATGTATTAAACGAGTTAAGATATGGGGTTGTCCGGCCTATGTTGAAAAGTAAAATCCAGACAAGCTCGAGGCAAGGTCAGTTCTGTATAAGTTTGTTGGATATCCCAAACATTTGCGAGGGTATATCTTCTACCATTCTGAGGAGCAAAAGGTGTTTTGTTTCTCAGCATGCCACCTTTTAGAAAAGGTATTTCTTATGAAGAAATTAGTGGTTATGAGGTAGAACTGGAAGTAGTTCCAGCTAGACAAACTAACAACTGATGATAGCCGGGTTATCGGATCAAGTGTTGATTCGATAAGATGTTACAAATGATATTAGTCGGTTATATGTGATATAGCCGTATTATTAAATCAAGTATTGATTTAATAATTTAATGCATAATTATATATTTGATATATTGAATTACATTAACTAATATTAGCTCACTTAAACATGTCTTTTTCTCACTTTTGTGTACACTTTAATATATATGTGATATATGTTATTGTGTCATAGTTGTTGATATATGCAACATGGGTGTATAAGACTCACACCATGCTCTTGATAATTAAAGGTTTTTATTTATTTTTGTAATTCACAAATTGGTGGAATGTAACGTTTTAGAAATCGTTATGCGAATTTTTTCGTTTTTGGGTAAAATATTCGGTATTTTCCGTTTTAACTCGATTGTGATCAAACTTTCGTATAAACTCGCCGGCACCTAATTTAGCTAGAATAAAGCTAGTCTGCGGGCTTTGGGGGTCAATGGGACGTTTTGGTTCACATAGAATTTTTCCCTAATTAAATATTATTTTAATGTGTTTTTTATGCACTTAATTAGTGGAAGTTATATTTTTGTATGGGTTAATTAGTTCTAATTGGGATCATTGCTAATCTAATCACTAGAATTAGTTTAGAACCTTCTCTTCTAATATCTAGATATTTGTTATGACAAATGGAATTAATTTTAAAAAGAAAATAAAGAAGGAAAATGGTGGCATTTGCATTTAATGTAGCAATTAATGTTTTGTGCTAGAAAATTCCTTGCTTTTTAAACAAAACACCCCCCCATTAGCTTGGCCGCCCCCTTCCCCCCCCCCCAAATCTGTCCCAATCTTTTTCTAAGCTCATTTCATCTTCTTCAAGTTCACAAAATCCTTCAAAAATCCTAAAATAAATCCACAAATTCCTGAATAAAATTAAACCATCAATTTACCTTCACTAATCTAGCTTGGATCATCATTAAAAACATGGTTTTTGGAGGCTAAGGTGATGGATCAAGTTGATCTTTTGTGTTCTTGAGAGGTATAATTTCTAATCCAAATCTTTTAATTTTGTTGCATTAAATCATTAAGTTGCTAATTAAATGGTTATTATAGTTTTAAACTCTTGATTAATTCATTCATCATATTTTTTTAAGAAATTCAAGTTAGGGTTTAAGCTTGATGAAGTGTTTAATGTTAATTGATGATTAGGAAAAAACATAACCTAGTAGGATATGGTAATTATTGTTAATTCTTACTTTGTCTAATTAAGAGTTTTAGCTTACTAGTTTTTTACTAAAGCTTAGTTAGGCAGGTTTAAAAATATGGAGGTGGTTTCGATAACTTAGTTATGCTATTTTAAGGCGTTTGAGGTCGCTGGAATTGTGTTAGCTTTAGACTTGTGCAAAATATTGCGATAAGTTGCTTACTACGTTTCGGTGTATTTTGGATGTGGGTTCAATTGGTCGTTACGAGATTATATCTATTATATTCTCGTATTTGATTGTGTTGTGTTTGCACGATCGGGACGCTCGGATTCTTGACTTGGTGCTGCGTAGTTTAGCGACCCTAGTTAGGGTTTTTGCCAATGTCGTGCGCAGCTGGTGCGCTAGGTGCGCAGTGTAATTTTCTGGGCGTTATCCTTGCGTTTCGTTATCTTTGTGTCGACGTAGGATATTTAGCTTATGTGAAATTTTAGGATCGCAAGCGGGGACTTTGGACGCTGCGAACAAGGGGAAGCAGGTGGTCGGATTTTCATAGCTCGAGACCATCGGTGAGTAGATTTAACATCTACGGGGAAATCGCCCGTATGACGTTATGCGTCAGGGCTGATATGATATGATAGCTGCATGTTATTGCATATTAGTTGATTTCATATGAACGTCATCGCATAGTATTACCTGTTGTACCTTGACTTGTACCTATTGGATATTACACATTACTGACGGTTCATGTTGCACGAGCACTAATTTGTATGCTACACCCACACCGTCAGTAGTTGCCATGACACACACAACCAACATATATACGTGATATTGTATTGGACAGGGATAGTTGAGATAGTATCTCTTATTCCATTTCACGTATACCTTGCTATAGCTACTTGTACATCATGCATACATACTGACATGTACACCCACATATTTTGCTATAGTTGCATATACCCTAAGTGGTATTGTTTCGACAGATGATATTGAGACGTTGACTATTGTGCTTATGAAATGCATCATACATACTTGCTTACATGTTGATACTTAAACATTGCTACAATTACATGTACACCTCATATAATGCTGCACTTGTTTTCGGAGGATTTGGGAACCCTATGATATATTTTAAAGCTGGATTCATTTAAAAGAGCGGCTTTCCCTTAACATGCTCATATTGTTGTTTTATGTTTCATATATCAGTTTTCATGGATTTAATCATTGAGATATGGATTTCATATGATTTATGGATTTGAGAACCGTGGGGGTATTTCAAGAAAACTATGTATTGTTTGAAAACCCGGTTATCTTGATATGATATTTTAGTGCGTCCACCATGTGATTTATCGGTTCTGAGATTTAGCTTGTGATACCCGATTCGAGGAGCAGGAGGCACCTTCTCCAGGTACATGGTCGACCCGGTATGGTACCCCGGGGCGAGTGGTGATTTCGTGGTGTAGACGATAATCCTGACAGAAGGACCACTACCTACCGGTGATTGTATTTGGACTCGGCGGTTATTGTGGGGATACCGATCAGAGTGATATACGACATATCGTCAGTGCCAGTCGTGGTGACAGCGCCTGAGTTATGAAGATTTGCGTGTCGATGCTAGACACGGGTTTCATGATGTTTCGAGTGTCGGTGTTTGACACTCAGGTTCCTATGATTTTTACGTATCGTCGGTGGACATACTTGGTTGATATCCTCATACATACATATATATATATATATATATATACATACAAGTATATGCTTCCATGATGTTTTGGGTGTCGATATTAGACACTCAGGTTCCATGAGACATACGGGATGTAAGGTCCAATCTGAGAATACGGTGCCTGAGGATTTTGGGATTTGATGTGTAACATTTCAGAAAAATAAAATATTATTTTTGTGGATTTTTATAATTTAATAATATTATATTGAATATTCTAATAAGGCGGTATAATTAAATACCAATAAATTGGGAAAAATTTGGAAAATTATGGAAATTACTGAAATGAGGGTGCTTTATATGATTTAAGCAAATTATAAGTTTTTATGATTAATTATACACTATTTAGTGCTAATCGCGATTAAATATCGCTAATCGCGATTAAATATCGCTAATCTCGCATTAAACTTGGTTTGTGCAAAACATGCACCATGTCACCTTTACAAACAATTGTTACATTTTTCTTATCATGTAAGAAAAGGAAAGAAAATGAAAGAAAAGGAAATGAATAAAGAAAGAGAGGCATGGGGCATTGATTAGGCATGGGGGGGCATGACTTTGGCGCTCTCTCTCTCTCTCCCCCTCACTTCCCTCCTTTCTCAGCAACAGCCCCAGCTCCAGCAGCATCCCTCTCCCTTCATCTCCTCTTCACCATCACAAACAACATCAAAACAACACCAAAACATCATTTCTTCTTCACAAAATTTGTGCACAAGCTCACAAGCTACACCTTGGACCTAGAAAGTTTGCATTTTGGTGCCCTAGAGGATACATGAGTGCCAAATGCGGTAAATTCTTAACCATTAGTGTAGAATTTGGTTTACTTTTGCTTCCATGCATGTTTAGAAGTGATTATGCGATGTTTAGTGGGGTTTAGAAATTCCTAAAAAAGGATTAGGGTTTGAATTGATTCCAAAAGCGTAATTGAGGTTAGTAGTTACCCTAAACCCCCTTTAGTGATATCATATTGGACTAAAACCTGAGACTTAACCACCAAATACGAACTTTGAATTCTGCAGATACGGAAATTGTTGATTTTGTGAGGGTTTAATGAAATCTGCTAACACCCGGGTGACCTGAAAATTATTTAGCTAGTACAGTGAGTAGTGCAGGCAGCATAGATATTAATCCCAAGACCCCATACCCTGAACCCTCTTCTTGGCCGCAAATTAATGCTTTCTGGCAGCAAATTGCGGCCAGGTCTTGGCCAATCTGTCTCGTGTTTGTTTCATGGCTCCAGTATCTGTAATCTAGACCCTCCACATATGCAAAATTGGTTGATTTGACCTAGGGTAAAATCTGGGACTAATATTCATGTGTTACTGTTTTGATTCGAGATTATATTTTTCGTATTTTGGATTCTGGATTTTAGTATTTGCGTTTTAGCTCGATCACTTGACGTTTGTACGACGATATCGAGGGTTGTTTGGTGGTTTGAAAAGCGTAGTCCGTAGAATCTAACCTATAGGCTTTTAGCGTGTCGTTTTTGATATGGATTTTAATGCGATATGATACGTTGTGATATGTAGGTACCCCTATATGGACTTCGGGATGACAAGAAAGCACATGGCGACGTCGGCAACGGCAAGCGAAGAGCAAAGTGAGTAGATTTATATATACGGGGGAAGTCAGGTGGGTGGCATATAGCACCCCTGCAGTTCGTAGTGTAGTGGATGATATGATATATATTTACATATGTGTTTTGAATTTGGATGATAGTGTCGTGGTTGATTTCTTAGTCGCTAACCATAGAATAGGTTTGCACACACGCACACACACCCTTGCATGCATTATTATTACTTGTGCGTATATGGGGATACGTATATATACACACACACACATATGTATGCGACTATGTATATATATATGTATACCTATATAGTGGATGATATTTGGAGATGAGTCAATGAGATTGGGCATGATGCCACGAGATCGGTGATATGTTTTGATTCGTATTAGGAGATACGACTTGAGTTTATAGCGGGCCTTTAAGCGTGTGTTTTCATACACGCATATATATATATATATATATATATATATATATATATATATATATATATGGTATCAGTTGGTATTAGACTTAGATCAGTACCTTGTAGGGTTGCTATGCACACGCACAAGGGTCTACGAGGCATCAACCATGCCCGATTAAAATTTTAGCCGTGCCGAACAACCGGAAGCTGGATCTTTAAACTAGGGTTTAGGAGAAAACAAGCATGTTAAACTCTTTAACACTAAGTTAGAGGGATAACAACCTTTGTAGATCCGGTCCTTCTCTTCTTAAGCTCCGTGTTGAGGTCCCTTCGTTGCGATCATCGTGTTCTGGACTCTCGAGTGGTTCCACGAAGAGAAAGATGCAGTCTTGCTTCCGATCTTCGATACAATGATGATCTACCTTGGAGTTTCGTTAACACAAGCTAACACTCATAATATGAAGTGAACACCCTCATCTAAATGGAAAGGATAGATGAGGATGATGAAGTAGGATTTTTTCTCTCAATGATAATCTTTTTCTCACTCACTTTCATCACAAAAGAAAGCTTTTTCAAAAAGGAACTCAAGCAAGAAGAAGATGAATGAAGATGATAACTTAATCCTTTTGTGATGAACAATGAATTATTGTAGTGGTTACAAATCTAACCAAGGGTTAAGCATTAAAGAGTTAACCCTTGTAGAGAGTTAACTAGAGTTATTGGTTTGGATTGGGTTAACATAATATCTCACAAAAAATATCAAGCAACCACAAAGTCAATGCTTCATGAAGCTTCATGGAAGATTCATGCAAAAGCTAACCCTAATCCAAACCCTAACCAAGTTTAAACCCTAATCCATTGTTAAATTTGTAACCCTAACATGTTACAATATTATATATCACATATACAATATATTTTGTAACAATAGAAAATAATACAATTAACATATATCGCATATATATCAATGTATTATCCAGTGAGAAAATGAATCTTTTAGTGAGCTAATATTAGATAATGTAATTTAATATATCATATATATTATTATATATTAAATTATCGAATCAACACTTGATCCGACAATCCGGCTATATCGCATATAACCGACTAATACGACGACCCGGCTATATCACATATACCCGCCCGATATCTCATATCGCGAGAATCCAATATGGTATGATATACCGCATTATCCTCGGTCCCGCACATAACACATATGTGCTCCTACTCCATTTTTCCTGAGCCATGAAACCTCTGTGTAAGACTCTAATGAATCGTCAATACGCCGGCAGTAAGTGATGATCATATCAAACACCCACAAGCTGCAAGCGGTCAGCTAAACGTAACAGCCACCCAGGTATTGAGCGCTCAGAAGATCAACAAGCAAGCCTGTACATTCTCCTGTGAATCCAATCAGTAACACTCCCGTACAGTCCGGTCTCATCGTCTGATATGTCGCATATCTCGTCTAGAAGTGGTAAACGTCAGACCCCGGTAGCTTGATAAGTCGTGTCGATATGAGGTCCATAACAGTTCGAGAAACTACTGATAACACTTACCAGTAAATCTCAGCAATCCTGGCCTGGGATTTCCAGTTATAGCCAATCGAACACAGCGCAACATCAACTCCCTATACCGGGAGAGACGAATCCCCTCCTATCGCTCATTGCCTCCATGTGATTCGGAACTGTACCCAAAATCCACCTTTTTGCACTCCCTATTGGACGTGGTATGATGGAAATCAAAGCACAGTGGGAATCACACAAGACTCTATGACGATCTCGGTTCAACAGACTACTCTGTACCAGTGTCACCGGAGAACTGCCATCTGACGTAAGGTATAATACCATCTAGGAGTTCTCGGCGAGTCCGTCCAGTGTACCCAGTCTCCACTGAGCACCTGTACACCATCCTTGATCTCAAACACCGATGGATATGGGATCATCCATCGCCCATCATATGGGTCAAGATGCGTATACGCTAGTCTACTCTGGTGCATCGATGCCCTGTCTCGATGCACCCTCGACTAGGAACAGTTATAGGATGTACACGTCGACTACCGTGGTCCCACTAGTATGATCTCATCATAGTCCCAGTAGTCGAGTACATATCCTAAGGTCTTTATCAACATGTAACATAGAGACAATCAAAGTACATGTTAAGATAAAGTACAACCGGATAGCATACTATCATGTCGAGCAAGAAAGTCCTCTCTATATATGTCTAAGCATCCATTACAATATACATCGTATGTACAGTAATGGCCTCTAGCGCATACATATAACTAACAATCTCCCACTTGCACTAGGGCCATCTGTTGTGGTATCACATACCCAACAATTAGCTATGGTCGAAGTATCTCATACTCAACCATCCCATAAAAGACTCTACTGGGAAAAAGGCCTTCGTGAGTGGATCTGCGCTGTTGTCCTCTGTGTCTACTCTCCTAACCTCGATCTCCCTGGAGATCAACCATCTCCATAATCAGGTGATACTGCCTAAGAATTATATCTGGATTTCTGATAGGACGGTAGTTCCTTGACTAAAGCCATAACTCCATTGTCACACAATGGTAGGAACGAAGTTCATCTCATGAACTTTTATATATCCAGACCGCCTCTTTGGTAGCATCTTTGGTAACGATGTATCTTGCCTTTAATCGTCTAGTATGTCACGGTATCTAGCTTGGAACTCTTCCAACATACCGTCCCTCCACTGAGGGTAAAGACAATGCCTGCGACTGACATTCTGTCGTCCTTACCACCCTGGAACCTTTCCAGTGATTCTCCACAGGATCGATCGATACCATCTCACTACAACTAGTGAGTATCCTAATATCCAATTAGATCTATCTCATAGATCCAAAACCAAGGATTTAGGAGGTATCATTTTGATCCTATATGGAGAATCCTTGTGATAAGCGGAAATTGACCGAGCGTAGCATATGAAACTCCTTCTCTATCAAGAGTATGTCATCCACGTACTCTACGAGGATCATCACCATACTCCCTACTACCTTTTTTGTATATACAAAGGTTCATCTACCATTTTGATGAAGTCAAACTCTTTGATTACCACATCAAAACAGATGTTCCAACTCCGCGATGCCTGTTTTATCACATAAAACATCTTGCACATGTTTCCGCTGCTCCCACTGTCTACGAAGCCCTTTGACTGTGTACTTATAGACGCTATCTTCTAAAACATCTTTTAGAAAAGCAGTCGTGACACCCAACCACCAGATATCGTAGTCATGGTATGCAGCCGTGGCAAGTAGGATCTAGATGGAGTTAAGCATAGCTTTGAAAGTCTCAACTTTTCCATGTACACCAAGTAATCTTCTCAAGATATACTTGCTCCTGATGGGGATTTAACACTTCAGATAAAGCAACCAAAGTCCATACTTTGTTGGTGTATAAGGATTCCATCTCAGATCGATAAGCATCCAGCCATTCTTACAGAGTCCCACTCCTGATGGCCAGCTTGAAACTAGTTGGGTCATCATCTCATGATGCAATCCTCGCTCCCACTGTCATGGAGAAACCAAAGTATCTCTCAGGTGGGTGAGGAACCCTACTAGATCGGTGGAGAGGCTGAGGTTCGTTGGAACTATTGAATCCTTTGGTTCTACCAAATCAGCTGCAGTATGTATAGCTGGAACCTTTCCAGTTCTACATAACAGACCTTGTCTCGAGCTTGTCCGGATTTTGCTTTTAGACATATGCCGAACAACCCCAAATCTTAACAAACTTAAGATATGGGCTCTTCCTTTTTCATATCACATATGAAGTGGTAGGCAACTAATTTGATTTGAACCCTATTCAATAGGTATGCAGCTTCTCAAGTGCATAACTCCCAAAAGGAAATAGGAAACTCGGTAGTACTCATCATAGAGCACACCATATCACATAGGGTGTTATTGCTCCGTCCCGATATACCATCGTGGTATGGTGTATACTGAGGAGTAATGCTGAGAGAGAATCTCATTCTCTTTTAGAATAGTCCAGGAATTCCGTGCTCAAGTATTCTCCTCCTTGATCTCATCAAAGGACATAATACTTATACCCGTATTTTGGTTCTCTACTTCTAACTTATATTCGGTGAATATCTCAAAATCTTCGGACTTGTGTTTCAACAGGAACACATGTCTGAATATTGAGAGATCATCAGAGAATATAAAGAAGTATAAAGAACCGGTCCTGGCATGTGTAGACAGGGGACCTTCATACATCAGCATGTATCAATCCCAAGAGTTCACTAACTCTTTCTCTATTTCCAATAAACGGAGCTGTGGTCATCTTATCTCTGTGACATGACCGGCATGTTTCACAAAATGTAAATTCAAACTAATTTAAATATGCATCTATATGTAACTTCAGCTAGTCGGGTCACATTGATATGACCTAGTCTATAATGCCTCAAGAAGGATTCGTTCATTTCTGAACTCTTCCTCTCGTGTGTGTTCTGTATACTAAGAACTGTAATTTGATTTAGAACGTCAATGCTTTTAGATAACGTGCCTGAACCGATCAACTCTTGATATAGGAAATGTTCAAAACATTATCCAACAATACAAAATTATATCACTTCTTTAATAATAAAGAGACTGATATGATGTTGTATATCAGGTTCGGTATCTAATAACATTTGTTTAGAATCAATGTATTCTAGTAATACAGGGTGATAGTGACCAACAGACTTTGCTTCAATATTTGCACCATTTCTATCTCATGAAACTTATCACCCGTTCTCAGTTCTCTACCTATCTGGAGCCCATGTAACAGATTACATATGCGGGATCCTGATCCGGTATCTCATACCCAGGACGTAAAGGATACTGAGAAACAGTTCTATGTAATGAACAGACCCGAAGATGATGCATCAGCATGCACTTTCTTTGTTTGGGCGGCACGGGAAATCTGGTATTCCCTAATTTCCGGCTCTGTCTTATCACAATTATAAGTTGGAGCGGGACCAACTTTCCCCAGATCAGTATAACAAGCGGGTTCGGTCAATTCATCCATATTATTATCTTGATTAAGGCGTGATATAGTCGCTACCTGGAGAGAGAGAGAGAAGAAAACACTCAGCGTATGCTCTTGCAAGATTAGATTGGTTATTTAATATATCTAATCAGGATGTCTCCCACTGTTTTAATCAAATCTTCCTTCAAACCCTAAAAGGAAAGACTAGCCGGGATTAATTACACGCTACAAGTTCGCCAATCTTTCAGCTAGGCCAGAGTCGGTACATTAAGGGAGGTGCCCCGTGCTTTCGCACGGACCTAATTAAAGTAAACCTCGTTTTCCCAGAGGCGTAACCCCGTTAACACCTTTCTAGACACCTACTTGATCGGCTAATTGTAATGTGTAAAAATCTCCCAGGAGTAACTCTTACTCGCAGCGGGTTTCGGGATCCAACTATCCCATAGAAGGTATGCAATCTCATTGCAAATTACAACACTTGAAATTCCCAATAATATTTTACCCCTAGCGTCCTATGACCTTGACGGAGGCCAAACTACCCATAGTCCGCTAGTCAAGTTCAACCCGTCATTTCCTGATTGAATTAAACCCACCCGCACAACCCTTGACGGAGGTCAAACAACGTCGTACGAATACCATAATCCAATCGCATCACATGCTAGCAGATAAGCATTAGTTAGCTACCGTACACTACGCCTTGACGGAGGCTAAACTATCGCAGCACGAATACTAACTAGTACTTATCTGAAATGACGGAGGGCTACGACAGGTTTTTAAGAAAACCCTTTGCGTAATGAACTTGATATCGTTGTAGAATCGAGTGATTTTAAATGAAGTGTTTTTGAGGCTTTTCTAGTTTTACTAAAGGGGTCACTCCCGGTGAAGGGATCGTCGGCCCTTTCCTCATCGAATAAGGTGTAGGATATTTCACAAATATCACTATGCAAAGCAAGAACTATAGAAGCAATCAAAAGACAAACCGAGTTTGTACCATCTGCTAGTTTCACTAAAGAGGTCACACCCGTGAAGGGATCTCGGCTCTTTCCTTATCGAATAAGGTGCTGGATGTTCTACAAGGAACACCGCTATGCAAAGCAAGAACTAGAGCTACCAGTTTTTAAAAAAGTTTCTACAGCATCTTTAGGTTTCTTTTATTTCATTAATCTGATTAATGAAGTCCCATTTTAATATGCTTCACAAGCATCAGATTTGAAACGAAATCTGCAATATAACATATATCTCATATATATAATATAAACATTCGTCTCAGGCAGTAATATGATCTCATCACATAACATTGCAGCAGAAGAACATATATGAAATATTGGATATACTAGGACGTCCGTGTTTTCAATACGAGCCTGTATAAAACACGGATTCCACGGTCGCGATGAATAGCCAAACTCACATCCCTAGACCCCTACGAGAGCGGCAAGCAACACTACCAATTCTAGGGTTAGGAGACCCGGTCTCGACTCCTCGAGATGGTCTCCCACTGGACCCAAGAACCCGGTTACTTGTGCTCCCACCTTGGGTCTACCTAATGCGGAAAAGTAAATAATATACAATGGTGACATCATCCTCAGCCCGGAAGTGCCCCAATAAAAGAATATTACATACAAATGAATTTTACATGAATGAAAAAGAAAAACTCTCATCTCACATAAAACCCCCGGCTATTCAAAACGCGACGATCCAACATAACATATCATAGCAACACATAATATCTCATATCATCAACGTAAGCAAGTTTGCGTATCCCGATTGTCGTTGATGTATAGCAACGAAGCCGGCGATACACCACATACTACTCTTACGGTCACAGAAAAGAAAGTGTAAAACTACAACAGTTGGAATCCGCAACCTTCTTAGACATCGCATGCCTAACCAAATGAATTCCTTAGACATCGCATGCCTAACAATTATAAACCCCGCATTTTAGTCTCATTATCGAAAACACTTTTCAATATCAAGTCGGGCAATTCAACAAGATTCCCGACATCCTGATCGAATGCTCGTCGCAAACTTTAGTAGACGGCCGCACCCCCGGATGCCGTCGACGAAGTGCACTAAGGCGGAACACCGCTACCGCAAGCACCCGAACGGATGCTTTTGGCGACGGGGTTCTCCTACAGTCACTTGGTCGGGGCTATGGGGCGTGGCTTTCTATTAAGTTAACCGGCGAGTATCCGCGTACGCTACGTGATTGCGACGGACTTTTGATAACATCAAAATTCCGTGGCGACTGATGATCTGAGACTGAACTGCTAGATTTATAACATTCAAATTAGTTATCTCATAACTACCTGTGGATTCCAAATATTGTATCACATTCCAGATAAATAGACAATGTTAAACTTTCCGATCGAATAATCAAACACCCAAAATTTCCCCAATAGCTCAACACTTGAGCGGAGTTCAAAAATATCCATCACATGCCACAATACCGATGGTCCAGCCCTAGAAGGGTCAAGCCAACGCCTCACATGTGGCACGCCGTACTGCCACAAACCCTAAATTTTAGAGGCAGTTCAAGACGGTCACATAATCGAGTTAAGGTTTGTTGTCTTCTAGAGGGTCCATCGCGTTACTTGCATGACTTTACGAATGTTTCAAACTCGAGAAAAAATCCAACTTTTGAAAATTTTCCGACAGGGGAAAAAGTGAGTTATTGATATCCAGTCGAACTTTTTAACAGATTCTAAAATTATCCGGAAAGACTAAACAAAGTTAAATTATCCGATAAAATCAATGAGTCCCCAATATAACCGTAGAAAACTCAACACTTGAGTGGAATTAAAAATTTCGTAGAAAAAATTGCCAAGAAAGGTCCTAAGAATAAATACAAGAAATTACAGGGACTAAGTCACAATTTTGGCCGCGGAACCGCCGCAAAACCCTTAGTTTGGCCGCGGTTCCGCGGTCATATTATTGACTTAGTGGACCGTACTTCAAAGTAATTCTTAGTTTTTCCTTCTTATTTTTCTGAGCATTTTTAATTCATAAAAAACCACGGTTTTGAAAAATGTACAGGGAAGGGTAAACATCGGGGTTTCGGGTTTCGATCGGACTTTAAACTTCGCTCAGACATCACCTAAAGCTCTAGCTTGGCACGCGTAGAAGGGTCTACGAGGCATCAACCTTGCCCGATTAAAATTTTAGCCGTGCCGAACAACCCGAAGCCGAATCTTTAAACTAGGGTTTAGGTGAAAACAAGCATGTTAAACTCTTTAACACTAAGTGAGAGGGATTACAACCTTTGTAGATCCGGTCCTTCACTTCTTAAGCTCCGTGTTGAGGTCCCTTCGCTGCGATCATCGTGTTCTAGACTCTCGAGAGGTTCCACGAAGAGAAAGATGCAGCCTTGCTTCCGATCTTCGATACAATGATGATTTACCTTGAAGTTTCGTTAACACAAGCTAACACTCATAATATGAAGTGAACACCCTCATCTAAATGGAAAGGATAGATGGGGATGATGAAGTAGGATTTTTGCTCTCAATTATAATCTTTTTCTCACTCACTTTCATCACAAAAGAAAGCTTTTTCAAAAAGGAACTCAAGCAAGAAGAAGATGAATGAAGATGATAACTTAATCCTTTTGTGATGAGCAATGAATTATTGTAGTGGTTACAAATCTAACCAAGGGTTAAGCATGAAAGAGTTAACCCTTGTAGAGAGTTAACTAGAGTTAATGGTTTGGATTGGGTTAACATAATATCTCACAAAAAATATCAAGCAACCATAAAGTCAATGCTTCATGAAGCTTCATGCAAAAGCTAACCCTAATCCAAACCCTAACCAAGTTTAAACCCTAATCCATTGTTAAATTTGTAACCCTAACATGTTACAATATTATATATCACATATACAATATATTTTGTAACAATAGAAAATAATACAATTAACATATATCGCATATATATTAATGTATTATCCCGTGAGAAAATGAATCTTTTAGTGAGCTAATATTAGATAATGTAATTTAATATATCATATATATTATTATACATTAAATTATCGAATCAACACTTGATCCGACAATCCGGCTATATCGCATATAACCGACTAATACGATGACCCGGCTATATCACATATACCCAGCCGATATCTCATATCGTGAGAATCCAATACGGTATCATATACCGCATTATCCTCGTTCCCGCACATATCACATATGTGCTCCTACTCCGTTTTTCCTGAGCCAAGAAACCTCTGTGTAGGACTCTAAAGAATCGTCAATATGCCGGCAGTAGGTGATGATCATATCAAACACCCACAAGCTGCAAGCGGTCAGCTAAACGTAACAGCCACCCAGGTATTGAGCGCTCAGAAGATCAACAAGCAAGCCTGTACATTCTTCTGTGAATCCAATCAGTAACACTCCCGTACAGTCCGGTCTCGTCGTCTGATATGTCGCATATCTCGTCTAAGGGTGGTAAACGTCAGACCCCGGTAGCTTGATAAGTCGTGTCGATATGAGGTCTATAACAGTTCGAGAAACTACTAATAACACTTACCAGTAAATCTCAGCAACCCTGGCCAGGGATTTCCGGTTATAGCCAATGGAACACAGCGCAAGATCAACTCCCTATACCGGGAGAGACGAATCCCCTCCTATCGCTCATTGCCTCCATGTGATTCGGTATTGTACCCAAAATCGTCCTTTTTGCATGCCCTCTTGGACGCGGTATGATGGAAATCAAAGCACAGTGGGAATCACACAAGACTCTATGACGATCTCGGGTCAACAGACTACTCTGTACCAGTGTCACCGGAGAACTGCCATCTGACGTAAGGTATAATACCATCTGGGAGTTCTCGGCGAGTCCGTCCAGTGTACCCAGTCTCCACTGAGCACCCGTACACCATCCTTGTTGTCAAACACCGATGGATATGGGATCATCCATCGCCCATCATATGTGTCAAGATGCGTATACGCTAGTCTACTCTGGTGCATGGATGCCCTGTCTCGATACACCCTCGACTAGGAACAGTTATAGGATGTACACGTCGACTACCGTCGCCCCACTAGTATGATCTCATCTTAGTCCCAGTAGTCGAGTACATATCCTAAGGGCTTTATCAACATGTAACATAGAGACAATCACAGTACATGTTAAGATAAAGTACAACCAGATATCATACTATCATGTCGAGCAAGAAAGTCCTCCCTATATATGTCCAAGCATCCATTACAATATACATCGTATGTACAGTAATGGCCTCTAGGGCATACATATAACTAACATACCCCAGTTCATGAGATATGATGATAAGGATACCAGATAAATGATGAGATGAATGTGATATTTCGACCCCTACCCAGATTTGGGAAGCCGTACGACGGATTTACGTACGAGCTATATATTGATGATAGATCCGCACTCATGACTCGAGGATGTCATATTGTATATTGTATCTTATGTGATACTATTGAGGAGGGATCACCGACTATTATATTTATATATATATCGACTCAGATTTAGGTAGTTTCCCTTACCCTTTCGGTTAGACTGTTCGTTTAGTCCTATAGTACTTATGGATGTTATACTAGACTCTAGTCATACCTATTTCAAAAGTAACAAATCGTGAGTGGCCAAGGGATTCTACGGATATTTTCAAAAGACGCATATTTTCTTAAAAACATCGTAGCCCTTATTTTTTCTAAACACCACGATTCGTCTTATTTCATATGGCAAAAGTGTATGACATATATATATATATATTGATGTAGATTCTACACTGTTGCGTTTATTATTCATTTTCCGCATTTTCTTGCTATTCGCATTGCATTTCATGTGTAAATGTGTTTATTGTTATGTTAAAACCATGCTGTCAGGACACTAGCACCATTATCGATGATGCGTATGTTCCACGTACACCTGCTTACCTACTCACACACTTCATCATCGATAATTACCATGTCACTACACAGTAGGATTATTGCATCAAGATATGATTCATTGTATGACATACATATTGTACACCTATACTTGCGTACATACATATTGTACATCCATACTTGTGTACATACATATTGCACACCAATACTTGCGTACATGCATATTGTACACGTATTTTAGCGTACATGCATATTGTACACCCATACTTGCGTACATACATATTGTACACCCATACTTGCGTGCATACATATTGTTCACCCATGCTTACATACATACACTTTTGCACATACATAGATGATTCTGGCTTGATTTGGGAGATTTGGGAACCGCATGATATATTTTAAACTGGATTCATTTAAAGAGCGGTTTGCCCTCGACATGTGCATATTACTATTTTATGTTGCATGTTATACTGATATGCTTACATTTCTATTATATGTCGCATACACCATGCTTTATGATTATACGCATTGAGATATGTTTCCATAATATTTCTGGATTTAAGAACCGTAGGTATTTCAAAAGAAAGTATGTACTGTTTTAAAAACCCGATTTCTCTTGATATGATATTTCAGCCGCTACCAAGAGTTTTATTGGTTCTGATATATATATATATACCCCCATGCGAGGAGGAGCCGTGGGCCGTATGCGGGTACATGGTGGGGCCCGGTATGGTACCCGGGGCAAGAAAGGGATGTTGTGTATACAGACGGTGAGCCTGGCAGAGGGACTACTACATACCGGTGATTGGTTGGGCCTGGCGGATATCTGGAGGATACCGACCGGAGTCGAGAAATGTTATGGGCCGATCCGGACCGACGGAGCTCGATATATGAGGATTTACGTGCCGATGCTGGGCACATGTTTCATGATGTTTTCGAGTGTTGATGTTGGACACTCAGGTTCCATGATTTTGATGTGTCACGAGGGACACAAGTTGATTTATATCCTCATACTTTCATGCATATTCTTTTATGACTTTTACATGCATGACGTTGTTATGTCATTGGTTGACACGTGGTCGAGATCCACATGTATACAGGCATTGATTACATAGTTGGATGATATCCACATATTGTAGGGTTCCTAGGCACTCTTGTGAGGGTTCAAAAGGCATCTACCATGCCCGAATAAAATTTTAGACGTGCCGAACAACCCAAAGCCGGGATCTTTGCTAGATTATTAGGGTTTAACATGAAAGTAAACATCTTTACTACTAAGTGTTAGGGATTACATCCTTTGTAGTCCGCTCTTTCACTTCATAAGCTCCGAGTAGAAGTCCCTTTGCCGCGTTCCACGATCTCCCGGACTCAAGAGAGGCTCCATGACTCCAACGATCCATGCTAGCTTGTAGTGTTTCGTTTCTCCGATGATCTACGTCGAATTTGCTATAACTCAAGCTCTCTCACTCTAATTAGGTGAACACCCTAATCTAATGGGCTAGATTAGATGAGGATGATGGAGTAGTATTTATGCTTTCTTTTTATATCATATTCTCACAAGAAATCATCACAAAAGGAAAATCTAGCAAGCTTTCTCAAAGCTCAAGAGAGAAGAAGATGATGAATAAAAAGATAATCCTTTTGTGATGAATAATAGAAATGAATATATGATTAAACATGGAACCATGGTCAAGGATGACTAGGATAACCTTTGTAGAGAATAAACTAGGGCTAGGGTTTGGTGCGGTAAAAGAATGAGTCATAAGATAATATCAACCATAATATCTTACACTTGACAAAAGGAAAGCTTCTAGATGGTGCAAGAAGGAGCTAACCCTAATAAAACCCAAACCTTGCTTAATCTCTACTAAACATGTTCCATTATTAATCGTATCATGTTACTATAATATATATCACATGTATATTATATATTTGTAACAAAAGAAAATAATACAATTAACATATATCGCATATATATCAATGTATTATCCGGTGAGAAAATGAAATAATAAAGCGAGCCAATATTAGATAATGTAATACAATATATCATATATATTATTATACATTAAATCATCGAAACAACACTTGATCCGACAATCCGGCTATATCGAATATAACCGACTAATATATCATGTACCGATTCATCGAATCAACACTTGATCCGATGACCGGGTTCATATCTAAATATCGCGAGAATATAATACGGTATCTCATATCGCATTATCCTCAGTCCCGCACATATCACATATGTCCCACTACTCCGTTTTTCCTGAGCCAAGAAACCTTTGTGTAGGACTCTAAAGAATCGTCAATACGCCGGTAGCAAGTGATGATCATATCAAATACCCACAAGCTGCAAGCGGTCAGCTAAACGTAACAGCCACCCAGGTATTGAGCGATCAGAAGATCAACCAGCTAGCCTGTACGTTCTCCTGTGAATCCAATCAGTAACACTCCCGTACAGTCCGGTCTGTTCGTCTGATATGTCGCATATCAAGTCTAGGTGTGGTATACGTCAGACCCCACAAACCGATAAGTCGTGTGGATGTGAGGCTCATAACGGTTCGAGAAACTACTGGTAACACTTACCAGTAAATCTCTATATCAGCCCTGGCCAGGGACTTCCAGTTATAGCCAATCGAACACAGGACAACATCAACTCCCAATACCGGGAGAGACGAATCCCCTCCTATCGCTAATTGCCTCCATGTGATTCGGGACTGTACCCAAAAGCCACCATTTTTCATGCCCTCTTGGACGTGGTAAGGTGGAAATCAAAGCACAGTGGGAATCATACAAGACTCTATGACGATCTCGGGTCTACAGACTACCCTGTACCAGTGTCACCGGAGAACTGCCATCTGACGTGTGGTATATCACCATCCGGGAGTTCTCGACAAGTCCGTCCAGTGTACCCAGTCTCCACTGAGCACTCGTACACCATCTCTGATGTCAAACGCCGATGGATATGGGATCATCCATCGCCCATCATATGGGTCAAGATGCGTATACGCTAGTCTACTCTGGTGTATCGATGCCCTGTCTCGATATACCCTCGACTAGGAACAGTTATAGGATGTACTCATTGACTACCATGGCCCCACTAGTACGATCTCTTCATAGTCCTAGTTGTCGAGTATAGATTCTAAGGGCTTTATCAATATGTGAAAGTAACACAGTAAACCAGTACAAGTCAACATGTTTAGATAAAGTGAAACCAAATAGCATACTTTCATGACGAGCAAGAAAGTCCTCTCTATATATATCCAAGCATCCATTATAATATACATCATATGTACAACAATGGCCTCTAGGGCATATACATAACTAACAATCTCCCACTTGCACTAAGGCCAGCTGATGTAATATCTCATACCTAGCATCACGAATAATCTCTCAAACTGTATCTGCGGAATGGCCTTCGTGAGTGGATCCGCAGTGTTGTCCTTCGTATCTACTCTCCTGACCTCGATCTCCCGGCGATCAACAATCTCCCTTATCAGGTGATACCGCCTCAGAATATGTCTGGACTTTTGATGGGACCTGGGTTCCTTGGCCAAAGCCACAGCTCCATTGTTATCTCAATACAGAGGTATTGGATGTTCAATGGATGGAACCACACCATGTTCACTAATGAACTTCTTTATCCAGACAGCCTCTTTGGCAACATCGTTGGCAGCGATGTATTCAGCCTCCATCGTCGAGTCTGCAACGGTATCCTGTTTGGAACTCTTCCAACATACCGCCCTTCCATTGAGGGTAAAGACAAATCCCGAGTGCGACTTAGAGTCGTCCTTATCACTTTAGAAGATGGAATCGGTAAAGGACTCCACCCGGAGTTCTCCGTTACCATACACCAAGAACATCTCTTCAGTCCTTCGTAAGTACTTGAGAATGTTCTTTACAGCTGTCCAGTGACTCTCTCCAGGATCTGCTTGATACCGACTCACTACACTTAGTGAGTATGCTACATTGGGTCTGGTACATAGCATCGCATACATGATAGAGCATACTGCTGAAGCATAGGGTATCCTTTGCATGCGAGCTCTCTCCAAATCAGTCTTGGGAGACATCTCTTTGGAGAGATTGAGTCCAGAGATCGTGGGTTGGTTCCCACGCTTGGATTCTTCTATACTAAACCTCTTTAGTATGGTGTCAATGTACCTAGATTGGGACAATCCCAATATCCGTTTAGATCTATCTCTGTAGATCATGATTCCCAATATGCAGGAGGCGTCACCTAGATCTTTCATTGAGAATCTTTATGATAAGAAGAGCTTGACTGATTGCAGCATAGGAATATCATTTCCTATCAAGAGTATGTCATCCACGTACAATACGAGGAAGACAACCTTACTCTCTGCTACCTTTTTATAGATACAAGGTTCATCTATATTTTTGATGAAGTCAAACTCTTTGACTACAACGTCAAAAGAGATGTTCCAACTCCGCGATGCTTTCTTTAACCAATAAATGGATTTAAGCAGCTTGCACACCTTTCCGCTGCTCCCACTATCTACGAAGCCCTCTGGCTGAGTCATGTACACGCACTCTTCTAAATCACCATTTAGAATGGCGGTCTTAACATCCATTTGCCATATTTCGTAGTCATGGTATGCAGCAATGGCAAGTAAGATCCGTATGGACTTAAGCATAGCCATTCGTGAAAAGGTTTCGTCATAATCCACACCTGGTCTTTGACGAAAACCCTTTGCAACAAGTCTAGCTTTGAAAGTCTCAACTTTTCCATCTACACCAAATTTCTTTTTAAAGATCCACTTGCTCCCAATGGGTTTAATCCTTCAGGAGCATTTTCCAAAGTCCATACTTTGTTAGTGTACATGGATTCCATCTCAGATCGCATTGCATCCAGCCATTTCACAGAGTCACCACTCGTGATGGCCTGCTCGAAACTAGTCGGGTCATCATCTTCCATGATGAAATCCTCGCTTCCACTATCAATGAGAAAACCGTAGTATCTCTCAGGTGGACGAGAAACCCTACTAGATCGGTGGAGAAGCTGGGGTTCATCGGGTACTATTGGATCCTCTGGTTCCACTAAATCTTCAGTTGCAGTTTGTGTAGCCGGAATTTCTTTCCGTTCTACCTCTTCGCCATTAATTTCTTTTGCAAGAAATTACTTTTCTAAAAAGGTGGCATGTCGAGAAACAAACACCTTTTGTTCCTCGCGATGGTAGAAAAGATATCCATGTGAATGTTTGGGATATCCCACAAACTTGCATAGAACTTACCGTGCCTCAAGTTTTTCTGGATTTTTCCTTTTGACATAGGCCAGAGAACCCTATATCTTAACTTGTTTAAGACAAGGTCTCTTCCCACTCCATATCTCATATGGTGTGGTAGGTACAGATTTAGTTGGAACTTGATTCAATAGGTATGTTGTTGTCTCAAGTGCATACCCCCAGAAGGAAATAGGTAACTCAGTTGTACTCATCATCGAGCGCACCATATCTAATAGGGTGCGATTCCTCCGTTCCGATACACCGTTGTGCTGTGGTGTATAAGGAGGAGTAAGCTGAGAGAGAATCCCATTCTCTTTTAGATAATCTAGGAACTCATTGCTTAAGTATTCTCCTCCTCGATCAGATTGAAGTATCTTAATACTTTTGCCCGTTTGGTTTTCTACTTCGTGCTTATATTCTCTGAATTTCTCAAAAGCTTCAGACTTGTGTTTCATTAGGAATTCATATCCAAATCTTGAGAGATCGTCAGTGAATGTAATAAAGTAGGAAGTACCATTCCTGGCATGCGTAGACATGGGACCGCATACATCACTACATACCAGTCCTAAGAGTTCCGTAACTCTTTCTCCGTGTCCACTAAATGGAGCTTTGGTCATTTTTCCTTTGAGACATGAATGGCATGTATCATAAGATGATAATTCGAACGGATTTAAATATCCATCCTTATGTAACTTAGCTAGTCGTGTCGCATTGATATGACCAAGTCTACAATGCCACAAGTAGGATTCGTTCATTTCTGAACTTTTCCCTTTTGTGTTTGTTTTGTATATTGAGGACTGCATTTTGATTGAGAATGAATATGCCATTATGTGAGCCTGATGCAATCAACTTTTGATTTAGAAATATGTTCATAACATTATTCTGTACTACAAAATTATATCCTTCTTTTCTTAATAAAGAAACTGATATAATGTTGTACATCATGTTCGGTATATAATAGCACTCATTCAGAATCAGTGTATTACCACTTGGTAATACAAGGTGATATTCTCTAACTGCTTTGGCTGCAATATTTGCCCCATTCCCTACTTGAACGGAATGATCACCTTTTCCCAGTTCTCTACCTTTACGTAGCCCATGTAACAGTTTACATATGTTGGATCCTGATCCGGTATCTAATACCCAGGACATAGGGTGAACTGAGAAACAGTTCTCAATAACTAACACACCTGAAGAAGATGCATCAACATGCATGTTCTTTTGGGCGGCTTTAGAATCCAGATTTTCTCCTATTCCCTGTTCAGTCTTACAACTCTTATTAGAAAGAACGGGTCCAACGTTCCCCTGCTCAGTATAATAAGAGGGTTCAGTCAATGCATCCATATTATTATCTTGATTATGGCTTGACATGGTCGCTACCTGGAAAGAGAGAGAAGAAAACACTTTAGCGTATGCTCTTGCAAGATTAGATTGGTTATTATCTTATCTAATCAGGATGTCTTCCACTATTTTTATCAAATCTTCGTTCAAACCCTAAAAGGTAAAATTAGTCAGGATTAATTACACCTTACAATTTCGTTAATCATTCAGCCAGATCAGTGTCGGTACTTGAGGGAGGTTCCCCATGCCTTTGCACGGACCTAATTAAAGTAAACCTCGTTTTCCCAGAGGCGTAACCCCGTTAACACTTTTCTAGACACCTACTTGATCGGCTAATTGTCCTGTGTAAAACTCTCCCAGGAGTAACTCTTCCTCGCAGTGGGTATCGGGATCCAACTATCTCATAGGAGGTATGCAGTCTCATTGCAAATTTCAACACTTTAAATTCCCGAAAATATTTTTCCCCTAACCCCTATGACCTTGACAAAGGCCAACAAACCATAGGAAGCTAGTCAAGTTCAATCCGTCATTTCTTGATCGAAATAAACCCACCCGCACGACCCTTGACAAAGGCCAACAAGGTCGTACGAATACCCTAATCCAATCACATCACATGTTTAAACAGATAAGTACCAGTTAGCTACCGCACACTACGCCTTGACAAAGGCCAACAAACGCAGCATGAATACTAAATAGTCTTTATCGGAAATAGGCTCCACTCTCTCCCCTGAATAAGTAAGGCTCCGTTAGCCTGGGCTGAGATGGGGCGGAGGGCTACGCGGGTTTTTCAGAAAACCCTGAGCGTAATGAACTTGACATCGTCGTAGAATCGAGTGTTTTTGAAAAGGTGTGTTTTTGAAAAGTAGTGTTTTTAAGGCTTTTCTAGTTTCGCTAAAGAGGTCACTCCCGGTGAAGGGATCTCGGCTCTTTTCTCATCGAATAAGGTGCAGGATATATCATATATACCGCTGTGCAAAACAAGAACTATACAAGCTGTTAAAAACTAAACCGCGAGTTTGTAGCATCTGCCAGTTTTGCTAAAGGGATCACTCCCGGTGAAGGGATCTCGACTCTTTCCTCATCGAATAAGGTTCAGGGTATATCATATATACCGCTATGAAAGCAAAACTGTAGCTACCTTTTTTTATAAAGTTTTGATTCTACAACATCTTTTAGGTTTCTTATCTTTTATTAATCTCATTAATAAATCCCATCAGCTTATGCTTCCTAAGCATCACAGAAGAAATGAAAGCAGTAATATTTATATATCAGCATATATATATAGTATAAACATTCGTCTCAGGCAGTAATGTGATCTCATCACAGAACATTGCATCAGAAGAACATATATGAAATATTGGATATACTAGGATGTCCGTGTTTTCAATACAATCCGGTACAAAACACGGATTCCACGATCGCGATGAATAGACAAACCCACATCCCTAGACCCCTATGAGAGCGGGAAGTAACACTACCAGTTCTAGGGTTAGGAGACCCGGTCTCGACTCCTCGAGATGGCCTCCCACTGGACCCTAGAACCCGGTTACTTGTGCTCCCCTCCTTGGGTCTATCTAATGCGGAAAAGTAAATAATATACACTGGTGACATCAACCTCATCCCGGAAGTGCCCTAATCAAAGAATATTACATACAAATGAATTTTATTTGAATGAAAATAAAAACCCTCATCTCACATAAAACCCCCGGCTATTCAGAACACGACGATCCAATATAACATATCACAGCAACACATAATATCACATATCATCAACGTAAGTAAGTATGCATACACCGATCGTCGTTGATGTATAGCAACGAAAACCGTCAATACAACTACATACTACACTTACGGTCACAGAAAAGAAATTGTAAAACTACAACATTTGGAATCCACAATCACTTTAGACATCATAAATCCGAAATATCACATAGTTCGCATTTCATGCCTAACTATATGAATTCCACATATTGTATCACATTCCAGATAAATAGACAGTATTAAACTTTCCGAACAGATAATCAAATACCCAAAATTTCCTAAATTGCTCAACACTTGAGCGGAGTTCAAATAATCCCAGAATCTGTCACAGTACTGATGATCCAGCCGTAGAAGGGTCAAGCCAATGCCTCACATGTGGCACGCCGTACTGCCCCAAACGCTAAGGTTTAGAGGCAATTCATACGGTCACATAATCGAGTTAAGGTTTGTGTTCTTCTAGAGGGACCGCCGCGTTACTTGTTCGTTTTTCCGAAAAATTTAAACCCGATAAAAATTCAACACTTGAAAGTTTTTCGTGCCGGGAAAAAGTGAGTTTAATGATATCTGTTCGAACATTTTAACAGTTTCTAAATATCCGGAAAACAGAACAAAATTAAATATTCCGATCGAATCAACGATTACAAAATAAACCCCAGAACACTAAACACTTGAGTCAGATTAAAAGTACCCAAAAAAATACATAATCACCTACGGATATAACCCTGGAAAAATGAGTCAACAACATGCATGTACGGCCGCGGATCCGCCGCAGGAGCAAGGTATTACCGCGGTTCCGTGGCGGATTGTACGGATCATTGACACGTGTTTCACAGAGATGCTTATATTTTCCTGCTGGTATTTTAAAGCAATTTTAATTCTGAAAAGTCACAGTTTTTAAAAAATATTCTGAGAGGGGTTTAAAATGTCGTTACGGGGTTCGTTCGGAGTTTTAACTTCGTATACACGTCGCCTAATGCTCTAGCTAGGCTCTGATACCACTATAGGGTTCCTTGCCACTCTTGTGAGGGTTCATAAGGCATCAACCATGCCCGAATAAAATTTTAGATGTGCCGAACAACCCAAAGCCGGGATCTTTTCTAGATTATTAGAGTTTAACATGCAAGTAAACATCTTTACTACTAAGTGTGAGGGATTACAACCTTTGTTGTCCGCTCCTTCGCTTCATAAGCTCCGAGTAGAAGTCCCTTCGCCGCGATCCACGATCTCCCGGACTCAAGAGAGGCTCCACGACTCAAACGATCCATGCTAGCTTGTAGTGTTCCGTTTCTCCGATGATCTACGTAGAAGTTGCTATAACTCAAGCTCTCTCACTCTAATGAGGTGAACACCCTAATATAATGGACTAGATTATATGAGGATGATGGAGTAGTATTTATGCTTTCTTTTTATATCATATTCTCACAAGAAATCATCACAAAAGGAAAATCTAGCAAGCTTTCTCAAAGCTCAAGAGAGAAGAAGATGATGAATAAAAAGATAATCCTTTTGTGATGAATAATAGAAATGAATATATGATTAAACATGGAACCATTGTCAAGGATGACTAGGATAACCTTTGTCGAGAATAAACTAGGGCTAGGGTTTGGTTATGTTAAAGAATGAGTCATAAAATAATATCAACCATAATATCTTACACTTGACAAAAGGAAAGCTTTTAGATGGTGCAAGAAGGAGCTAACCCTAATCAAACCCAAACCTTGCTTAATCTCTACTAAACATGTTCCATTATTATTCATATCATGTTACTATAAAATGTAAGTCTACGTTGCCCACCCCGTTGCTTACGGGGAGGCGGAAAACGGAATAAAAATCGGATTTTCATCATGCTAGGCAACATGGACTAGACAAAGGAGGATCTTTGCTATACAAAAACAAGCTAAAGTTAACTAGAAACTAGCTAAAGGATAGAATGGTTATACCTAGGGCTTTATGTCCTTCTCTCCTTGCTCCTTGGAGTAGTAGAAAGGGATCACCTTTGTCGTCTTCTCACGTCGAAGAAGGATCCACCCGAAAGCCTCAACCTTTGGCTTCAACTTCAAGCTAGAAGTAACTAGGATGCTAGAAGTGCTATTCCTAGAACCCTAGATGAGAGTAGAGATTATAAAGAAGAGATTTTTCTCAAGCTCAAGTGTTTCTCAACACATGAGAGGGGAGAGCTTGAGGAAGAGGAAGAGAAAGAGAGAGAAAGTAATTGATAGAATGAGAGAATAATGAAGCATTCTCACATATATGTGTGAATTATTGTAAATAGATAATTAGTGAGATAATTGTCATGGCTTAATCAAGACATGACCATTATCATTTCATTTTTAATGCAAATTGCAAGGATCAAAGAGCATCTTCCAAATGAAATGATGATGGTCAAAGTGTCAACCTAGGTCAACAAGTCAAGAATGTCAAATGGTCAACAACCATAACCATGCACAATTATATTAAACTAATATCAATTAACCATAATACACACATAAGCATTAGGGTTAATAAAATGACAATGGTCATTAACCCTAATCAAAGTCCTCTCCCTCTGTCTCAAGCAACTATGCATACGCACCCGCATTCGTGTTCCGAGGAACACGAATACAAAGAGAAAAAAACAATCCTAAATCATATACTAGGATCTGGCTTAAACCAAAGCCCGCTAGTATAAGCTGTCCGGACAGCAAACGTGCACAAGTGCGCGGATGTAAACGAACCCTGTCGCAAAACCATGCGACCTCTACTCATTTTGCCTAAAGGCGAATAGCTCTCTGTGGGACTCTAAAGACTCGACACTACACTGGCAGTGGGTGTAACCACAGACCGCAAGCGGCACTAGCTGTACGTAACGGTCCCCAGGTAGATGCCGATAAGAAGACTGACGAGGTGAACCCCATCTGAACTCCTACTGAGCCTGTATGTGACAGTCTCCGTACAGTCTGTTCTGTTCGTCTAATACATCACATGGCGGGCCTAGGGGAGCGGTGAACGTCAGTCCCCTAATAGCGGTACAAGTCGTGTCGGAGTGTAGCCCAGAACACCCTGAGATAACACTGGAAACCTACCAGTATATCTCGCTTTCCCTGGCCAGGGACTACTCGTGTAATGGCTCTCCTGGACACAGCACGATGTCAACCCCCAATACCGGGAGAGACGAATCCTGTCTAACCGTCACTGCCTCCAAGTGCTTCGGGACTGCACCCAAAAACTTCCTATTTGCACGACTCCTTTGAGCCGTGGTTGTGTAGTAATCAAAGTGCAGTAGGAACACACTCGAGGAGAAGTGACAGTGTCAAGTCAGCGGACTAAGCTGTACTCATGTCACCTGGGAACTGATAACTGACGATAGGTATAATACCAACCAACAGTTCCCGACGAGTCCTGTCCAGTGTACTCGTAACCTAATGAGCACCCGCATACTATCTCAAGTACGACGTACTGACGGCTGTGGGACAGACCGTCTCCCACGCTGGGATGAGAAGAGCATACGCTAGTCTATTCCGGACTATCGATGCCCTGTCTCGATAGGCCAATGACTAGGGACCAGTATAAGGAAATGCTTATGGATTACCTAGCCCCCACGAGTGTAAGCGCATCACAACGCTAGTAATCAAGCAATAATCCTAAGGGCTCTACTAATATGTATATAATCGATATGCTAAAAGAAACACATGCACATATTGAAGTAGAGACAAACCAAGTAGCATACTACCATTTCGAGCAAGATTGTATATACAACTGTGAATATCCCAAGCTTCCATCAAGTAATATACAAACTAGTATGATACAGTAATGGCCTCTAGGGCATATACACTAACACTCTCCCACTTGCACTAAGGCCATGTACTGGCGTATCGAAGACCTATCATCTCGATCAACCGCTCGAACTGAGTCTGGGGCAAGGCTTTGGTGAATGGATCTGCTGTGTTATTTTCTGAAGCAACCCTCCGAACCTCGATCTCCCGGCGATCCACGATCTCCCTGATCAGGTGATACCGTGTAGCGTCTTGAAAAGTCGTTTTGGTGTTTTCTTGAAATTCGGTGAAAATTCGGTATTTTTCCGAAAACCGTCTTTCTCGATATTTTGCAGTTTAGGGCTAATTATACTTAAAGTGGATAGGTAATTGCTTGTTTTTAGTAGCTAATGAGTTATTTATGAAATTTTGGTCATTTAAAAATTTTTCCCTATTTTTTCATTTTTTTTAATATTATTTTAAGCCGGTAAGAAAATACATTAAATAAGCGATAAATACAAATTTTTCCGGGCTAATTTTAATCTCAAAAATTATGATAATTATAATCTAGTGATAACATGAATTTTTAGTAATTTATTTTGATTTTTAACCAATTTTTATGAATTGAATCGAAATTATTGATTTTTGGGCTTAAACTTGCAATTTTTGAGTTGTAGGGGGCCTTTTTGCATAAAATTTCTTTTGTAAAACCCCTCTATCTTTTCCCTCAGCCCTATAACAGCCCAAGTCTTGGTCAAGACCAGAAAATTCTGGGCTCTTTCTTTAGTTGCCTTCTTGTGTGAATTGGAGTTGTTTTTTTGGATTTATTTTAAATATAATAGTTAAAATATGATACATTGACTTTAGAAACTTGACCATGACTTTCCCCACTTGCCCATACCCTCCCCCATTCCCCTCCTCTGGCCGAAACTGAACCCTCCCCTTCTTCATCTTTTTCCTTTTCATTTTTCTTCAATTTTCTTCAAAATTTACAAGAAAATTCAACAAATATCCATAAATCCTTCTCTTTTTCAACACAAAATCCTTATGCTACCTCTTCTCAAGCCTAATATGGTTGAAATCATGTGGAAAGGAGGCATTTTTGGAGGAAACTTTCTTGCTTGATCTATTGATCAAGAGGTATAAATTCTAGCTTGTTAAATTCTTTGTTTAAGTGCTTATATAATATATGGTTTAGTGTTAATTTAGTGTAGTTAATCTAGATTTCATAGATTTTGTGAAAATTGATACTAGGTTTTGAGCCATGATAATTAATTAAGTAGTTTATTAGTTAATCTAGTTGTTAGTAAACTAATCTATATAGTTACCTTGTTGTCGTAGTTTCAACTTTGCTAAATTAGTTAACTTTTGAAATGTGAAATTGTTGTTTTAGGATTTCAAGAAAAGGTTTTTGTATGGAATTGGTATTTGGAACTTGATTAGTGAGTTGTTTAGGGTTTAGAAACCCTTATTTAGTTGATTAAACCTAATTTGTTAACTAGTATTTTGCTAACCTAAATCTAAGAGATGAACTTGCTAATTGGGGTTGATATTAGTGTTAATTAAGTTTTTCAAGTATGGTTTTTGAATTGCAATTGCTATTATAAAAATCAAGAGAAGGTTTTGTTATGTAAATTAGTTTTTTTAAGCTTAGTTAATGGTTTAGAATTGGTGTATTGGCTAACTTTTTGGTGAGTTTGGAATGTTGGTGTTGGGTGGTGTTGACTTTGTCGCTTTATCGTCGATGTTTGCATCAAATTGCAAATTTCTGCTTACTAGATTCTTATCAAAGTTGTGTGATGAGTTAATTGTGGCGTCTTGTTGATTTTGTTGGCTTGTCCTATGACTTTTAGGATGCGTGAGTGCGGTTTTTGGGTAGTCGGGTTTTAGTTTTGCCGGGTGACCCAAAATCGGCGTTTTTGGCAGTTTTTGCGATTTTCGCGTGTGTCCGCGCACTTTGTGCACGTTGTACCCAGTTAGCGAACTTTAGTAGTTTCGTTGGGGTTTTGCGTCGTTCTTGATACGTAACCTTATATTTGGTATTGATGTAAATTCCAGGTTCGGTCGCGGAAACGTCAGACGCGGCGCGAAAGGGAAAGACGGTGATTGGACACAGCTAGCCAGGGATCCCGGTGAGTAGATTTAACATCTACGGGGGACGATCGTCTGGATGGCGCAAGTCGCCCGATAGATTTAGTAAACTGGAAAATAGTAAATTGGATAATCACTTGTGACACTAGAATAATAATTCGGGCATGATAATTGCTGCAATTAGATCGATAGGTTATACCCATATACGCAAACTCAATTGTAGGACACATGCACCATTACCAGGTTTTTATATGCAGCACGAGCACTATTCATGTTTACACACACACCCTGGTAATTGCCATGCCACCACACTAGATAACCTTTAAATTAAACCTTTTACTAATTGATACTTAAATTGTGTTATTTCCTTAAAATGAAACCCTAGGATTGCTATTCATGTGCATGTACTTCATCATATTCATTGTTCATGCTTAATACATTAATCACACATCGCAACTTGATTATTGATATCATACGCATTCATTAGCATTGATATATGCACTTATGAGGATTTCTTGAGATTTTATGATATTGCTGGATTTCGGGGGAAAGCCGCAAAATTTCCAAACTTGTGATATTTTTAAAACATGTAAATTGCGGTTTTCTAGTGATGTAAGTGTCGTCCACCATGAGTTTGCTGTGGCTTTGGAAATCCGTGTCGAGGAGTGGAGGAACCGGCACGGGTACATGGTGGGCCCGGTAAGGTACCCCGGGGCAAGAGGAATGTGGTGATGACGTTGAGCCTGGCAGGGGACGGATTACCTACCGGTGATTTCATTGGGCACGGCGGATATCCAGAGGATACCGACCGGGGCCGCGAGAGGATGATATATTGATACTGAGATGGGTCAGCCGGATGGCTGAGGCCAGAGACACTATGACATGGATTATGAGATTTGAGACAGCTTTTGGGTGTCGTTGCTGGACACCGATTTTCGTCGATTCATTGACATTTGCTGGCATTCTAAAAAGAGTTTCAAAAACAAAAAGAGATAAGATATTTTATATATATACCTATTGAGACCTCAGATTTTCATGTTGCATACATATTGGCACACTGATATTGTATACACACCTGCTAGTGCATCCAGTCATACCTGTATTTTAGATGCTAGGATGCTTGTGTACATGCATACGATAGCCTTTGTAGATGTAATTTATTACTCACGAGTTGGCAACTCACCCCCGTTGTGCCACAGTCTTTTGCAGGTCCGCTCCGTCAGTTCTGTAGCGGCGGGCGCACTTGTCTTTTGCCTCTTTTGCCTGAGCTCGAGATTTGCTCATAGGTGGGTTATGTTATTTTTGTACCACCTTGTATATTCTTGTATCTAGTGTATTCCATCTACTGTTCTACCAGATTATTGTATATTGACCTAGAGATGAGACTGTGAGGTTTGTGGATTTTATGCTGTATTTTGGGGTCGAGCTCACTTGAGCCGACATGCTACTTTTTCATGCTTCCTTATGCTTTATTATGCTTTATTATGCTTGTTGTCATTTACATTGCGTGGGATTTGTGACCGCCGTATGGCGAAGAGCTAGCTCCCGCTTGGGGATGCCCTATTTTGTTGGATTCATGTATATATGTTGTTGTACCCATTTTTGGGGGCCAGTATTTACAAAGGAGACTCTGCCGAAATTTTCGGGAAAATTTGTATTGTTTTTAAAAAGTGTTTTACATGACTTATTTGATAACTCGCTTTCAATTAATTGGGTTTTCTTCACTCTTTTGCTTCATTGGTTTTGTTTTCTGGGCTTTGGCTTACTTATTTTACGGACGCCTTTAGACGTTTCGTGAACTTAAGTGCCAGTCACGTTCCGTACCCTGCGGGTCGTGACAAAGTTGGTATCAGAGCGAGGTTTTACCTTTGTGAGTGTAGGATGACCCTTGGTAGATGGAGTAAGTGACTTAAGCAGGGTAACGTAGCGTGCGTATGTCCGCGGCATACTTACGATACGGTACACCGCCTAAGTGACTTTAGGATATACTTGCTTGAAAAATTCCTTCTTCAATTCCGTGTATCCTATGATCCTATTGCACTGTCCTTACTATCCGTTTTCCTGTGACAGCCACTATGCCGCCGAAGGCTACGAGGGCACAGAGGGCTGCCGCCAGAGACGAGATTCGAGCTGGCTCGTCCGAGACTAGGACTGAGCAGGGTGGTATGCCTACGCCGCTGGGACAGACCGATCCACCTTCCCCAGGCCGTATGGATAGGCTCGAGACTGGTATGGAGGAGTTGCGACAGATGATGGGAGGCATGCAGGAGCTGCGTCAGATGGTAGGATCCCTAGTTGCAGCCAGTCGTACACCGAGGCCGGATGACGTACCTACTACATCACAGACGACCATGATACCTGCTCCTACTACCACCACCGTGGCCATTCCGGTTTCACTACAGGATTTCATGAGGCTGAGACCTCCAGTATTCACCGGCACCGAGGCAGCGGAGGACCCACAGACGTTCCTTGACAGTTTAGCCAGGATCTGCCGTTCGCTGAGATGTTCGGATGATCGATGGGTAGAGCTTGCCAGTTTCCGGCTAGAGGGTCTCGCGCAGACATGGTGGGAGTCAGTCTTGAGAGGTCGAGCTGCAGATCTACCGCCTATGACTTGGGCCGAGTTTACAGCGGTCTTTCTAGCCCGTTTCCTTCCAGAGAGCGTTCGTGACGCCAGAGCTCGCAGTTTCGAGGCCTTAGTCAAGACACCTGGGATGACGGTGTCTGAGTATGACATCCAGTTTACTCAGTTGTCCCGTTATGCTCAGTATTTGGTGGATACCGAGGAGAAGATGGTGAAGAGGTTCGTACAGGGACTTGATGCCCAGCTATATCTTGCTATTGGCGCCCAGCGCTACGACACTTATTCAGCTGCTAGGGATACGGCATTGCGGATGGAGGCACGCATATCACAGACTTCGGTCGTTTCTGGGCCGAAGAGGATGCGCACCGATGTACCACCTCAGAGGCAGCGCGCCAGATTCTTTCCGAGAGATAGGCCTGGCAGAGGATTTGGGCGGGGACAGTTATATGGTTCTTATTCCCAGGGGCAGCAGCCGTCGCCAGGATGTTTTGGGTGCGGGAGTTTGCATCATCTTGTCAGAGACTGTCCAGTGAGACGACAGGGAGCAGCGACAGTTCCGCACGTGACCCTACCACCATCACCACCCCCTCCTCAGAGAGCCCTACTTCCTACCCCAGGCGATGCTCCACGCCAGCTAGGTGCACCGAGAGGCCGTGGACGCGGCGGTCCTGTTCAGAGAGGACGAGGAGGCAGAGGCCGAGGTCGAGGTCAGCCCGCTATCGGTGGAGGACAGGCCCGAGTTTTTGCTTTGACACCGCAGGATGCGCAGGCATCCAATGCCGTCGTGACAGGTACCTTGCCAGTTTGTTCTTTCGACGCACGGGTATTATTCGACCCAGGTTCCACACATTCGTACGTCTCTACACACTTTGCACCGATGTTGGGCCGTGAGTCGTCGTCGTTAGACCAGCCGCTTGTTGTTGTTACTCCGGTAGGCGAGTCGTTTGTCGCTCGGTTTGTATTTCGTTTGTGTTCCGTTCGTATCGGGGAGAGGGATTCATCAGTTGATTTGATACTCCTCGATATGTTGGACTTTGATGTGCTTCTGGGCATGGATTGGCTAGCCACTTGTTATGCTTCGGTGGACTGCCGTGAGAAGGCAGTCAGATTTAGCTTTCCGGGAGAGCCAGTCCTTGTTATTCAGGGAGACCGCAGTGTCGCCCTTCCCAGCTTAATTTCTTCTCTTCGCGCTGGTCAGCTCTTGCGGAAGGGATGTCAGGGATTCTTAGCGTTTGTTTGTGATACTCGAGCTACAGAGGTTCCGTTGGACCAGGTCCCGGTAGTTTGTGAGTTCCCTGATGTTTTCCCTAATGAGCTACCTGGGCTACCGCCTGAGCGCGATGTTGAGTTCTGCATTGATTTGATTCCCGGTTCGGGGCCTATTTCTATACCGCCTTATCGGATGGCCCCGGCAGAGCTTCGAGAGCTGAAGGATCAGTTGCAGGATTTGTTGGATAAGGGGCTTATTCGACCGAGTGTTTCTCCGTGGGGTGCTCCGGTCCTGTTTGTCAAGAAGAAGGATGGAAGTTTGCGCTTGTGTATCGACTACCGCCAGCTGAACAAAGTTACCATTCGGAACAGATATCCGTTGCCGCGCATTGATGATTTGTTCGACCAGCTTCAGGGTGCGGGGTATTTTTCGAGGATTGACTTGCGATCAGGATACCATCAGCTGCGAGTCCGACAGGAGGATATACCGAGGACAGCTTTCCGTACACGCTATGGCCACTACGAGTTTTTGGTGATGTCGTTCGGACTCACCAACGCCCCAGCTGCATTTATGGATTTGATGAACCGTACATTCAGGCCGTATCTTGACTTGTTCATCATCGTGTTTATCGACGATATCTTGGTGTACTCCCGGAGCAGAGAGGAGCACGAGCAGCACTTGCGGATTACGTTACAGACTCTGAGGGAGCACCAGCTGTTCGCGAAGTTCTCCAAGTGTGCATTCTGGCTGGACAGCGTCGGATTCTTGGGTCACGTGGTTACGAGAGACGGCATTTGTGTGGACCCGAAGAAGATTGAGGCTGTTCAGCAGTGGCCCCGACCTACATCGGTTACTGAGATCCGTAGTTTTCTAGGCTTGGCGGGCTACTACAGGCGTTTTGTTCAGGACTTCTCCCGTATAGCTGCACCGTTGACCAGTTTGACCCGGAAGGGAGTTCCTTTCGTTTGGACAGAGGAGTGCGAGCACAGTTTTCAGCAGCTGCGGACATGTTTGACTACGGCGCCGGTATTATCTCTACCTTCGGGATCAGGCGGATTTGTTGTCTGCTGTGATGCTTCGCGAGTGGGATTAGGATGCGTTTTGATGCAGCATGGCCGGGTGATCGCTTATGCTTCTCGGCAGTTGAAGAAGCATGAACAGAACTACCCCACTCATGATTTGGAGATGGCTGCAGTGGTCTTTGCACTGAAGATTTGGCGACATTAACCTTTACGGCGAGTCATGTCAGATATTCACCGATCACAAGAGCTTAAAGTACATATTTCAGCAGCGAGACCTGAACCTCAGACAGCGTCGTTGGATGGAGTTGGTGAAAGACTACGACTGCGAGATCTTATATCATCCCGGCAAGGCGAATGTGGTGGCAGATGCGTTGAGTAGGAGGCCCGGGGGTAGTTTATCCTTTTGCGCGCAGTGCAGAGGCAGTCGTCAGCAGATTGGCAGACGTTATGCGACAGCCGAGTTGAGTTCGAGTTCACTCAGACAGGGGGACAGCTCGCGCATGTTCGTGCACGGCCACAGTTGCTTGACCGTATATATGAGGCACAGCGTAGTGACGACCGTTGCTCAGAGATCATGGCACAGATGGGACAGGGCAGATTTTCCGAGTTCGTGATTGACGATCAGGGATTTTACGATATGGATCTAGACTGTGCGTACCAGATGCTGATGGATTGCGGCGCGACATTCTTGAGGAGGCACACCGATCAGTGTATAGTGTCCACCCCGCGTTCCACCAAGATGTACCATGATATGAGAGAGACCTACTGGTGGGACGGGATGAAGAGGGACATTGCGGAGTTCGTTTCGAGATGCCTGACTTGTCAGCAAGTCAAGGCCGAGCACCAGAGGCCCGCAGGAGAGCTACAGCCGTTACCGATTCCAGAGTGGAAATGGGAGCAGATTTCGATGGACTTCGTTGTGGGTCTACCCAGGACCAGTCGAGGGTACGACTCCATCTGGGTGATCGTGGACAGATTGACGAAAGCGGCTCACTTCCTTCCAGTGAAGACACTTTCAGCTTCGCTCAGTATGCTCAGCTCTATATTGACGAGATCGTGCGACTACATGGCGTACCGACTTGTATCGTGCTCAGATCGAGGCACTCAGTTCACCAGCCGACTTTGGCAGAGACTTCAGGAGGCTTTGGGCACCCGTTTGAGCTTCAGCACAGCATTTCATCTCCGCAGACGGACGGACAGTCAGAGCGGACCATTCAGACCCTCGAGGACATGCTCAGAGCGTGCGTTTTAGACTTTGGTGGTAGCTGGGATCGTCATTTACCCTCTAGTGGAGTTCTCCTACAACAACAGCTTCAGGATACTATTCAGATGGCACCTTTCGAGGCATTGTATGGGAGGAGATGCAGATCGCCCGTTTGTTGGACAGAGCTCAGCGAGAGCAGCATTTTGGGGGCCGCAGCTTGTTGAGGAGACGACAGCAAAGATACAGATGATCCGAGACCGGATGAGAGCGGCTCAGAGCAGGCAGAAATCGTA
This sequence comes from Agapanthus africanus, assembly GCA_030015575.1. Lineage (NCBI taxonomy): Eukaryota > Viridiplantae > Streptophyta > Magnoliopsida > Asparagales > Amaryllidaceae > Agapanthus > Agapanthus africanus. The sequence goes on along the minus strand of JASDDO010000014.1, from coordinate 468,191,414 downwards.
TGCAGACAGGCGCCGTCGCAGTTTAGAGTTCGCAGTTGGCGACCATGTTTTTCTGAAGGTCTCACCGATGAAGGGCGTGATGCGTTTTGGGCGAAAGGGGAAGCTTAGCCCTAGATTCGTAGGTCCCTTCGAGATCCTCGAGCGTGTCGGCGCTGTTGCATATCGTTTGGCTCTTCCACCCAGCTTTCCCGATGTTCACCCCGTTTTTCATGTTTCGATGCTCCGCAAGTACCTTCACGACCCTTCGCATGCGATTCAGCACCCGACAGTCCAGCTAGAGCGCGACCTTTCCTTTGCAGAGCAGCCGGTGGCCATCCTGGATCGGCAGGTGAAGAAGTTGAGGTCGAAGATTATACCAACCGTCAAGGTCCTTTGGCGTAGCCCGAGCAGCGAGGAGGTTACCTGGGAGACCGAGGGCGAGATGAGGAAGAAATATCCCCATCTCTTTGAAGGTACGCGTAGTTATATTCTTAAATTCGGGGACCGAATTTCTTTAAGGGGGGAAGATTGTAGCGTCTTGAAAAGTCGTTTTGGTGTTTTCTTGAAATTCGGTGAAATTCGGTGATTTTTCCGAAAACCGTCTTTCTCGATATTTTGCAGTTTAGGGCTAATTATACTTAAAGTGGATAGGTAATTGCTTGTTTTTAGTAGCTAATGAGTTATTTATGAAATTTGGTCATTTAAAAATTTTTTCCCTATTTTTTCATTTTTTTTAATATTATTTTAAGCCGGTAAGAAAATACATTAAATAAGCGATAAATACAAATTTTTCCGGGCTAATTTTAATCTCAAAAATTATGATAATTATAATCTAGTGATAACATGAATTTTTAGTAATTTATTTTGATTTTTAACCAATTTTTATGAATTGAATCGAAATTATTGATTTTTGGGCTTAAACTTGCAATTTTTGAGTTGTAGGGGCCTTTTTGCATAAAATTTCTTTTGTAAAACCCCTCTATCTTTTCCCTCAGCCCTATAACAGCCCAAGTCTTGGTCAAGACCAGAAAATTCTGGGCTCTTTCTTTAGTTGCCTTCTTGTGTGAATTGGAGTTGTTTTTTTGGATTTATTTTAAATATAATAGTTAAAATATGATACATTGACTTTAGAAACTTGACCATGACTTTCCCCACTTGCCCATACCCTCCCCCATTCCCCTCCTCTGGCCGAAACTGAACCCTCCCCTTCTTCATCTTTTTCCTTTTCATTTTTCTTCAATTTTCTTCAAAATTTACAAGAAAATTCAACAAATATCCATAAATCCTTCTCTTTTTCAACACAAAATCCTTATGCTACCTCTTCTCAAGCCTAATATGGTTGAAATCATGTGGAAAGGAGGCATTTTTGGAGGAAACTTTCTTGCTTGATCTATTGATCAAGAGGTATAAATTCTAGCTGTTAAATTCTTTGTTTAAGTGCTTATATAATATATGGTTTTAGTGTTAATTTAGTGTAGTTAATCTAGATTTCATAGATTTTGTGAAAATTGATACTAGGTTTTGAGCCATGATAATTAATTAAGTAGTTTATTAGTTAATCTAGTTGTTAGTAAACTAATCTATATAGTTACCTTGTTGTCGTAGTTTCAACTTTGCTAAATTAGTTAACTTTTGAAATGTGAAATTGTTGTTTTAGGATTTCAAGAACAAGTTTTTGTATGGAATTGGTATTTGGAACTTGATTAGTGAGTTGTTTAGGGTTTAGAAACCCTTATTTAGTTGATTAAACCTAATTTGTTAACTAGTATTTTGCTAACCTAAATCTAAGAGATGAACTTGCTAATTGGGGTTGATATTAGTGTTAATTAAGTTTTTCAAGTATGGTTTTTGAATTGCAATTGCTATTATAAAAATCAAGAGAAGGTTTTGTTATGTAACTTAGTTTTTTTAAGCTTAGTTAATGGTTTAGAATTGGTGTATTGGCTAACTTTTTGGTGAGTTTGGAATGTTGGTGTTGGGTGGTGTTGACTTTGTCGCTTTATCGTCGATGTTTGCATCAAATTGCAAATTTCTGCTTACTAGATTCTTATCAAAGTTGTGTGATGAGTTAATTGTGGCGTCTTGTTGATTTTGTTGGCTTGTCCTATGACTTTTAGGATGCGTGAGTGCGGTTTTTGGGTAGTCGGGTTTTAGTTTTGCCGGGTGACCCAAAATCGGCGTTTTTGGCAGTTTTTGCGATTTTCGCGTGTGTCCGCGCACTTTGTGCACGTTGTACCCAGTTAGCGAACTTTAGTAGTTTCGTTGGGGTTTTGCGTCGTTCTTGATACGTAACCTTATATTTGGTATTGATGTAAATTCCAGGTTCGGTCGCGGAAACGTCAGACGCGGCGCGAAAGGGAAAGACGGTGATTGGACACCAGCTAGCCAGGGATCCCGGTGAGTAGATTTAACATCTACGGGGGACGATCGTCTGGATGGCGCAAGTCGCCCGATAGATTTAGTAAACTGGAAAATAGTAAATTGGATAATCACTTGTGACACTAGAATAATAATTCGGGCATGATAATTGCTGCAATTAGATCGATAGGTTATACCCATATACGCAAACTCAATTGTAGGACACATGCACCATTACCAGGTTTTTATATGCAGCACGAGCACTATTGCATGTTTACACACACACCCTGGTAATTGCCATGCCACCACACTAGATAACCTTTAAATTAAACCTTTTACTAATTGATACTTAAATTGTGTTATTTCCTTAAAATGAAACCCTAGGATTGCTATTCATGTGCATGTACTTCATCATATTCATTGTTCATGCCTTAATACATTAAATCACACCATCGCAACTTGATTATTGATATCATACGCATTCATTAGCATTGATATATGCACTTATGAGGATTTCTTGAGATTTTATGATATTGCTGGATTTCGGGGGAAAGCCGCAAAATTTCCAAACTTGTGATATTTTTAAAACATGTAAATTGCGGTTTTCTAGTGATGTAAGTGTCGTCCACCATGAGTTTGCTGTGGCTTTGGAAATCCGTGTCGAGGAGTGGAGGAACCGGCACGGGTACATGGTGGGCCCGGTAAGGTACCCCGGGGCAAGAGGAATGTGGTGATGACGTTGAGCCTGGCAGGGGACGGATTACCTACCGGTGATTTCATTGGGCACGGCGGATATCCAGAGGATACCGACCGGGGCCGCGAGAGGATGATATATTGATACTGAGATGGGTCAGCCGGATGGCTGAGGAGACACTATGACATGGATTATGAGATTTGAGACAGCTTTTGGGTGTCGTTGCTGGACACCGATTTTCGTCGATTCATTGACATTTGCTGGCATTCTAAAAAGAGTTTCAAAAACAAAAAGAGATAAGATATTTTATATATATACCTATTGAGACCTCAGATTTTCATGTTGCATACATATTGGCACACTGATATTGTATACACACCTGCTAGTGCATCCAGTCATACCTGTATTTTAGATGCTAGGATGCTTGTGTACATGCATACGATAGCCTTTGTAGATGTAATTTATTACTCACGAGTTGGCAACTCACCCCCGTTGTGCCACAGTCTTTTGCAGGTCCGCTCCGTCAGTTCTGTAGCGGCGGGCGCACTTGTCTTTTGCCTCTTTTGCCTGAGCTCGAGATTTGCTCATAGGTGGGTTATGTTATTTTTGTACCACCTTGTATATTCTTGTATCTAGTGTATTCCATCTACTGTTCTACCAGATTATTGTATATTGACCTAGAGATGAGACTGTGAGGTTTGTGGATTTTATGCTGTATTTTGGGGTCGAGCTCACTTGAGCCGACATGCTACTTTTTCATGCTTCCTTATGCTTTATTATGCTTTATTATGCTTGTTGTCATTTACATTGCGTGGGATTTGTGACCGCCGTATGGCGAAGAGCTAGCTCCCGCTTGGGGATGCCCTATTTTGTTGGATTCATGTATATATGTTGTTGTACCCATTTTTGGGGGCCAGTATTTACAAAGGAGACTCTGCCGAAATTTTCGGGAAAATTTGTATTGTTTTTAAAAAGTGTTTTACATGACTTATTTGATAACTCGCTTTCAATTAATTGGGTTTTCTTCACTCTTTTGCTTCATTGGTTTTGTTTTCTGGGCTTTGGCTTACTTATTTTACGGACGCCTTTAGACGTTTCGTGAACTTAAGTGCCAGTCACGTTCCGTACCCTGCGGGTCGTGACATACCGCCTCAAGATGTGTCTGGATTTCTGATGGGACCTGGATTCTTTCGCTAAAGCTATAGCCCCGTTGTTGTCGCAATACAGAGGTATTGGGTCAACAATGGACGGAACCACCTAAAGTTCTTTCAAGAACTTCCTCATCCAGACAGCTTCTTTTGCAGCATCAGATGAAGTGATGTATTCCGCTTCCATAGTCCAGTCAGCAACGGTTTCCTGTTTGGTGCTCTTCCAACACACCGCCCCTCCATTGAGGGTGAAGGCAAAACCCGACATGGACTTAGAATCATCCTTGTCACTCTGGAAGCTGGAGTCAGCAAAGGCCTCAATCTGGAGGTCTTTTCCGCCATACACCAAGAACATCTCCTTAGTCCTTCTCAGGTACTTGAAAATGTTCTTTAGCGCTATCCAATGTTTCTCCCCAGGGTTTGACAGATACATGCTTACCACACTCAGTGCATAAGCCACATCCGGTCTGGTACACAATATCGCATACATTATAGAGCCTACCGCAGAAGCGTAGGGTATAATAGACATGCGATCCCTCTCCAAATCAGTCTTGGGAGACATCTCTTTGGAGAGGGTGATCCCGTGACAAGCCGGTAGATTACCGCGCTTGGAATCTTCCATACTGAATCTCTTCAGTATGGTGTCGATGTACCTGGACTGTAAAAGTCCTAATATCTTCTTGGATCTGTCACGGTAGATCCGGATACCCAGAATGTATGAGGCATCACCCAGGTCTTTCATGGAGAACCTGTGTGACAAGAACCCCTTGACAGATTGTAGCATAGGAATGTCATTTCCTATTAAGAGAATGCCATCCATGTATAAAACGAGGAATACTACAGTACTCGCTACAAATCTACAATAGATGCATGGTTCATCTGGATTTTTGATAAAGCCAAATTCCTTGACCGTCTCATCAAAACAGATGTTCCAACTCCGCGATGCCTGTTTTAGTCCATAAATGGACTTAAGCAACTTGCACACCTTTCCGCTGCTCCCACTCTGAATGAAACCCTCTGCCTGGTCCATATAGACACACTCCTCTAAATGTCCATTTAGAAAAGTGGTCTTTACGTCCATCTGCCAAATCTCATAATCGTGGAAGGCAGCAATGGTAAGAAGGATCCGAATGGATTTCAGCATAGCTACTGGAAAAAAAGTTTCGTCATAGTCCAAACCAGGTCGCTGACGAAAACCCTTTGCAACCAGTCTAGCTTTATAGGTCTCAACCTGTCCATCTACACCAATCTTCCTTTTGAAGATCCACTTGCATCCTACGGGTTTTTCCCCATCTGGAGCAATGTCTAATGTCCATACTTGGTGTACATGGACTCCATTTCGGTCCGCATTGCATCCAGCCATTTTACCGAGTCGATGCTCTGAACGGCTTGCTGGAAGCTAGTAGGCTCATCACAAACTATGATGCAATCCTCTCTATCCCCGTCTATGAGAAAACCGTAGTTTCTCTCGCGGATGAGACTGCCTACTACTCCTGTGGAGTGGCGTGGGAATATCCTGATCTTTCGAACCATCTGGTTCTACTAAGCTTTCAGTAATAGCTCGTGGTTCTGGAATTTCTTCCAGTTCTATTGCGCTCCCACTTAGTTCTTTTTCTATGAACTGGTGTTCTAGAAAGTGGGCATGGCGAGAAACAAAAACCTTTTGTTCCTCTTCGCAATAGAAGAAATATCTCTTGGAGTTCTTTGGATATCCCACAAACATGCACTGTACTGAGCGTGCCTCGAGCTTGTCCGCATGCTGCTTTTTTACAAAAGCTGGACATCCCCATGTCTTAATATGATTAAGATAGGGTCTCTTCCCACACCACATCTGATATGCTGTAGTATGCACAGACTTAGTTGGAACTCGGTTCGAAAGGTATGCAGCTGATTCTAGCACATATCCCCAGAGCGATCGCGGCAACTCAGCGTTACTCATCATGGACCGTACCATATCCAATAGGGTTCGGTTCCGTCTCTCCGATACACCGTTATGTTGCGGAGTGTATGGAGGAGTAAGCTGGGAGAGAATTCCATTCTCTTTTAAGTAACCCAGGAACTCGACACTCAAGTATTCACCACCTCGATCAGATCTCAGTGCCTTGATACTTTTGCCTGTTTGTTTTTCTACTTCATTCTTATATTCCTGGAATTTTTCAAAAGCCTCAGATTTATGTTTCATTAAGAAGACATAACCGTACCTTGAAAAGTCATCCGTAAAAGTAATGAAGTAAGAATAACCGCTTCGCGCATGTGTAGCCATTGGACCGCACACGTCGCTGTGTACGAGTCCCAAGAGCTCGCTCGCTCTTACTCCGTGTCCAGTGAACGGAATCTTTGTCATCTTTCCTTTGAGACATGATTGAAAAGTTGAATACGATTGATATTCGAACGGATCCAAATATCCTTCTGTATGTAACTTAGTCAACCTTCTCTCATTGATGTGACCCAGTCTACAATTCCAAAAGAAAGTTTTATTGATTTCTGGTGACTTTCTTTTGTGTGTATTCTGGACATTGAAAATCTGTGATTGGTTTAATACGTATATACCGTTGTTCAATGTACCTGACCCAATCAAAACTTGATTAAGGTGAATGTTCACTACATTACTTACAAATGCAAATTCATAACCTTCTTTAGATAATAAAGATACAGAAATGATATTACAGGTTGCATTTGGTACATAATAACAACTACGCAAAACCAAAAAGTGTCCATCCGACAATCCCGGATGATAGTCCCCCACGGCTTCAGCATCCACGCTAGCACCATTTGCAACTCTGAGGGTCATGTCACCTGCCTTCAAAACTCTACGCTTTATCAACGCCTGCAAAGAATTACAGATATGAGATCCTGATCCGGTATCCAATACCCAGGATGTAGATTTTATTGATAGACAGTTTTCAATAACATACACACCTGAAGCTGAAGCCGCAACTCGCTTCAAATCCTGTGTTCTAGCCTTCGAAGCCTTGCAATCCAGTTTCCAGTGACCACTTTTGTGACAGTAGAAGCATTCTTCCTTCCCAACCAGCTTTCCCGCTACCTTTGTTGCCTTTCTCTTTCCCTTCGTATCCACTTTACTGACACCGCCTCTTGGTTTGGCGGGGGCTTTCTTCTTCTTACCCTTGGTTTTCGCCCTGGATCTAGAAGAGGAAGATCCACCTACAAACAAAGTGGATGTCTCCCTACCTTTCTGTAGGGTGCCCTCAGCACTCCTCAACATGTTCAGAAGTTCGGAAAGTTCAACCTCCTTTCCTTACATGATGAAGTTTAAGACAAACTGGGCGTAAGTGGAAGGAAGGGACTGGAGAATCAAATCAGTATAGAGTTCATTCTCCAACATGGTCCCAAGATCCGCGAGCTCCTCTATGTAGCCAATCATCTTAAGCACGTGTTCCGCTACCGATGATCCGACGGCCAATCTTGCCGAAAATAGCTTTTTCGACACTTCGTATCTTGCGATACGAGACTGCTTTCCATACAGTTCTTTTGTATGGAGAAATATGGACTCCGATTCCATATTCTCATGCCTCCTCTGATGTTCGTTGTCCATCGAGGCAAGCACAAGGCATTTGGCCTTCGCGCAATCGATCTCCCATGTCTTACGGATTTCTTTATCCGCGATGCTGGAGGTGGGACCTGGGACAGGGGGAGCTTTGGTGGTAAGGACATACCCCAACTTGTCGTAAGTGATTGCCATCTTGACATTCCTGAGCCAATCTTTGTAGTTTAGCCCTGTCAGTATGTTTTTATCTAGTAATAACTTAAGTCCGGTCATGTTGAATGGTCGCTGCAATTAGGAGAGATAAAAGAAACACTTTAGCATGATGCTCTTGCAAGTTTAGAGTGGTTTTTAGTTTGTCTAAACTGGATGGCTCCCACTGTCTCTCGAATCCCTTCTCAAATCGTAAAGAAAGGATTAGTCGGGATCAATCTCACCGTACAATACTTGCTTAACCGTTCAGCCAGGCCAGTGTCGGTACTTCGAGGGAGGTTTTCCAACGCTTTCGCGGAGTTCCTTAATTAAAGAACCTCTTTTCCCTGGGGGCGTAGCCCCGCTAACACCTTTCTAGACACCTACTAGGTTTATAGCATTGATCGTTAAGTGAGAGTTTTCCCGAGGAGTAGCATATACTCACAGTAGGATCGGGATCCAAATATCATCGCGTGATAAAACCGAAGGAATCCTACCAGAATCATCACACTCCAAATGGTATGCAGCGCTAGCAGGTTTCAGTACTTATGAAACTCCCGATATGGATTTTTGCCCCATGCTCTTATCACCTTGACTTTGGCCAAAATATCATAAGTCACATGTCAAGTTCTACCCGTCATTCTCCTGGTTAATTTGGACCCACCCGTACCTACCCTTGACTTTGGCCAAAATGGCAGCACGACTGTCCCAAACCAACGCATCTATCTATGCTGCACATGAATACCCAATAGCTACTAATCACTATGCCTTGACTTTGGCCAAAATACATAGCTTGAATACTTTTGACCATTCATGTAGAATGACGGAGGGCTACGGATGGTTTTGGCGAAACCGTGAACGTAGTGAACTTGATATAATCGATAGAACGAGATAGCTTTTAAAAGGAGTGGTTCAAGCTCCGAGTTTAAAAGTTTAGTTTTGAAAAGAACCGAGTGGTTTTCAAAGTGTTCCAATCGACTTTTACTTGGTTTATTTTCTTGCATTAGTTCTTTTAATGCGTCCCATCATTTAATCCTACCATTGCAGAAAACAACCAAAATATGACGTACGCTTATGCCATTCGCATTCGCCACGGGGCCCCGTCATCACCCGTTAGGTTACTTAACTAACGACAGAGCGGGGGCTGGGCTAGCGCGGCTGTAAAACATAAGCAACGCCTAAATAGTTATAGTATATGAATATATAGCAATGATAGACATTACAGATCACAGATGAATACATTGGATATACTAGGAATCCCCAATCCGTTCGAGCCTGTAACGAAAAGCGGATTACACGGTCGCGGTGAAGAGCCAATACCCCACCCAAGACCCATACGGGTGCGGCAAACTACCCGCCAAGTACCCGAAGCGAAGCAACCTCCCTCAACACCGTGAGTAGGCCACTCGGCACTTCAAGATACCCGGTAGTTTGTGCACCCACTCCATGGGTCTATCCTAGGAGCAAAAACAGTAAAAAGAATAATACAATGACGGCTACAACCCCGACCCGGTTGTGCGGCCAAATAAATAATATTACATCAATTTACATATTACAATGAATGAAAGAAAAAGAAACACTCATCTCACATCCACCCCGGCTATTCACCCGCGACAATCCAACGCATTCATATACACATACCATCATCAAACACAGATCACAGATATGTACAACCCCCACTAATCGACATATAGCGATTTGCCGACGTTCAATACATATAAACATCACAGATATAACCAATTAGTCAAAGTATAGTGAAGTTCGAAAAAAAATACGGATTTATAGGCCCCCAAATACAAATTTCTTTTCTGGGAAACCTGGGCACAAATAAACCATCTTAAAAATCCCAAAACCAAACCAGAAGAACACTGCACCAAACACGACCCAGAACCGAGTCAAAACGGCCGCGGTTCCGCGGCAATAGGCATGCTTTTGCCGCGGAACCGCCGCACTTTGAGCGATTCACTGGATCGTTTTTGGTGGCTTTCTTCACAAAACCCTGAGATGATTTTTGACGTAAGATTTATTTTATTTGAACAGAAAAAAAATCAACAGAAACTTAGGGTTTTGCGTTTTCGTAGTTTTGCGATTTTTCCGATCGAACTTCTATACACTTCACTACCTAGCTAGTTTATGTTTAGTTAGGCTCTGATACCACTGTAAGTCCACGTTGCCTACCCCGGTGCTTACGGGGAGGCGGAAAATGGAATAAAAATCGGATTTTTATCATGCTAGGCAACATGGACTAGACAAAGGAGGATCTTTGCTAAACAAAAACAAGCTAAAGCTAACTAGAAACTAGCTAAAGGGTAGAATGGTTATACCTAGGGCTTTATGTCCTTCTCTCCTTGCTCCTTGGAGTAGTAGAAAGGGATCACCTTTGTCGTCTTCTCACGTCGAAGAAGGATCCTCCCGAAAGCCTCAACCTTTGGCTTCAACTTCAAGCTAGAAGTAACTAGGGTGCTAGAAGTGCTAATCCTAGAACCCTAGATGAGAGTAAAGATTATTAAGAAGAGGTTTTTCTCAAGCTCAAGTGTTTCTCAACACATGAGAGGCGAGAGCTTGAGGAAGAGGAAGAGCAAGAGAGAGAAAGTATATGATAGAATGAGAGAATTATGAACCATTCTCACATATATGTGTGAATTATTGTAAATAGATAATTAGTGAGATAATTGTGATGGCTTAATCAAGACATGACCATTATCATTTCATTTTTAATGCAAATTGCAAGGATCAAAGAGCATCTTCCAAATGAAATGATGATGGTCAAAGTGTCAACCTAGGTCAACAAGTCAAGAATGTCAAATGGTCAACAACCATAACCATGCACAATTATATTAAACTAATATCAATTAACCATAATACACACATAAGCATTAGGGTTAATAAAATGACAATGGTCATTAACCCTAATCAAAGTCCTCTCCCTCTGTCTCAAGAAACTGTGCATACGCACCCGCATTCGTGTTCCGAGGAACACGAATACAAAGAGAAAAAACCAATCCTAAATCATATACTAGGATCTGGCTTAAACCAAAGCCCGCTAGTATAAGCTGTCCGGACAGCAAACGTGCACAAGTGCGCGGATGTGAACGAACCCTGTCGCAAAACCATGCGACCTCTACTCATTTTGCCTAAAGGAGAATAGCTCTCTATGTGGGACTCTAAAGACTCGACACTACACTGGCAGAGGGTTTAACCACAGACCGCAAGCGGCACTAGCTGTATGTAACGGTCCCCTGGTAGATGCCGATAAGAAGACTGACGAGGTGAACCCCATCTGAACTCCTACTGAGCCTGTATGTGACAGTCTCCGTACAGTCCGGTCTGTTCGTCTGATACATAGCATTGCGGGCCTAGGGGGGGTGGTGAACGTCAGTCCCCTAATAGCGGTACAAGTCGTGTCGGAGTATAGTCCAGAACACCCTGAGATAACACTGGAAACCTACCAGTATATCTCGCTTGCCCTGGCAAGGGACTACTCGTGTAATGGCTCTCCTGGACACAGCGCGATGTCAACCCCCAATACCGGGAGAGACGAATCCTGTCTAACCGTCACTGCCTCCAAGCGCTTCGGGACTGCACCCAAAAACTACCTGTTTGCACGACTCCTTTGAGCCGTGGTAAGGTAGTAATCAAAGTGCAGGGGGAACACACTCGAGGCGAAGTGACAGTGTCAAGTCAGCGGACTAAGCTGTACTCATGTCACCTGGGAACTGATAATTGACGATAGGTATAATACCAACCAACAGTTCCCGACGAGTCCTGTCCAGTGTACTCTTAACCTAACGAGCACCCGCATACTATCTCAAGTACGACGTACTGACGGCTGTGGGACAGACCGTCTCCCACGCTGGGATGAGAAGCGCATACGCTAGTCTACTCCGGAGTATCGATGCCCTGTCTCGATAGACCAATGACTAGGGACCAGTATAAGGATATGCTTATGGATTACCCAGCCCCCACGAGTGTGAGCGCCATCACAACGCTGGTAATCAAGCAATAATCCTAAGGGCTCTACTAATATGTATATAAGCGATATGCTAAAAGAAACACATGCACATATTGAAGTAGAGACAAACCAAGTAGCATACTACGATTTCGAGCAAGATTGTATATACAACTGTGAATATCCCAAGCTTCCATCAATTAATATACATACTAGTATAATACAGTAATGGCCTTTAGGGCATATACACTAACATAAAATATATCACATATATATTATATATTTGTAACAAAAGAAAATAATACAATTAACATATATCACATATATATCAATGTATTATCCGTTGAGAAAATGAAATAATAAAGCGAGCCAATATTAGATAATGTAATACAATATATCATATATATTATTATACATTAAATCATCGAATCAACACTTGATCCGACAATCCGGCTATATCGAATATAACCGACTAATATATCATGTACCGATTCATCGAATCAACACTTGATCCGATGACCGGGTTCATATCTAAATATCGCGAGAATATAATACGGTATCTCATATCGCATTATCCTCGGTCCTGCACATATCACATATATTCCACTACTCCGTTTTGCCTGAGCCAAGAAACCCCTGTGTAGGACTCTAAAGAATCGTCAATACGCCGGTAGCAGGTGATGATCATATCAAGCACCCACAAGCTGCAAGCGGTAAGCTAAACGTAACTGCCACCCAGGTATTGAGCGATCAGAAGATCAACAAGCTAGCCTGTACGTTCTCCTGTGAATCCAATCAGTAACACTCCCGTACAGTCCGGTCTGTTCATCTAATATGTCGCATATCAAGTCTAGGGGTGGTATACGTCAGACCCCAGTAACCGATAAGTCGTGTAGATGTGAGGCTCATAACGGGTCGAGAAACTACTGGTAACACTTACCAGTATATCTCTATATGAGCCCTGGCCAGGGACTTGCAGTTATAGCCAATCAAACACAGCACAACATCAACTCCCTATACCGGGAGAGACGAATCCCCTCCTTTCGCTCATTGCCTCCATGTGATTCGGGACTGTACCCAAAAGCCACCGTTTTGCACGTCCTCTTAGAAGTGGTAAGGTGGAAATCAGAGCACAGTGGGAATCATACAAGACTCTATGACGATCTCGGGTCTACAGACTACCCTGTACCAGTGTCACCGGAGAACTGCCATCTGACGTGTGGTATATCACCATCTGGGAGTTCTCGGCGAGTCCGTCCAGTGTACCCAGTCTCCACTGAGCACCCGTACACCATCTCTGATGTCAAACACCGATGGATATGGGATCATCCATCGCCCATCATATGTGTCAAGATGCGTATACGCTAGTCTACTCTGGTGTATCGATGCCCTGTCTCGATATACCCTCGACTAGGAACAATTATAGGATGTACTCATTGACTCCAATGGCCCCACTAGTATGATCTCATCGTAGTCCTAGTAGTCGAGTACAGATCCTAAGGGCTTTATCAACATGTGAGAGTATGACAGTAAACCAGTACAAGTCAACATGTTTAGATAAAGTGAAACCAAATAGCATACTATAATGACGAGCAAGAAATTCCTCTCTATATATATCCAAGCATCCATTATAATATACATCATATGTACAACAATGGCCTCTAGGGCATATACATAACTAACACATATTTATAGACTTCATGGTATAGTTGACACCGATTTCATGATTATTACATTGATCACACCTCATGTTTATGATATGTTGCTACCTGAGGCGCTAACACGAGCACTTGGTATTACACTGATGTATAGATGTTTACCCTTGCCACCTTATCATGATTCAGACTTTATCATATTGAGGATATATACTACTGATCTTTTTGACCTAGGATTGAGTCATACATACGATTTCTGCTCTGTGATGTTTTCTACTCACGAGTTAGCAGCTTACCCCCGTTGTGCCACAGTTTCTTGCAGGTTTTGTCGTACAGGTTTTTCCAAGGCGGCTTGTTGGCACATTACTTCATTCCGGGTGTTTGCTTGGGTAGGTGGGTTCACTTGCATCATGACCACCATTGTACTTATTTATTTTCAGTTGTATCTAGTAAAATTCCATAAACCGGCAGACATAGAAAACCAATTGTTATTCTTTCGACCTTAGAATCACGTGTTGTATTATTATGGTTTTCTTGATGTTTTAAGTTTCCTTTTGAGTTTTGATCATCGCCCTTCGGCGTTGTATATTATATTGGTTGCGTGATTGTGACCGTCGATTGACGAAGAGCTAGCTCCCGCTTGGGGATGCCTTTTATCATTGTACATATACTATTCATGTTGTACCCCGGTTGGGGCCAGTATTTACAAAGGAAACTCTGCCGAAATTTTCAGAAAAGTCTTAGGATTTTAAAAATGCATACTTCGTCTTATGTTATTTAAAAACCCCTTGTTTTAAAACTTGTTTTAAAACTTGTTTTCTTCACTTCTTTCTTTTAATGGTTTAGATTTCTGGGATTTCTTAGCTTACTTGAATTAGATGGGGTCCTATATACTACATATGATTTAAGTGACAGTCGCGTGCCATTTCGGGTCATGACAAAGTTTGTATCAGAGCGCTAGTTTAACCTTGGTTCGAGTCTATGTTTGACTATGCGGAGCCCAGGGCGTTTGTATATATACGGGATCTAGGCTTGACCTTACGGAACTTAGAACGAGTCGAGGGGGTATTATACCCGAACTTTCGTCGCGTAGGTTGACCTTGGTTGATGGAGTAGGTGACTTTAGTAGAGTGACATACCATGTGTATGTTCCGCAGCATACTTACGATACGCTACTCCGCTTAAGAAACCTTAGGATGTACATTTCCTTGCAGAGTAAAATATTCATTCCTATGATCTATCCTCATCGATATTGGTTATGATTTTGCCTCCATGGCTACATGGGCAGAGAGTGCTACGGCTAGAGTTGCGTCAGCACGAGCTCGTCACGGACGAGGACTGACCAGGGCGTGATTCCAAGGACATACGATTGCATAGAGGCGTCGTTTTATTGTGTTTTCGCGCCAGGAGCGTTTGATGGATCGCTTTTACGAGATTTCTCGGACGTGCAGATCAGCACCAGAGGATCAGGCTACTTCTAGAGGCCAGCCAGAATGTGATGACCGTCAAAGCACCGATTATTCTTGATGATTGAAGCACTGTTCAACGTGCGGACAAATGAGCCAGTTGCTACTGCGAAAGACGAGATATCTCCCCAGATGTTTGGAGCTATTGCCGCACGAGTTGTACTTAGGTATTTGATAGAAGATCCCTAGTCACCCATGGAGGAAGGACTAAGACATTTGATTCGTTACCTATCCCGATGCGAGGTCATCAGATTGATTGATTCCAGCTAGAGACGACTTCACACGGGTACGTTGGGAGTCGATAGAGACGATCGAATGTCAGAAGCCCATTTTCTAAGTTTAAAGTATTCAGAGACAAATGCAAGTAATGGTATGGACGCTCTAGAAGAATGAAACCCTAACTCGACATAATGACCATGAGAACGCTTTGAAACCTTAGGGTTTGCGGCAGTTCAACGGTGCCATTAGTGAGGCTTTGGTTTGCCCGTCGACGGTTGGTCCATAGTTGCTGTGGCATGTACTCAATATTTTTAAATTGTACTCAAGATGTTGATCTCTTGGGGGATTATGAGGTTTTGATGGATCTATCGGACGGTTCGACTTCAATCGGATATCATGTGATGGGAGACTCCAGATACGAGTATAGCCGTTGGACCGCAGTCCATGCAGCCACGAAGAGAAGAGTCTGAAGCAGTCGACATTAGAGAAGAGTGGAGTAAGAGGTTCATACGAGATTTTGATGAGATGGCGTTCCACTCCGCCGACATCAGCGATGTGATATGCATGCAGAGGCGTTGTATATGGATATATCTTCCAGAAGGAGTCGCGATGAGTATGCAGCCATTCCGGAACAAGAAAACATAATTAGTAAAGGACGACGTCTTCCGGGAAGTTCGGCCGATACGAGATTTGAGAGAGACCTCGACAGGACCTTTCCGGAATACTATAGGAGAAGATTTGTACCCAGGATCGGTCATATTACGCACACCCAGCAGGCCAGAGTTCGGCATCGTCGACGAGACATGTAATGGGTGACCATGATAGATTGCCCTAGATCTTTAGAGGATGTGCCACAGCGGACTGCTTCCATTATCATTTCTATATTGAACCGTTGAGCCGAGGAGCTATGCGACTAGAAATCTGCAGTGAGAGACGAGAGCCTAGGAGCACCAGACGACAGGCCATGAACGGTAGGCAAGTAGATATCTTGCTCTGCTAGCATTGGATGCACTGAAACCTTCTCAACTTTGAAGGAGGAAATATCGACGACAGTATTTATGATTTGTGATTTTGTGATTCGAATATCACGTATCCGTCACCTTGGATTTCGGTATTTTGGACGATCCATTCGCATTATTTAGTCTTGATGACTGAGTTTCATGATATTTGTTTTCGTACACCATGGTTGCACCTACTGGGTATTCATTTCTTGCGCATAGTTATTACACTTGAGATATGCTTTATACACCGTTCTGTTGATTTATGATTTGTGCACAATTATTGCACTTAATATAGTTTTTGTGCCTTGGCCGCACATGTTTATGATTTCATGGATTCATACATTTGGGTTAATTTTGTGCATATAGTATGCACACGATTTGGTTTTTGCACTCGGTACAGTTCACATATGCTTGCAGTGCATTGATACGTATTTTGTGCACCACAGTTGCACCTAACTTCGGTTTGATGTCATTTGGTATGTTGACTTTGATTTTATGCCTATGTTATGCATGTGATTTGACTTATGCTTTCTGTAAGTCCACGTTGCCCCCCGGTGCTTACGGGGAGGCGGAAAACGGAATAAAAATCGGATTTTTACTACTCTAGGCAACATGGACTAGACAAAAGAGGATCTTTGCTAAACAAAAACAAGCTAAAGCTAACTAGAAACTAGCTAAAGGGTAGAATGGTTATACCTATGGCTTTGTGTCCTTCTCTCCTTGCTCCTTGGAGTAGTAGAAAGGGATCACCTTTGTCGTCTTCTCACGTCGAAGAAGGATCCACCCGAAAGCCTCAACCTTTGGCTTCAACTTCAAGCTAGAAGTAACTAGGGTGCTAGAAGTGCTAATCCTAGAACCCTAGATGAGAGTAGAGATTATCAAGAAGAGGTTTTTCTCAAGCTCAAGTGTTTCTCAACACATGAGAGGGGAGAGCTTGAGGAAGAGGAAGAGCAAGAGAGAGAAAGTAAATGATAGAATGAGAGAATAATGAAGCATTCCCACATATATGTGTGAATTATTGTAAATAGTTTATTAGTGAGATAATTTTCATGGCTTAATCAAGACATGACCATTATCATTTCATTTTTAATGCAAATTGCAAGGATCAAAGAGCATCTTCCAAATGAAATGATGATGGTCAAAGTGTCAACCTAGGTTAACAAGTCAAGAATGTCAAATGGTCAACAACCATAACCATGCACAATTATATTAAACTAATAACAATTAACTATAATACACACATAAGCATTAGGGTTAATAAAATGACAATGGTCATTAACCCTAATCAAAGTCCTCTCCCTCTGTCTCAAGCAACTGTGCATACGCACCCGTATTTGTAATCCGGGGAACACGAATACAAAGATATAAAACCAATCCCAAATCATATACTATGATCTTGCTTAAACCAAAGCCCGCTAGTATAAGCTGTCCGGACAACAAACGTGCACAAGTGCGCGGATGTGAACGAAGCCTGTCGCAAAACCATGCGACCTATACTCATTTGGCCTAAAGGCGAATAGCTCTCTGTGTGGGACTCTAAAGACTCGACACTACGCTGGCAGTGGGTTTAACCACAGACCGCAAGCGGCACTAGCTGTACGTAACGGTCCCCAGATAGATGCCCATAAGAAGACTGATGAGGTGAACCCCATCTGAACTCCTACTGAGCCTGTTTGTGACAGTCTCCGTACAGTCCGGTCTGTTCGTCTGATACATCGTATGGCGGGCCTAGGGGGCGGTGAACGTCAGTCCCCTAATAGCGGTACAAGTCATGTCGGAGTGTAACCCAGAACACCTTGAGATAACACTGGAAACCTACCAGTATATCTCGCTTGCCTTGGCCAGGGACTACTTGTGTAATGGCTCTCCTGGACACAGCGCGATGTCAACCCTCAATACCGGGAGAGACGAATCCTGTCTAACCGTCACTGCCTCCAAGTGCTTTGGGACTGCACCCAAAAACTACCTGTTTGCACGACTCCTTTGAGCCGTGGTAGGGTAATAATCAAAGTGCAGTGGGAACGCACTGGAGGCGAAGTGACAGTGTCAAGTCAGCGGAATAAGCTGTACTCATATCACCAGGGAACTGATAACTGACGATAGGTAGAATACCAACCAACAGTTCCCAACTAGTCATGTCCAGTGTACTCGTAACCTAACGAGCACCCGCATACTATCTCAAGTACGACGTACTGACGGCTGTGGGACAGACCGTCTCCCACACTGGGATGAGAAACGCATACGCTAGTCTACTCTGGAGTATCGATGCCCTGTCTCGATAGTCCAACGACTAGGGACCTGTATAAGGATGTGCTTATGGATTACCCAGCCCCCACGAGTGTGAGCGCCATCACAACACTGGTAATCAAGCAAAAATCCTAAGGGCTCTACTAATATGTATATCAGCGATATGCTAAAAGAAACACATGCACATATTAAAGCAGAGACAAACCAAGTAGCATACTACCATTTCGAGCAAGATTGTATATACAACTGTGAATATCCCAAGCTTCCATCAAGTAATATACAAACTAGTATGATACAGTAATGGCCTCTAGGGCATATACACTAACAATCTCCTACTTGCACTAAGGCCATGTACTGGCGTATCGAAGACCTATCATCTCGATCAGCCGCTCGAACTGAGTCTGGGGCAAGGCCTTGGTGAATGGATCTGCTGTGTTATCTTCTGAAGCAACCCTCCGAACCTCGATCTCCTGGCGATCCACGATCTCCCTGATCAGGTGATACCGCCTTAACATGTGTTTGGATTTCTGATGGGACCTAGGTTCCTTCGCTAAAGCTATAGCCCCGTTGTTGTCGCAATACAGAGGTATTGGGTCAACAATGGACGGAACCACCTGAAGTTCTTTCAAGAACTTCCTCATCCAGACAACTTCTTTTGCGGCATCAGATGCAGCGATGTATTCCGCTTCCATAATCGAGTCAGCAACGATTTCCTGTTTGGAGCTCTTCCAACACACCGCCCCTACTTTGAGGGTAAAGACAAAACCCGACATGGACTTAGAATCATCCTTGTCACTCTGGAAGCTGGAGTTAGCAAAGGCCTCAATCTGGAGGTCTTTTCCGCCATACACCAAGAACATCTCCTTAGTCCTTCTCAGGTACTTGAGAATGTTCTTTACCGCTATCCAATATTTCTCCCCACGGTTTGACTGATACCTGCTTACCACACTCAGTGCATAAGCCACATCCGGTCTGGTACACAACATCGCATACATTATAGAGCCTACCGCAGAAGCGTAGGGTATAATAGACATGCGATCCCTTTCCAAATCAGTCTTGGGAGACATCTCTTTGGAGAGGGTGATCCCGTGACAAGACGGTAGATTACCGCGCTTGGAATCTTCCATACTGAATCTTTTCAGTATGGTGTCGATGTACCTGGACTGTGATAGTCCTAAAATCCTCTTGGATCTGTCACGGTAGATCCGGATCCCCAGAATGTAAGAGGCATCAGCCATGTCTTTCATGGAGAACCTGTCTGACAAGAACCCCCTTGACAGATTGTAGTATAGGAATGTCATTTCCAATTAAGAGAATGTCATCCACGTATAAAACGAGGAATACTACAGTTCTCGCTACAAATCTACAATAGATGCATGGTTCATCTGGATTTTTGAGAAAGCCAAATTCCTTGACCGTCTCATCAAAATAGATGTTCCAACTCCGCGATGCCTGCTTTAGTCCATAAATGGACTTAAGCAACTTGCACACCTTTCCGCTGCTCCCACTCTGAATGAAACCCTCTGGCTGGTCCATATAGATACACTCCTCTAAATGTCCATTTAGAAAAGCGGTCTTTACGTCCATCTGCCAAATCTCATAATCGTGCAAGGCAGCTATAGCAAGAAGGATCCGAATGGATTTCAACATAGTTACTGGAGAAGAGGTTTCGTCATAGTCCAAACCAAGTCGCTGACGAAAACCCTTTGCAACCAGTCTAGCTTTATAGGTCTCAACCTGTCCATCTACACCAATCTTCCTTTTGAAGATCCACTTGCATCCTACGGGTTTCACCCCATCTGGAGCAATGTACAACGTCCATACTTTTTTTGTGTACATGGACTCCATTTCGGTCCACATTGCATCCAGCCATTTTACCGAGTCGACGCTCTGAACGGCTTGCTGGAAGCTAGTTGGCTCATCACAATCTATGATGCAATCCTCTCTATCCCCGTCAATGAGAAAACCGTAGTATCTCACGGGCGGATGAGACTGCCTACTACTCCTGCGGAGTGGCGTGGGAATGTCCTGATCTTTCGAACCCTCTGGTTCTACTAAGCTTTCAGTAGAATTTCTTCCAGTTCTATTGCGCTCCCACTTATTTCTTTTTCTATGAACTGGTGTTCTAGAAAGTGGGCATGGCGAGAAACAAAGACCTTTTGTTCCTCTTCGCAATTGAAGAAATATCCCTTGGAGTTCTTTGGATATCCCACAAACTTGCACTGTACTGAGCGTGCCTCGAGCTTGTCCGCATGCTACTTTTTTACAAAAGATGGACATCCACATGTCTTAATGTGATTAAGATAGGGTCTCTTCCCACACCACATCTGATATGGTGTAGTAGGCACAGTCTTAGTTGGAACTCGGTTCAAAAGGAATGCAGCTGATTTTAGCGCATATCCCAAAAACGATCGCGGCAACTCAGCGTTACTCATCATGGACCGTACCATATCCAATAGGGTTCAGTTATGTCTCTCCGATACACCGTTATGTTGCGGAGTGTATGGAGGAGTAAGCTGAGAGAGAACTCCATTCTATTTTAAGTAACCCAGGAACTCGGCACTCAAGTATTCACCACCTCGATCAGATCTCAGTGCTTTGATACTTTTGCCTGTTTGTTTTTCTACTTCATTCTTATATTCCTGGAATTTTTCAGAAGCCTCGGATTTATGTTTCATTAAGAAGACATAACCGTACCTTGAAAAGTCATCCGTAAAAGTAATGAAGTAAGAATAACCGCTTCGCGCATGTGTAGACATTGGACCGCACACGTCGCTGTGTACGAGTCCTAAGAGCTCGCTTGCTCTTACTCCGTGTCCAGTGAACGGAGTCTTTGTCATCTTTCCTATGAGACAGGATTGACAAGTTGCATACGATTGATATTCGAACGGATCCAAATATCCTTCTGTATGTAACTTAGTCAACCTTCTCTCATTGATGTGACCCAGTCTACAATGCCATAAGAAAGTTTTTTTTGATTTCTGGAGACTTTCTTTTGTGTGTATTCTGGACATTGAAAATCTGTGGTTGGTTTAAAACGTATATACAGTTGTCTAATGTACCTGAGCCAATCAAAACATTATTAAGGTGAATGTTCACTACATTACTTACAAATGCAAATTCATAACCTTCTTTAGATAATAAAGATACAGAAATGATATTACAGGTTGCATTTGGTACATAATAACAACTACGCAAAACCAAAAAGTGTCCATCCGACAATCCCAGGTGATAGTCCCCCACGGCCTCAGCATCCATGCTAGCACTGTTTGCAACTCTGAGGGTCATGTCACCTGTCTTCAAAACTCTACGCTTTCTCAACGCCTGCAAAGAATTACAGATATGAGATCCTGATCCGGCAACCAATACCCAGGAAGTAGAGTTTATTGATAGACAGTTTTCAATAACATACACACCTGAAGCTGAAGCCGCAACTCGCTTCAAATCCTGGGTTCTGGCCTTCCAAGCCTTGCAATCCTGTTTCCAGTGACCACTTTTGTGACAGTAGAAGCATTCTTCCTTCCCCACCAGCTTTCCCGCAACCTTTGTTGCTTTTCCTTTTCCCTTCATATCCATTTTACCGACACCGCCTCTTGGTTTGGCTGGGTATTTCTTCTTCTTACCCTTGGCTTTCGCCCTGGATCTAGAAGAGGAAGATCCTCCTACAAACAAAGTGGATGTCTCCCTACCCTTCTGTAGGGTGCCCTCAGCACTCCTCAACATGTTCAGAAGTTCTGAAAGTTCAACCTCTTTTCCTTGCATGTTGAAGTTTAGGATGAACTGGGCATAAGTGGAAGGAAGGGACTGGAGAATCAAATCATTATAGAGTTCATTCTCCAACGTGGTCCCAAGGTCCGTGAGCTCCTCTATGTAGCCAATAATCTTAAGCACGTGTTCCGCTACCGATGATCCGACGGCCAATCTTGCCGAAAATAGCTTCTTCGACACTTCGTATCTTGCGATACGAGACTGCTCTCCATACAGTTCTTTTGTATGGAGAAATATGGACTCTAGGTCCATATTCTCATGCCTCCTCTAATGTCCATCGAGGCAAGCACGAGGTATTTGGCCTTCACGAAATCGATCTCCCATGTCTTACGGATTTCTTTATCCGTGACGCTGGAGGTGGGACCTGGGACAGGGGGAGCTTTGGTGGTAAGGACATACCCCAACTTGTCGTAAGTGATTGCCATCTTGACATTCCTGAGCCAATCTTTGTAGTTTGGCCCAGTCAGTATGTTTTTATCAAGTAATAACTTAAGTCCGGTCATGTTGAATGGTCGCTGCAATTAGGAGAGATAAAACAAACACTTTAGCATGATGCTCTTGCAAGTTTATAGTGGTTTTTAGTTTGTCTAAACTGGATGTCTCCCACTATCTCTCGAATCCCTTCTCAAACCGTAAAGAAAGGATTAGTCGGGATCAATCTCACCGTACAATACTTGCTTAACCGTTCAGCCAGGCCAGTGTCGGTACTTCGAGGGAGGTTTTCTAACGCTTTCGCGAAGTTCCTTAATTTAAGAACCTCTTTTCCCTGGGGCGTAGCCCCGCTAACACCTTTCTAGACACCGACTAGGTTTATAACATTGATCGTTAAGTGAGAGTTTTCCCGAGGAGTAGCATATACTCACAGTAGGATCGTGATCCAAATATCATCGCGTGATAAAACCAAAGGAATCCTACCAGAATCATCACACTCCAAATGGTATGCAGCGCTAGCAAGTTTCAGTGCTTATGCAACTCCCGATGTGGATTTTTGCCCCATGCTCTTATGACCTTGACTTTTGCCAAAATATCATAAGTCACATGTCAAGTTCTACCCGTCATTCTCCTGGTTAATTTGGACCCACCCGTACCTACCCTTGACTTTGGCCAAAATGGCAGCACGCCTGTCCCAAACCAACGCATCTATCTATGCTTCACATGAATACCCAATAGCTACCAATCACTATGCCTTGACTTAGGCCAAAATACATAGCTTGAATACTTTTTGACCATTCATGTGGAATGACGGAGGGCTACGAATGGTTTTGGCGAAACCGTGAACGTAGTGAACTTGATATAATCGATGGAACGAGATAGCTTTTAAAAGGAGAGGTTCAAGCTCCGCATTTAAAAGTTTAGTTTTGAAAAGAACCGAGTGGTTTTCAAAGTGTTCCAATCGACTTTTACTTGGTTTATTTTCTTGCATTAGTTCTTTTAATGTGTCCCATCATTTAATCCTACCATTGCAGAAAACAACCAAAATATGACGTACGCTTATGCCATTCGCATTCGCCATGGGGCCCCGTCATCACTCGTTAGGTTACTTAACTAACGATAGAGCGGGGGCTGGGCTAGCGCGGCTGTAAAACATAAGCAACGCCAAAATAGTTATAGTATATAAATATATAGCAATGATAGACATTACAGATCACAGATTAATACATTGGATATACTAGGAATCCGCAATCCGTTCGAGCCTGTAACGAAAAGCGGATTACACGGTCGAGGTGAATAGCCAATACCCCACCCAAGACCCCTACGGGTGCGGCAAACTACCCGCTAAGTACCCGAAGCGAAGCAACCTCCCTCAACACCGTGAATAGGCCACTCGGCACTTCAAGACACCCGGTAGTTTGTGCACCCCCTCCATGGGTCTATCCTAGGAGCAAAAACAGTAAAAAGAATAATACAATGACGGCTACAACCCCGACCCGGTTGTGCGGCCATACAAATAATAATACATCAATTTACATATTACAATGAATGAAAGAAAAAGAAACACCCATCTCACATCCACCCCGGCTATTCACCCGCGACAATCCAACGCATTCATATACACATACCATCATCAAACACATATCACAGATATGTATAACCCCCACTAATCGACTTATAGCTATTAGCAGACGTTCAATACATATAAACATCACAGATATAACCGATTAGTCAAAGTGTAGTGAAGTTCGATCAAAAATACGGATTTATAGGCCCCCAAAAACAAATTTCTTTTCTGGAAAACCTGGGAACAAATAAACCATCTTAAAAATCCTAAAACCAAGTCAGAAGAATACTGCACCAAACTCGACCCAGAACCGAGTCAAAACGGCCGCGGTTCCGCCGCAATAGGCATGCTTTTCCCGCGGAACCGCCGCGCTTTGAGCGACTCACTGGATCGTTTTTTGTGGCTTTCTTCACAAAACCCTGAGATGATTTTTGACGTAAGATTTATTTTATTTTGAACAGAAAAAATTTCAACAGAAACTTAGGGTTTTGATGTTTTGGTTTTTCGATTTTTCCGATCAAACTTCCATACACTTTTGCTACCTAGCTAGTTTATGTTTAGTTAGGCTCTGATACCACTGTAACTCCACGTTTCCCACCCCGGTTGTCACGACCCGAGATTTCGACTCGTGACCGGCACTTAACCACGTAACGTCTACAGGCGCAACGCGGCTATGTAAGCCGAACCCAGAAATCAACCCAGAAATCAAAACCAATAAATAGAGTGATTTAAAACGTTTTGTAAAAGCAATAGTAAATGTCTGAAAAACTTCCATTTATTTAGTAGAAATCCCTTTTTAGTTCACAAGTTATGAGTTTTATAATTTTGGTAACATTTCCTTTTTAAAACATTAGCCCCGAAAGTCGGGTAAAAGCAAGATGTAGCAGAAATAACAAATAAACTGAATGAAGCATCACAATATGATATACGACGCCGTAGCGAAGAATACACAGTAAAACAAGGACGATATCATAAAAGATAAGACTGCATAAAGTAACGTCGGCTCACATGCGAGCTCGACACCAGAATATGAAATCATACATATCGTCCTCACAACTGTCTCTAAGTCAATACAGAAGGTAGATGGAGAGTACTAGATACATCAATATACAACTGAAAGATAACAGATACCGTACAAAACCCACCTAAACAGCAAAAGGGCTATCTCTGCTCAAAAGGGGTATCTGTGCCCAAAAAATGCGATAACAGCCAGCCGTGACTACTCCCAAGGGCAACCTGCAAACACTGTGGCACAACGGGGGTGAGTTGCCAACTCGTGAATAGAGATAACATATAAAGGTGATCGCAAGCATGCACATATAGCGTGGCTCTGCTAATGCCAGCAGATAATATCAATGCATGTCAACAGTGGATACAATAGTAATGCATGTACTCTAACAGGTAAATGCCACAGGATGAGATGTATAGTAATCAATACTGAGTATGGGATAAATAATATCTATATGGACTATGTCAACATGGAAAACAAGATCGGTGCCTCAAACTGCACCCAAATCCCACATATACTCAGGCGCCGGCACACCCATCGGCCCTCAAATCCTGTATATCTCGGAGGAATCACGAGTGCCCAACATCGGCACCCAAAACATCATAAAATACTCGTGTCCAGCATCGACATGTAAATCCTCGAATATCGGGCGCCATCAATCCGGACCGGCCCCACGGGGTCCACCTGCGGTATCGGCCCTCGGCCCCGGCAGAACGGATCATCCCGCATCCATCACTCGACTCTGGTCAGTATCCTCCGGACAACTGCCAGGTCCAACCAATCACCGGTAGGTACTCGACCGCCTCCAGGCTCAATCGGCAAATCCCATCGATCATCTCGCCGAGGGGAACCATACCGGGCCCACCACGAACCCGCAAACGGAACATCCACTCCTCGAATCGGGTTTCAAGCACACGTCTCAGCACCGAGAAAACGCGTGGTGGACACACCAAAATATCATATCACGAGGTACCGGGTTTTTCAAAATAGCATATCTTTCCTTAAATAATTCCACGGTCCTCAAAACAGAAACCACATGAAAATCCAATACCAATAGTAAAATCCAATGCGAGGTACAATATACATCAATCCATGGTATGGGTATAAGGGGAAAACCGCTTTTTACAGTAGTTTCATTTCCGGTTTTAAAAGATGTCATGCGGCTTCCAATATACATGAAGGTCATATCAAATCACATATGAGGCGAACTATAGCAATATAATCATGGCAGCTCTATAGTGAGTGTGGCATGGCAATTACTAACGGTGTGTGTGTAGCATGTAAATAGTGCCCGTGCAACATAAACCGTTAGTAATAGTGCGGTGTTCTATCAGTTCTAAGCAATATATATATATCAACACAGCAGAGAATGCAATATGCGATGACAGTCTATGTGGTGCATGCAACATATAGTAAATAAGTCCTATCAGCCCTGACGCATAACGCCATGCGGGTGATATCCCCGTAGATGTGAAATCTACTCACCGTGTCTCGCGCTAAGTGTATCCAACCACTTGCTTGCCCTTCTTCGCAGCGTCCGTCTCACTGGCCTGCGAACCTAGAATCACATGCACATATCACACATAAGCTTAAGTCACAAAACGCGACATTATAATCCAACAAGAAACCTGTGTCGCAAACCAATCGCGCGTGTGCGCGATACGCTAAAACGTGTACTCACGCGCCACGAAACTACCCCGACGCGCCGCGATACGCAGAACCCAAACCTACTCACGTATCACGCGTGTCGCGAAGGTTTAGAAAAACGGCAAAACAGGTAACTGGTCCCAGATTTTCCTACAGAATTGATCTTAAAAATATATATATACCAAAATACCCTACACACAAAAACACACCTACAGAACCCAAAAACCACCAAAACATCCCCTGTCTGGCCGCAATTTGCGGCCAGAATGGCGGTTTTGGCGGCCAAAGGGGGGAGCTAGGGGGTCGGGTTTCACCTGGTGTATCATCTCCACTCCACTACACTACAGTCTTCCCAAAATCATTCTGCACTCACCGGGTCAGTAGCAGTTCCAGAAAACTCACATTTTGCCCAAATACGACATTTGCATCGAATATGAAATCTGGTGGTATTTTAGTGTAATAGGGGTTGGACTAGGTTTACATGGTCACAACAAACCTCAAGCATCCTACTGGAACTAATCTACACCTCACTAGCACAAAGTTCACACTAAACACCCCATATCGCACTAAAACACACAAAAATCCCTTAACCGATGCAAAACTACACAATCTAAGCTAACTAGGGGATCAAGTTAGGAATTATACCTCACTCTCGACCCTAGGGAGCTGCAGGAAGGTGGAGAAGAGAAGAGAAGAGGCTGCAGTTGCTGTTGTGAAGCTTGGTGCTCACTGCTGCTCACTGTACTGCTGTTGCTGAATGTTGCTGCTGCTGCTTTTGCTTCTGCTGCTGCTTCAGTTGCTTCTGCTGCTGCTTCAGTTGCTTCTGCTGCTGCTTCAAGAGGTAAGTGTGTGTGTGTGTGAGTGTGTGTGAGGTTTGAGAGAAAAAGAAAAGAAATGAGAGGAAATAATTAGCTTCCAATTGTCAACCCTCTCTCTCTCTCATCATTAATGGCAAGCATGGGCTAAGCCATGATGCCCTCTCTCTCTCTCCTTCTCACAAGTCAACACCCTCACCATTCAAACTAAAGCAACTTTTAATTAGCTATAAAAACCCAATTAAAAATCCATAAGACTTAATCCTATAATTAACCCACCATGGTTAATAATTATGGTATTGACTTGATTTAAAAACCCTAGTTTACATGCACATGTGTGTGCAAGCTTAGGAAAATTTTGGAAAAATATTTATTAAATTAGGAAAAATATTTAAAACACAATTTGGTAAACTTTTTATTAAAAATCATTATTTAATTATGATTATACACTAACCCTTATCCTAAGGTGTTACAATCTTTCCCCCTTAAAGAAATTCGTCCCCGAATTTCAAAAATCTAACTAAGGTTACCTTCAAAAAGATGGGGATACGTCTTCATCATTTCGCTTTCGGTCTCCCAAGTGACCTCCTCACGGTTCTGACCACGCCAAAGTACCTTAACTGATGGAATCTCCTTCGATCTCAATTTCTTCACTTGTCGATCTAAGATCATCACCGGTTGCTCTTCATAGGAAAGGTCACGCTCAAGCTGGATCGTCGGATGCTGAATCGCGTGCGAAGGATCATGTAGATATCTGCGGAGCATCGAAACATGGAATACGGGGTGCACGTCTGGAAAGCTGGGCGAAAGGGCTAACCGGTAAGCTACTGCACCGACACGCTCGAGGATCTCGAAGGGGCCCACATACCTAGGACTGAGCTTTCCCTTCTTCCCAAACCTCATCACACCTTTCATTGGGGAGACCCTCAAGAAAACATGATCACCAACCGAAAACTCAAGTCTGCGTCGTCGACGGTCTGCATAAGCCCTCTGCCTACTCTGCGCTGCTCTCATCCTATCGCGAATCAACTGGATCTTCGCGGTCGTCTCCTCAACGATCTGTGGTCCTAAGATACTGCTCTCACTGAGCTCTGTCCAACAAGTAGGCGACCTACATCTCCTCCCATAAAGAGCCTCAAATGGTGCCATCTGAATAGTCTCCTGGTAGCTGTTATTGTAGGAGAACTCTACTAAGGGCAAATGATGATCCCAGCTACCTCCGAAATCTAGTACACAAGCTCTGAGCATGTCCTCGAGAGTCTGGATGGTCCGCTCTGACTGTCCGTCGGTCTGCGGATGAAATGCCGTGCTGAAACTCAAGCGAGTGCCCAAAGCCTCCTGAAGCCTCTGCCATAGTCTACTGGTAAACTGGGTGCCTCTGTCGGACACAATGCACGTCGGGACTCCGTGTAGTCGCACTATCTCATCAATGTAGATCTGGGCATACTGAGTAAATCCGAAAGTCGTCTTCACCGGTAAGAAGTGAGCCGCTTTCGTCAAACGATCCACGATCACCCAGATGGAGTCATACCCCCTACTAGTCCTGGGTAGACCCACTACGAAATCCATCGAAATCTGTTCCCACTTCCACTCCGGAATGGGTAATGGCTGTAGCTCTCCCGCGGGCCTCTGGTGCTCAGCCTTGACTTGCTGACAAGTCAGGCATCTCGATACAAAATCTGCAATGTCCCTCTTCATTCCGTCCGACCAGTAAACATCTCTCATATCATGATACATCTTGGTGGAACCGGGATGTACGCTATACACCGATCGATGTGCCTCCTCAAGAATCTCACGCCTCAGTCCCTCAGCATCAGGTACGCACAGTCTGACTCCAAACCGTAGTATCCCCTGATCATCGATCACGAACTCGGAAAATCGGTCCTGTCCCATCTGTGCCATGATCTCTGAACATCGGTCATCACTGAGCTGTGCCTCACGTTATCGATCAATCAACTGTGGGCGTGCACGGACATGCGCTATCTGTCCTCCAATCGGCGTGAACTCGAACTGTACTCGACTGTCGCATAATATCTGCCAATCTGCGGATGACTGCTCCTGTACTGCGCTCAAACAAGATAAACTACTCCCGGGCCTCCTGCTCAAAGCATCCGCCACCCCATTTGCCTTGCCCGGGTGATATAAGATCTCGCAGTCGTAATCCTTCACTAACTCCATCCATCGACGCTGTCGAAGGTTCAGGTCTCGCTGCTGGAATATGTATTTCAGACTCTTGTGATCCGTAAATATCTGGCACGACTCGCCGTACAGGTAATGTCGCCAGATCTTAAGTGCGAAGACCACTGCTGCCATCTCCAAATCATAAGTGGGGTAGTTCTGCTCGTGCTTCTTCAATTGTCGCGAGGCATACGCGATCACCCTATCATGCTGCATCAGAACGCATCCCAATCCCACTCGAGAAGCATCACAAAAGACCACAAATCCACCCGATCCGGAAGGTAAAGATAACACCGGTGCCGTCGTCAGCCGTGTCCGTAACCGCTGAAAACTGTGCTCGCACTCCTCCGTCCAAACGAAAGGAACTCCCTTCCGGGTCAACCCGGTCAACGGTGTAGCAATACGGGAGAAGTCCTGCACAAAACGCCTGTAGTAACCGGCCAATCCCAAAAAGCTGCGAATCTCCGTCACCGATGTGGGTCTGGGCCAACGCTGAACGGCCTCGATCTTCCTCGGGTCAATACATATACCGTCTCGTGAAATCATGTGACCCAAGAAGTCCACGCTGTCTAACCAAAAAGCACACTTGGAGAATTTCGCATAGAGCTGGTGCTCCCTCAAAGTCTGCAATGTAACCCGCAGGTGCTGCTCGTGCTCCTCACTACTCCGGGAATACACCAAGATATCGTCAATGAAGACTATAATGAACAGATCCAAGTAAGGCCGGAAAATGCGGTTCATCAAGTCCATGAAGGCTGCTGGCGCATTGGTGAGTCCGAACGACATCACCAAAAATTCGTAATGGCCGTAGCGCGTACGGAAGGCTGTCCGGGGAATGTCCTCCTGTCGAACCCGCAGCTGATGATAGCCCGATCGCAAATCGATCCTCGAAAAGTACCCTGCCCCCTGAAGCTGGTCGAACAAATCGTCGATACGCGGCAAAGGATACCTGTTCCGCAATGTCACCCTGTTCAGCTGGCGGTAGTCGATACAAAGACGCAAACTGCCATCCTTCTTCTTGACGAACAGGACTGGAGCACCCCAAGGAGAAACACTGGGTCGAATAAGTCCCTTGTCCAACAAATCCTGTAACTGACCCTTCAGCTCACTAAGTTCCGCCGGGGCCATCCGATAGGGCGGTATAGAAATAGGCCCCGAACCAGGAACCAAATCAATACAGAAAGAAATGTCGCGCTCGGGCGGCAACCCAGGAAGCTCGTCAGGGAACACATCAGGAAACTCGCTAACAACCGGAACCTGATCCAACGGAACCTCTGTATCCCGAGCATCGCGAACATAAGCGAGAAATCCCTGACATCCCTTCCTCAAAAGCTGTCCAGCGCGAAAAGAAGAAATCACACTGTGAGGGGCGGCACCACGGTCCCCCAACACAACAAAAACCGACTCACCGGGGAAACAGAATCTAACTGTCTTCTCACGGCAGTCCACAGAAGCATAGCACGTGGCTAACCAATCCATGCCCAAAAGAACGTCGAAGTCCAACATCTCCAGAAGGATCAAGTCGACAGGCAACTCTCTCTCGCCAATACAGACGATACAGGATCGGAACACGTGCCTAGCCATAAACGACTCTCCCATAGGAGTAGTCACCACAAGCGGCTGATCAAGTAAGCCGGACTCTCTACCCAAACTCGGCACGAAGTGTGTGGATACGTACGAGTGTGTGGATCCGGGATCGAACAATACATGTGCATCAACTGAACGTACAGGGAGGATACCTGAAACCACTGCATTGGACGCCTGCGCGTCCTGATGTGTCAAAGCAAAGACCCTCGCCTGTCCACCACCTGTAACTGACTGACCTCTGCCTCGGTCATCACGTCCTCTCTGAGCAACTCCTCCACGCCCACGACCTCTCTGAGCATAGGTCTGGCGCGGAGCAACGGTAGGTGCAACGGGCAACGCCCTCTGGGGTGGTGAAGGTGGTAAGGTAACATGCGGTGCTGCCGCCTCCCTCCGGTGTGTCTCTGGACAATCTCGAACGAGGTGAAGTAGGCTGCCACATCTGTAGCAACCCCGCGGCGACTGCTGACCGTCCTGGGGATACGAACTAAACATCCGACCCCGTCCCGAATCTCTGCTACCCCTCGTACCGGAACGATACCTGTCTCGGCGTCTGAACGACTGCCTCCGTGAGGAAATACTGGTACGAACTCTCTTCGGCTCTGGAAATACTGAAGTCTCAACAAGGTGCTCCTCGACCACTAGGGCTGCGTCTACAGCTGCTGCATAGGTCTCGTAGTGCTGCGCGCTGATCGCGAGGAACACTGGTGAAATCAAGCCTCGAACAAATCTCCGGACACGCAACTCCTCGGTGGCCACTAGATGTGGGGCGTAGACTGCTAGCTCTGTAAACAGTACGTCATACTCTGCCACTGTCATCCCTGGCGTCTGGCGCAAAGACTCAAACCTGCGTGCTCGGGCATCTCTAACACTCCGGGGAAGGAAACGGGCTAGAAATATAGTCACGAACTCCGTCCAGGTCATAGGAGGAAGACCTGCTGCTCTGCCCTTCTCCACTGAATCACACCATTTCTGCGCAAGACCTTCCAGGCGAAAGCTCGCGAACTCAACCCATCTCGCATCTGCACATCTGAGGGAACGGCATATCCTGGCCATCCTGTCTATGAAAGACTGTGGGTCCTCGGCTGTATCGGTGCCTGTGAAAACCGGAGGCTTCAGCCTCATGAACTCTGATAGCGATACTGTAATCACCTCCGTGGCTGCAGGGGCAACTGGCTGTGCGGTAGGCACCATCGCGGTCTCTGGAACTGGTGGAGCTACCTCTGGTCGCTGCGCTCGAAGCATCTCTACTAGCGATCCTATCATCTGGCGCATCTCCTGCATACCAGCCCCTAACGAGGCGATCTGCTCTGTCACGGCAGGAACAGCCTGCTCGGGTACCACCGGCGTACTGCCCGGATCAGTCCTCGTCTCGGACGAGTCAACACGAATCTCGGCCCTCGCGGCCGCTCTCTGTGCCCTCGTAGTCTTAGGCGGCATATTGGCTGAAAGAAAATTTGGATTCGATAAAAACACGGAAATCGAATCACAAGAATATAAGGAGGAATCAAATCAACAAGTCCTAAGGTCGCGTAAGCGGAGTACCGTGTCGTGAGTATGCCGCGGAACATACGCACGCTACGCTACCCTGCCGCAGCTACCTACTCCATCATACCAGGGTCATCCTACACTCCGAAGGTAAAACCTACGCTCTGATACCAACTTTGTCACGACCCGAGATTTCGACTCGTGACCGGCACTTAACCACGTAACGTCTACAGGCGCAACGCGGCTAAGTAAGCCGAACCCAGAAATCAAAACCAATAAATAGAGTGATTTAAAACGTTTTGTAAAAGCAATAGTAAATGTCTGAAAAACTTCCATTTATTTAGTAGAAATCCCTTTTTAGTTCACAAGTTATGAGTTTTATAATTTTGGTAACATTTCCTTTTTAAAACATTAGCCCCGAAAGTCGGGTAAAAGCAAGATGTAGCAGAAATAACAAATAAACTGAATGAAGCATCACAATATGATATACGACGCCGTAGCGAAGAATACACAGTAAAACAAGGACGATATCATAAAAGATAAGACTGCATAAAGTAACGTCGGCTCACATGCGAGCTCGACACCAGAATATGAAATCATACATATCGTCCTCACAACTGTCTCTAAGTCAATACAGAAGGTAGATGGAGAGTACTAGATACATCAATATACAACTAAAAGATAACAGATACCGTACAAAACCCACCTAAACAGCAAAAGGTCTATCTCTGCTCAAAAGGGGTATCTGTGCCCAAAAAATGCGATAACAGCCAGCCGTGACTACTCCCAAGGGCAACCTGCAAACACTGTGGCACAACGGGGGTGAGTTGCCAACTCGTGAATAGAAATAACATATAAAGGTGATCGCAAGCATGCACATATAGCGTGGCTCTGCTAATGCCAGCAGATAATATCAATGCATGTCAACAGTGGATACAATAGTAATGCATGTACTCTAACAGGTAAATGCCACAGGATGAGATGTATAGTAATCAATACTGAGTATGGGATAAATAATATCTACATGGACTATGTCAACATGGAAAACAAGATCGGTGCCTCAAACTGCACCCAAATCCCACATATACTCAGGCGCCGGCACACCCATCGGCCCTCAAATCCTGTATATCTCGGAGGATTCACGAGTGCCCAACATCGGCACCCAAAACATCATAAAATACTCGTGTCCAGCATCGACACGTAAATCCTCGAATATCGGGCGCCGTCAATCCGGATCGGCCCCACGGGGTCCACCTGCGGTATCGGCCCTCGGCCCCGGCAGCACGGATCATCCCGCATCCATCACTCGACTCTGGTCAGTATCCTCCGGACAACTGCCAGGTCCAACCAATCACCGGTAGGTACTCGCCCGCCTCCAGGCTCAATCGGCAAATCCCATCGATCATCTCGCCGAGGGGAACCATACCGGGCCCACCACGAACCCGCAAACGGAACATCCACTCCTCGAATCGGGTTTCAAGCACACGTCTCAGCACCGAGAAAACGCGTGGTGGACACACCAAAATATCATATCACGAGGTACCGGGTTTTTCAAAATAGCATATCTTTCCTTAAATAATTCCACGGTCCTCAAAACAGAAACCACATGAAAATCCAATACCAATAGTAAAATCCAATGCGAGGTACAATATACATCAATCCATGGTATGGGTATAAGGGGAAAACCGCTTTTTAAAGTAGTTTCATTTCCGGTTTTAAAAGATGTCATGCGGCTTCCAATATACATGAAGGTCATATCAAATCACATATGAGGCGAACTATAGCAATATAATCATGGCAGCTCTATAGTGAGTGTGGCATGGCAATTACTAACGGTGTGTGTGTAGCATGTAAATAGTGCCCGTGCAACATAAACCGTTAGTAATAGTACGGTGTTCTATCAGTTCTAAGCAATATATATATATCAACACAGCAGAGAATGCAATATGCGATGACAGTCTATGTGGTGCATGCAACATATAGTAAATAAGTCCTATCAGCCCTGACGCATAACGCCATGCGGGCGATATCCCCGTAGATGTGAAATCTACTCACCGTGTCTCGCGCTAAGTGTATCCAACCACTTGCTTGCCCTTCTTCGCAGCGTCCGTCTCACTGGCCTGCGAACCTAGAATCACATGCACATATCACACATAAGCTTAAGTCACAAAACGCGACATTATAATCCAACAAGAAACCTGTGTCGCAAACCAATCGCGCGTGTGCGCGATACGCTAAAACGTGTACTCACGCGCCACGAAACTACCCCGACGCGCCGCGATACGCAGAACCCAAACCTACTCACGTATCACGCGTATCGCGAATGTTTAGAAAAACGGCAAAACAGGTAACTGGTCCCAGATTTTCCTACAGAATTGATCTTAAAAATATATATATACCAAAATACCCTACACACAAAAACACACCTACAGAACCCAAAAACCACCAAAACACCCCCTGTCTGGCCGCAATTTGCGGCCAGAATGGCGGTTTTGGCGGCCAAAGGGGGGAGCTAGGGGGTCGGGTTTCACCTGGTGTATCATCTCCACTCCACTACACTACAGTCTTCCCAAAATCATTCTGCACTCACCGGGTCAGTAGCAGTTCCAGAAAACTCACATTTTGCCCAAATACGACATTTGCATCGAATATGAAATCTGGTGGTATTTTAGTGTAATAGGGGTTGGACTAGGTTTACATGGTCACAACAAACCTCAAGCATCCTACTGGAACTAATCTACACCTCACTAGCACAAAGTTCACACTAAACACCCCATATCGCACTAAAACACACATAAATCCCTTAACCGATGCAAAACTACACAATCTAAGCTAACTAGGGGATCAAGTTAGGAATTATACCTCACTCTCGACCCTAGGGAGCTGCAGGAAGGTGGAGAAGAGAAGAGAAGAGGCTGCAGTTGCTGTTGTGAAGCTTGGTGCTCACTGCTGCTCACTGTGCTGCTGTTGCTGAATGTTGCTGCTGCTGCTTTTGCTTCTGCTGCTGCTTCAGTTGCTTCTGCTGCTGCTTCAGTTGCTTCTGCTGCTGCTTCAAGAGGTAAGTGTGTGTGTGTGTGAGTGCGTGTGAGGTTTGAGAGAACAAGAAAAGAAATGAGAGGAAATAATTAGCTTCCAATTGTCAACCCTCTCTCTCTCTCATCATTAATGGCAAGCATGGGCTAAGCCATGATGCCCTCTCTCTCTCTCCTTCTCACAAGTCAACACCCTCACCATTCAAACTAAAGCAACTATTAATTAGCTATAAAAACCCAATTAAAAATCCATAAGACTTAATCCTATAATTAACCCACCATGGTTAATAATTATGGTATTGACTTGATTTAAAAACCCTAGTTTACATGCACATGTGTGTGCAAGCTTAGGAAAATTTTGGAAAAATATTTATTAAATTAGGAAAAATATTTAAAACACAATTTGGTAAACTTTTTATTAAAAATCATTATTTAATTATGATTATACACTAACCCTTATCCTAAGGTGTTACACCGGTGCTTACGGGGAGGCGGAAAACGGAATAAAAATCGGATTTTTACTACTCTAGGCAACATGGACTAGACAAAGGAGGATCTTTGCTAAACAAAAACAAGCTAAAGCTAACTAGAAACTAGCTAAAGGGTAGAATGGTTATACCTAGGGCTTTGTGTCCTTCTCTCCTTGCTCCTTGGAGTAGTAGAAAGGGATCACCTTTGTCGTCTTCTCACGTCGAAGAAGGATCCACCCGAAAGCCTCAACCTTTGGCTTCAACTTCAAGCTAGAAGTAACTAGGATGCTAGAAGTGCTATTCCTAGAACCCTAGATGAGAGTAGAGATTATAAAGAAGAGATTTTTCTCAAGCTCAAGTGTTTCTCAACACATGAGAGGGGAGAGCTTGAGGAAGAGGAAGAGAAAGAGAGAGAAAGTAAATGATAGAATGAGAGAATAATGAAGCATTCTCACATATATGCGTGAATTATTGTAAATAGATAATTAGTGAGATAATTGTCATGGCTTAATCAAGACATGACCATTATCATTTCATTTTTAATGCAAATTGCAAGGATCAAAGAGCATCTTCCAAATGAAATGATGATGGTCAAAGTGTCAACCTAGGTCAACAAGTCAAGAATGTCAAATGGTCAACAACCATAACCATGCACAATTATATTAAACTAATATCAATTAACCATAATACACACATAAGCATTAGGGTTAATAAAATGATAATGGTCATTAACCCTAATCAAAGTCCTCTACCTCTGTCTCAAGCAACTGTGCATACGCACCCGTATTCGTGATCCGGGGAACACGAATATAAAGAGATAAAACCAATCCCAAATCATATACTAGGATCTGGCTTAAACCAAAGCCCGCTAGTATAAGCTGTCCGGACAACAAACGTGCACAAGTGCGCGGATGTGAACGAAGCCTGTCGCAAAACCATGCGACCTCTACTCATTTTGCCTAAAGACGAATAGCTCTCTGTGTGGGACTCTAAAGACTCGACACTACGCTGGCAGTGGGTTTAACCACAGACCGCAAGAGGCACTAGCTGTACGTAACGGTCCCCAGGTAGATGCCGATAAGAAGACTGACGAGGTGAACCCCATCTGAACTCCTACTGAGCCTGTATGTGACAGTCTCCGTACAGTCTGGTCTATTCGTCTGATACATCGAATGGCGGGCCTAGGGGTGCGATGAACGTCAGTCCTCTAATAGCGGTACAAGTCGTGTCGGACTGTAGCCCAGAACACCCTGAGATAACACTGGAAACCTACCAGTATATCTCGCTTGCCCTGGCCAGGGACTACTTGTGTAATGGCTCTCCTGGACACAGCGCGATGTCAACCCCCAATAACGGGAGAGACGAATCCTTTCTAACCGTCACTGCCTCTAAGTACTTCGGGACTGCACCCAAAAACTACTTGTTTGCACGACTCCTTTGAGCCGTGGTAGGGTAGTAATCAAAGTTCAGTGGGAACACACTCGAGGCGAAGTGACAGTGTCAAGTCAGCGGACTAAGCTGTACTCATGTCACCTGGGAACTGATAACTGACGATAGGTATAATACCAACCAACAGTTCCCGACGAGTCCTGTCCAGTACACTCGTAACCTAACGAGCACCCGCATACTATCTCAAGTACGACGTACTGACGGCTGTGGGAAAGACCGTCTCCCACGCTGGGATGAGAAATGCATACGCTAGTCTACTCCGGAGTATCGATGCCCTGTCTCGATAGACCAACGACTAGGGTCCAGTATAAGGATATACTTAAAGATTACCCAGCCCCCACGAGTGTAAGCGCCATCACAACGCTGGTAATCAAGCAAAGATCCTAAGCGCTCTACTAATATGTATACAAGCGATATGCTAAAAGAAACACATGCACATATTAAAGCAGAGACAAACCAAGTAGCATACTACCATTTCGACCAAGATTGTATATACAACTGTGAATATCCCAAGCTTCCATCAAGTAATATACAAACTAGTATGATAAAGTAATGGCCTCTAGGGCATATAAACTAACACTTTCGGCATAGTTTTCATGCACTTTTAGTGTTTTGATTTGATTTGTGCACGCTGATGCACCTGGTTGTGAGATTATATACCGCGGTATACCTGATTTGGATTGAGGTTTATTGTATACCGTCGATTTCTATTATGATATTGATGTTGATTTCGTGCACTCTGTGCATATGATTTGGATTCTTGCGCATATTTGGCGCGCTTGGATTGGATTTTGCGCATGTTCGGCACTTGATATTTAATTTCGTGATTTCGTGCATGTTGGATGCACATGATTTAGATTTTATTCATGCATGATGGATGCACCTGATTTGGATTTTCGCGCATGTTGGGCGCATGTTATGAGATGCGATTTTGGTGCACACCAGATGCACTAAATCGGGATTATTCGTGCATATCAGATGCATCTGATATTGCTGTCTGGCACACCCGTTGCTCTTGACAGATGTTTCCTGCACTCCCGATGCACTTAGATGTTGTTTCTGTGCACATGTTTGGCACATTCATGGGTTTCGATTTCTGTGCGCACCAGACGCACAGGGTATTCTTATATACATTTTGGGATTGATTTCTTATGGAGCAGTACGTTTTTATGATATTTACTATTTGCTTTCGTACTGAGCAGGACTTGTCAGAGGATAGTACCTGGATATATTTTGCATGCTTTGATAGCTATCGAAGGGATATCCAAAAAGGGAGCTATAGCCTCAGTATTTTCCTACGTGTCTAAGATGACACGAAACATTTTATAAAGGAAACCCTTCAAACTTATTTTCAAAAACGGCCGGACCTACATATTAAACAAAGGATAAGTATATATATAGTTATTTTCTTACAATAGACATCCGCCACTGTGCCGCGATACGCGCATCGCACAGCAACATGAAAGGTTTGGCATGCATTTTCTTCAGATGTTACATGTATAGTTTTGATGTATTATCATGTTAGTTTTCGTTTTGGATTTTGACATAGATGCCTTCACCATTACTCCGATGATTGCGAGATGCTTGATGGAATTTTGATTTTGATTTATCTGCTCATTGTTCATGCGCATGCATTGCCCTACGATTCATTTTATGTATTGATGATTTCGGAGCCCCGACGACTTGGACTTTTACTGAAATGTTTTAGTATTTGAGGGGTTTAAATTTAAATTCGGAGACCGAATTTCTTTAAGGAGGGAAGATTGTAACATTTCATAAAAATAAAATATTATTTTTGGGGATTTTTATAATTTAATAGTATTATATTGAATATTTTAATAAGACGGTATAATTAAATACCGATAAATTGGGACAAAATTGGAAAATTATGGAAGTTACTGAAATGACGGAGCTTTATGTGATTTATGCAAATTATAAGTTTTTATGATTAATTATACACTATTTAGTGCTAATCGCGATTAAATATCGCGAATCGTGCATTAAGCTCGTTTTGTGCAAAACATG
Organism: Agapanthus africanus; assembly: GCA_030015575.1. Taxonomy (NCBI): domain Eukaryota; kingdom Viridiplantae; phylum Streptophyta; class Magnoliopsida; order Asparagales; family Amaryllidaceae; genus Agapanthus; species Agapanthus africanus. The sequence goes on along the minus strand of JASDDO010000014.1, from coordinate 468,151,537 downwards.
CATCATGTCACCTTTACAAACACTTGTTACATTTTTCCTATCATGTGTTTTCCTTTTTCTTGTATGCTTTTGTTTTGATAAGAATAGAGAAGAAAAGGAAAGAAAATGAAAGAAAAGAAAATGAATAAAGAAAGAGAGGCATGAGGCATTGATCAGGCATGGGGAGGCTTGACTTTGGCTCTCTCGCCCCCCCCCCCTTCACTTCCCTCCTTGCTCAGCAGCAGCCCCTGCTCCAGCAGTATCCCTCTCCCTTCGTCTCCTCTTCACCATCACAACCAACCTCAGAACAACACCAAAACATCATCTCCGCTTCACAAAATTTGTGCACAAGCTCACAAACTACACCTTGGACCAAGAAAGTTTGCATTTTGGTGCCTTAGAGGATTCATGAGTGCCAAATGTGGTAAATTCTGAACCATTATTGTAAAATTTGGTTTACTTTAGCTTCCATGCATGTTTAGAAATGATTAGGCGATGTTTAGTGGGGTTTGGAAATTCCTAGAAAAGGATTAGGCTTTGAATTGATTCCAAAAGCGCAATTGTGGTTAGTAGTGACCCTAAATCCCCTTTAGTGTAACGTCTTCAAAATAATAAAATATGATTTTTGGGAAATTTTATAATTTAATATTATTTTAATGAATATTTTAATATTCTGGTATAATTAAATACAGATAAATGGGGAAAAATTATGGAAAATTCTAAAATAAGGTATTTTAAGGAATTGCCTCGTTTTCTGTGCATGCCCCCATTTCCTCTAGTATTGACCCTGGGTACTTCTAGTTTTGACTGATTCCATCTAGGGTGAAATCTGGGTTGATTTTCCTATGTTGGTGTATGTTTTACGACTTGATTTAGCATGGATTTTGGTATTTGGTGATTCATTCCTGTCGGATGGCGTTTGGACGTCAACGACAAGTGGATATTGATTGTGTTTACATGCGAGTCGATAGGTTTTTACCTATGCGGGTAGCGCGTGCTATTTTGGTTTCCGATGTGATTTTCATGTGCTTTAGCGTTGTGATATACTTGTAGGTACCCCGCGTGATGTTGAGGGAAAGGAGGTGAAGATAGCGACATCGGCTTTGGCACACGAGAAGCAAGGTGAGTAGATTTATATCTACGGGAAGAAGTCGGGTGGATGGCGTATAGCACCCCCGCAGTCCGTGGTGTTGTATACGAATACGTATACACACGTATATTATTATGTGTGGTTAGGATCATTGATAGTAATAATGTTATTCTTGATGCTGAGATCCTTGGGTGTAGTATAGTGCGAACCCTAGGGTAGCGATTGCACTCATACCTATACTTACCCTTATATTTACACACATTCTTGCATTCATTCTCTCATATGTTAGTGCGTATATCTACACATTGATATGGTACTATGTGTTCATATACGGGTTTGGTGATGATACGTGGGTTTGAGGTGTTACTTGATGTGAGGCCGTGAGATCGGCGGTGTGACACAGTCGCCTTTTGAGGTGCGATATGATAGTTTAGCGGGCCTTTGGACATGTGCTTTACCCGCATTCATATTTTTATAGATGGTATCGATTTGTACTAGACTTACAGTAGTACCCCAGATGTGTGATCTGATGATGGTGATACCTGATATGTGATGAGATAGTGTGACATTGACCCCTACCCAGCTATTGGGATGCCATACGGCGATTTACCGTACGAGCCGATATTGATGATAGATCCGTCCTCATGATTCGAGGATATCTTACGATATGTTATTGAGGCGAGATCACCGACTATCATATCTATACTTATATATTGACTCAGATTAGGTGGTTTCATACCCCTCCGGTCCAGATTTCTTAGTGGGCATTGGACTAGACCGAGTCATACCTATTTCAAAAGTAACGAATCGGGGATATTTTAAAGATAAGCAGAAGGGTTATACGGATATTTTCAAATGATGCATCTTTTCTTAAAACACCGTAGCCCTTACTTTACCAAAAGCCCTGATTCGTCTTATTTCAAAAGGCAAGGTTGCATGACATATCTTGTGAGGCAGGTTCTGTGTTTTTGCGTTGATTATTCGTTTCCGCATTATTCCTGCTATCTGCATTGCATCGCTTGTATTGTTGTGATATTCAGTCATGCTGCTAGGACACCAGCACCATTATCGATGATGCATATGCTCCACGTACACTTGTTGCCGGCTCACACACTTATCATCGATAATTGCCATGTCACTACACTGTAGTACTATTGCATTCAGTATATGATCCTTGCATGACATGATGATGTACATACATTCCTTCACATGTAGCATGCTTCATACTTGATTTTACGCATTGAGATATGTTGTTTCGATGATATTTCTGGATTTGGGAACCGAGGGTGTTTTAAAAAGAGAATATAACATTACTTTAAAAACCCGGTTACCCTTGATATGATATTTCAGTGCGTCCACCATGTGTTTTCTCGGTGCTGAGAGCGACATGTGTAACCCGAATCGAGGAGTGGATGAGCCGATTGCGGGTACATGGTGGACCCGGTATGGTTCCCCTCGGCAAGATGATCGATGAGCTTTGCCGATTGAGCCTGGAGGCAGGCGAGCACCTACCGGTGATTGGTTGGACCTGGCGGTTATCCGGAGGATACCGACCAGAGTCGTTAGATGTTTGGGCATACTGCCGGGGCCGGGGGCCGAGGGCCGATACCGCAGACAGAGCCCGCGGGCCGATCCGGACTGACGGAGCCCGATATATGAGGATTTACGTGCCGATGCTGGGCACGGTTTTCATGATGTTTTCGGGTGTCGATGCTGGGCACCCTGGTTCCATGATTTTGATGTGTCGCGAGGGACACGGGTGGATTATATCCTCATATTTCCATGCACAGGTTATGATATTTACTTGCATGATGGTTATTGTCAGTGGGTGACGAGTGGACGGGATCCACGTGTGTGCAGATTTGATTACATTGATCATACCTCATATTCTTGACATGCTATTACCTGAGGCACTAGCACGAGCTCTTGGCATTACACTCATGTATAGAGATTACATTGCCAGTTTAGCATGTTTCAGCTTTATTCATATTGAGGTTTATTTATATCTGATCGTATTGACCTAGGATGGGTCATGCATTCGATCTCTGCTTGTAGATATATCTCTATTCACGAGTTGGCAACTCACCCCCGTTGTGCCCCAGTTCTTGCAGGTTTTTGCCGTACAGATTCCTTAGCGGCATTTCGGGCACACTGCTTCCATCGGGTGACTTGCTTGGTTAGGTGGGTTCTTTTGTATCAGAACCGCTATTGTATTGGTATTATTCATTGTATCTAGAATTGTCCATCAACCAAAAACTTGTTTATTGTTTCAGACTTAGAAAACAGTGTTGTTTTATTTCGACCTTAGAGTCGCGCTACTAGTATTACGGTTTTCTGGCTGTTTTGAGTTTCTTTTTTTTTGGGTTTTGATCCTCGCCCTTTGGCGTTGTATATTATTATTGCTTGCGTGGTTGTGACCGTCGATGGACGAAGAGCTAGCTCCCGCTTGGGGATGCCTTTTATCATTTCATATATATTATTCTTGTTGTACCCCGTTCGGGGCCAGTTTTTACAAAGGAAACTCTGCCGAAATTTTCAGGAAAGGTTACACATTTTAAAAAAATGCATATTCGGCTTAGTTATTTAAAAACTTTGATTTCCAAACATGATTTCCTTACTTTTCAAAAACAGTTTTCCTTATTTACTCTTTAAATGGTTTTAGATTGCTGGGCTTTTGGCTTACTTGGATCAGATGGGGTCCTATAGACTTCATATGGTCCAAGGGCCAGTCACGTGCTCTTTCGGGTCGTGACAAAGTTGGTATCAGAGCGCTAGGTTGACCTTGGTTCGAGTCTAAGTTTGACTATGTGGAGCCTAGGGCGTTATTTATATGCGGAACTTAGGCTTGACCTTACGGAACTTAGACTTGGTCGAGGGGGTGTAAACCCGAACTTTCGTCGTGTAGGATGACCCTTGGTTGATGGAATAGGTGACTAAAGTAGAGTGACGTACCGTTGGTATGTTCCGCGGCATACTTACGACACGACACTCCGCTTAAGGAACCTTAGGATGTACATACTTTCGAGATCAGTGATTCTCTTCATATCCAGGATTATACATCCATTTGAGATCCCCGATTCTATTAGTTTCATGATCATACCTTCATTGATGTTGTTCCTTCCTATGATCATGTATCCACTCTGGATCTGTTGTTTCCCTTCTTGCCACTGGTGTGCTCTCTTGATACTCGATTGAGGTTCCTGTCACCAAGTTTGAGCGCAGTTTGGGCTGCTGCTAGGGTTGCGGCCGGTGTGAGCTCGTTTGGTACGAGGGCCGACCATTGTGTTTTCTGGTGACATGAGAACGTCTCGAGTTGGTATTGTGGATTGTGACCTCTAGTGGAGGCAAGTGCTTGGTCTTGCACCGGATGATCGGGTCATTGTTAGAGCTGCCAGTTGAGAGAGGACTGTTGATGTACAGCATACCTCAGAGATTGTGATGTCGCCTACCGTGCAGACAGATGGACCAGCTGTTGCTGAGATTGACAGGATGTTGCTTTCGGAGCTTACGAGCTGAGATTGCCGGAGCTTTTAGGTAGATATGCGACAGACGATAGCTAGTCTACCCGATTTGAGAGACGAAGGTGATTAGTCCGATTTTTGCGCCGGAGCGGGCCCAGTTGTGTTGAAGATCTCCAGTGTGGAGAGTCTTGCTCAGATCTAGAGCAGACCGATTCTGAGATGACCGCTTATGTATCGCCTTTTCTGGGGGATTGAGGCGTTGTTCGGCATACAGGCGTATGAGCCAGTTGTTGCTGCAAATGATGAGATATCGCCCAGATGATTGGAGCTACTGCAGCATGAGCATATTCTTGAGATATGATGGTGAGTCGCTAGTCACCGAGGATGAATGACTAGGATGTGTGGTGAGTTCGCTTACCCCGATGCGAGGTCATCAGGTGGATTGATTCCAGCTAGAGGCGACTTCATGCAGATTCGTTGAGAGTTGATTGAGACGATCGAATGTCAGGAACCTATTTTCCAAGTTTAAAGTATACGGAAAGACATGCAGGTGATTCTATGGACCCTCTAGAAGAATGAAACCCTAACTCGACTTAATGACCGTGTGAAAGCCTTTGAACCTTAGGGTTTGCGGCAGTTCCTCGGCGCCATTTGTGAGGCTTGGGTTTGCCCTTCTACGGCTGGACCACCGACGCTGTGGCATGTACTCGATACTACTAAACTGTACCCGAGATGTGAGCTCTTGGGGGATCATGAGGTTCTGACGAGTCGATCGGATGGTTCGACATCTTTCGGATATTGTGATGGGACACTGCTTGGGAGACTCCAGATGTGAGCATAGCCGTCGGAGCGCAGTTCGTGTAGCCACGATGAGATGAGTCCGAATCAGTAGATATTTGAGCAAGGTGGAGTAAAGATTTCGCACGAGATTTCGATGAGATTACGTTCCACTCCGCTGACATCAGAGATGTGACATGCACGTTGAGGACGTGTTCGGCTAGATATCTTCTACGGAGTGATGAAGATACCGAGTTCGTGATTTCGAGTCCGTGTTAGAGACTTCGGATGGACCGTAGCCGAGGACATTGCAGTGTGCAGATAAAGACGCGACGTCGAATGGTCGATGATACAGACAAGCGGGACAAGAAGTTCGTGCGAGAGGCAGACGAGCTGTTACTACACCCCGTTAAGATTAAAGGCCGGACATGCATACAGAGGCGCAGAGATGCGACCAGCTTCCGAGGGGATGTTGTACTAAGGACGCAGAGGTCCAGAGAGCGAGAAAAGATTACGCCAGAGTACCAGCCTCCTTACAGTTTGGCTTAGGCAAGATCAGAAGAGACCTTGAGTAGGATTCCTTCCAGTACACTTCTGCAATAAGAGTTGCACCCAGGATCGGATGTGTGATATGCATTCAGAGGACCTGAGGTCGGCGCCAGAGATGTGCTGCTTTACGAGCGGTCGTGAGGATTGACCGAGAGATGACCAGGGAAGTGCAAGAACGGAATCGTTCCTGTCAGCACACCTGACCGGGCCGATGAGTCGATGGATTGCGAGTTGGTAATCTACAGGAAGGATCAGGATCCAGAGGCAGAGGACGCCAGCCGCGAGCAAGAGGCAAGTAGATATCTTGCGCCGCTAGCATCGGATGTACCGGTACCTTCTCGACCCTGAAGGAGGGTATACCGACGACGGTAATTATGATTTGTGATTTTGTGATTTGATTATCACGTATCCGTTGCTTTGGATTTCGGTATTTTGGGCGATCTATTCGCATGATTTAGTCTTGATGACTGAGTTTCATGATATTTGATTTTGTGCACCATGGTTGCACCTACTGGGTATTTATACCTTGTACATAGTTATTACTCTTGAGCTGTTGATTGCGATTTCATGCCTATTTTATGCTGGTGATTTGATTTACGCTTCCAGCAGAGTTTCATGTAATTTTAGTGTTTTGATTTTGCACTCGGTATAGCTTATATGTGCTTGTAGTGCATCGATATGTGTTTTGTGCCCGCAGCTGCACACGTTTATGATTTTCTTCATATCTGGATACACTTGGTGTTGCTGCTTATGTATTTGAGTTATTGCTTGGTATTTGTGCATGGGATGCACCAGTTCTATACTTCGTGCATTTGTCGCACCAGTTTTATGTTTCTTGCGTTTATCGCATCAGATTTATATTTCGTGCCTTTGTTGCACCGGATTTATATTTTGTGCATTACGATTGCACCTGACTTCGATTTGATGCCTTCCGGTATGTCGATTTTGATTGTGATATTGATGTGGATTCTTGCATTCCGTGCTTTTGACTGGACTTACGCATATTCGACGTTGCTATTGGATTTTGTGATTCCGTGCATATTGAGTGCGCAGGGTCTAGATTTTCATTCGTGCATGATGGATGCACCGATTTGGATTTTCGCGCATGTTGGGCGCATGTTTTGAGATACGATTTTGGGGCACACCAGATGCACTAAATCGAGATTCTTCGTGCATGTCAGATGCACCTGTTTTGGCTGTCAGGCACACATGTTGCCTATGACAGATGCTTCGTGCACACCCGTTGCATCTAGATGTTGTTTTTGTTAGTGTTTATGCCCTAGAAGGCCATTACTGTATCATACTAGCTTGTATATTACTTAATGGAAGCTTGGGATATTCACATGTATATAACAGTCTTGCTAAACATGGTAGTATGCTACTTGGTTTTTCTATCTTAATATGTGAGTGTACGTATTGATAGAGCTCTTAGGATCTTGCTTGGCTACCAGCGTTGTGATGGCAGTCACACTAGTGGGGGCTGGGTAGTCTACAAGCACATCCTTATTCAGGTCCCTGGTCGTTGGATTATCGAGACAGAGCATCGATACTCCGGAGTAGACTAGTGTGTACGCTTCTCATCCCAGTTGGGGAGATGGTCTGTCCCACAGCCATCAGTACGTCGTACTGGAGATAGTATACAGGTGCTCGTTAGGTTACGGGTACACCGGACAGGACTCACAGGGAACTGTTGGTTGGTTTGATACCAGTCGTCAGTGAACAGTTCCCAGGTGACATGAGTACAGCGTAGTCCGCAGACTTGACACTGCTACTTCGCCTCGAGTGTGTCCCACTGTTCTTAGATTGCTACCCTACCACGGCTCTATGGAGTCGTGCAAACAGGTAGCAGTTGGGTGCAGTCCCGAGCACTTGGAGGCAGTGGCGGTTAGACAGGATTCGTCCCTCCCGGTATTGGGAGTAGATATCGTGCTGTGTCAGAGAGCCATTACACAAAGTCCCTGGCCAGGGCAAGCGAGATTTGCTGGTAGGTTCCAGCAGTTTCTCAGGGTGTAATGGGCTTCACTCCGACACGACTTATACCGCTATTAGGGGACTGACGCTTTCCGCCCCCCTAGGCCCGATATGCGATAGTCATGGACGAACGGACCGGACTGTATGGAGATTGTCACATCAGACTCAGTAGGAGTTCGGATGGGTTTACTCATCGGCCTTCTTATCGACAACTACCTGGGAACCGTTACGTACAGCTAGTGCCGCTTGCGGTCTGTGGTTAAACCCACTGCCAGCGTAGTAGTCGAGTCTCTAGAGTCCCACACAGAGAGTTTCCTACTCCAGGCGAAACGATATAGAGGTTGCATGGTTTTGCGACAAAGGGTTCGGACGCATACGTGCGTTTACGCGCGTACGACTTTCGGACAGATTTTACCAGTCGGCTTTGGTTTAAGCCAGTTACTGGTATCCGGTTATTGGATTTTTACAGTCTAAAGTTTTTCCGTATTTTTTACGGATCGGAGGGGCGTTCTCGTAATTACTCGAGAAGCTTCTAGAAGATGTGACTAAGGAGGTTTGTTTTGGAAAGAGAGTGAGTCATAGTGGTGATTCATTCACTTCATTAATGCTCATTTATTGCTTAATGACTCATGTTAATGAATCATCACAAGATATTTTGTGAAGCATGCTTATTCATTTCCTTTATTGATTTATTGAAAATAAGAATGCTTCATAATATTATGATACACTCTCTCTCTTCTCTCATTATCATATCACACATTCTCTCTCCTCAAGCTCTCATCTTCTAACCCTAATCCTTAATCCTCATGTGTTGAGATCAAAGGATTAGTTAGACTAAACAATCCATAACCTTCACTCTTTATCATTCTATCATCTTTGATTAGCAATCAAAGTTGATTAGTTACCTCAAGTTAGAGGTTTAGCTTGGAGTTTCGCTCTCGGGTGGATCGTCTACTACCTAGAGAAGGCCGAGGAGAACCAAGGAGGACGTAAAGAAGAAGGACCGGTTCATTAGGTATAATCCCTAATCTCTTATGTAAAGAAACTCATAAGAATACGGTTTTTAGGGTTTAGCTTCGATTCAAGCGGTTAGTCGATGTTCGTTGTTTAAACTTGATAAGTTTCTGTAAATTCCGCCTCCCCACAAATACTGGGGTGTACTACATCGACTTACAGTGGTATCAGAGCCTCGCTAAACACTAAATAACTTAATCGCAAATTTGTACGAATTTCGAACGAAAAAACGATCCCGGAAAACCCTAGTTCTGTTAAGTTTCTGTCGAAGTGAAAATCAAGTCCTAAAATTTTTCTGGAGTGTTCAGAGAGCTTGACATGATCACAGGAGAACACCCAAAAAATTCGAGCACATGATTCGACTGTAGCGCCGCGGAAGCGCCGCGGATCCCACCGATCCGCCGCGCTTCCGCGGCCGAGTTGCCGATTCATGAGCTCAATTTTTTTGGGTGGGTCCCCTGTAATATTTGGGGTTTTCTGGAATATTTAATTATTGCTCAGGTTACTGTTTAACAGAGCAGATTTTGGAGCAATTTAGAAGTTGTTTATTCGATCGAAAAATACAGTATTTGCGTATTGGATTATATCTGTGATTGTTTGATGTGTTCGTAAACCTTCCCCAACTGCTAGTATGTCGGTTGGCAGGGGGTTGCACATTTCTGAAATGGTTATATCTGTTTGTGCATATAAACTGTATTGGACTGTTGTGGTGTATAGCCGGGGTTTTGCAATGGGTTATTGATTAATTCATTTGTTGTAAATGTAATTTGTTGTAATATTATTTTCGCGGGGCACTTCCAGGTTGCGGTTGTAGCCACTGTTGTATTATTTCATTTTACTGTTTTTGCTCCTAGGACTGACCCAAGGTGGGGTACACAAACTGCCGGGTGGGTAGTTTGCCGTACCCGTAGGGGTCGAGGGTGGGGTAAAAGGCTATTCATCACAACTGTGTAATCTGTCTTTTCTTGCAGGCTCAAAAGAAATACAGATTGCTTGCAAATCCAATATTGTTTATCTGTGTTCTGGAATGAATATCATTGCGTCAGACGAATGTAAAATATCTATATTTATTATAGCTATTTAGACGTCACTTATGTTTTACACCCGCGCTAGCCCAGCCCCCGCTCTGTCGTTAGTTAAGTAACCTAACGGGTGATGACGGGACCCCGTGGCGAATGCGGATGGCATAAGAGGACGTTATATTTTCGTTGTTTTCTGCAATGATAGGTTAATGATGGGACGCATTATCTATAATGCAAAGTAAAACAAACCAAAGTTTAAATCGTTGGAACAATTTAAAAGAAACCACTCGGTTATTTTTAAAACAGATATTTTTAAATGCGGAGATTTAACCACTCCTTTTAAAAGCTATCAGGTTCCTTCGGTTATATCAAGTTCACTACGTTCACGGTTTCGCCAAAACCATTCGTAGCCCTCCGTCATTTCATCTGGGTATTCAGTAGTATTCAAGCTATGTATTTTGACCTAACGCCAAGGCATAGTGTTTGGTAGCTGCTGGATATTCATTTGTTGCATAGATAGATGAGTTAGTTTGGGACAGTCGTATTATCATTTTGGCCGAACGTCAAGGATATATACGGATGGGTTCAAACTGACAGGATAATGATGGGTAGAACTTGACATGTGACTTATGACATTTTGACCTAACGCCAAGGTCATAAGAGCATGGGGCAAAAACTTATATCGGGAATTTCTAAAGAAACTGAAATTTGCAAAGAGATGCATACCATTTGGAGTTTGATGAATGTTGGTAGGATTCCTTCAACATTATCATACGATGATATTTGGATCCCGATCCTACTGTGAGTATATGCTACTTATCAGGATATTCGTCGCTTAACGATCAATGCTATAAACCTAGTAGGTGTCCAGAAAAGTGTCAGCGGGGTTACGCCCCCAGAGAAAAGAGGTTCTTTAATTAAGGAACTTCGCGAAAGCGTTGGAAAACCTCCCTCGAAGTATCGACACCGGCCTGGCTGAACGGTTAAGCAAGTATTGTACGGTGAGAATAGTCTTGGCTAATTCTTCTTTTATGGTTTGAGGAAGGATTCGAGAAACAGTGGGAGCCATCCAGTTTAGATAAACTAAAAACCACTCTAAACTTGCAAGAGCATCATGCTAAAGAGTTTTCTTCTCTCTCTCCTAATTGCAGCGACCCTGAAAATGACTGGACTTAAGTTACTTTTAGAGAAAAATATACTGACAGGGCCAAACTATAAAGATTGGCTGCGGAATGTCAAGATGGCTTTGACCTATGACAAACTGGGGTACGTCCTCACCGCTACAGCACCTGCTGTCCTTGGTCCCAAATCCAGCAATGCGGATAAGGAAATCCGTAAAACCTGGGATTTAGATTGCGCGAGAGCCAAGTGCATCGTGCTTGCCTCGATGAACAATGAACATCAGAGGAGGCACGAGGATATGTCCCTAGATGGCATATTTCTCCATACAAAGGAACTTTATGGAGAGCAATCTCGTATAGCAAGATACGAGACCTCTAAGAAACTGTTTCGAGCGAGGTTGGCTGTCGGGTCATCAGTAGGTGAACATGTCCTACAGATGATCGGCTATATTGAAGAGCTCGCGGACCTTGGGACGACTTTGGATAATGAGCTCTATACAGACCTTGTTCTCCAGTCCCTTCCTCCCACCTACGCCCAGTTTATCCTCAACTTCAATCTTCAAGGAAAAGAAGTTGAACTTGCGGAACTCCTGAACATGTTAAGGAGTGCAGAGGGCACCTTGCAGAAGGCAAGGGAAACACCCGCTATGTTTGTTGGCGGTTCATCTTCTTCCGGGTCCAAGGCTAGGGCCAAAGGAAGGAAGAAGAAGGCCGCACCCAGACCTAGAGGAGGTGTTAGTAAGGTGGGAAAGAAGGGAAAGAAAAAGTTTACAGCACCGGTAGTTGGCCTGGATGAGTGCTTCCATTGTCACAGGAAAGGGCACTGGAAGAAGGATTGCAAGGCGTGGAACGCCAAGAACCAGGAACCGAAGCAAGCTGTGGCTTCGACTTCAGGTGTGTTTGTAATTGAGAATTGTCTGTCGATCAACTCTACTTCCTGGGTATTGGATACCGGGTCAGGATCTCATATTTGCAATTCATTGCAGGCACTGAGAAACCGTAGAGTGCTGAAGGAAGGTGATATGATCCTCAGGGTTGCTAACGGAGCTAGCGTGGGAGCTGCGTCCGTCGGGGATTATCACCTAGGATTGACGAGTGGACACATTTTGGTTTTACATAACTGTTATTTTGTACCCAGCTTAACGTGTAATATCATATCTGTTTCCTTGTTATCAAATAAAGGTTATGATTTCACGTTTGTAAGAGATGTTGTCAACATCCACCTTAATCATGGTTTGATTGGGTCCGGTACTCTAAATAACGGCATATATGTGTTAAACCAACTCCAAATTTTCAATGTCCAGAACACACTAAAAAGAAAGTCTCCAGATTTAAATAAAGCTTTCTTATGGCATTGTAGACTGGGTCACATCAATGAGAGAAGGTTGACTAAGTTGCATAGAGAAGGATATTTGGACACGTTCGAATATCAAGCCTATGACACTTGTCAATCTTGTCTCAAAGGAAAGATGACAAAGACTCCATTCACTGGACAAGGAGTAAGAGCGAGCGAGCTCTTAGGACTCATACACAGCGATGTATGCGGTCCAATGTCTACACATGCGAGAGGTGGTTATTCCTATTTCATTACTTTCACGGATGATTACTCAAGATACGGATTCATTTATCTGATGAAACATAAATCCGAGGCTTTTGAGAAATTCCAAGAGTATAAGAATGAAGTAGAAAACCAAACCGGCAAAAGTATAAAGACACTTAGATCTGATCGAGGTGGTGAATACTTGAGTGCCGAGTTCCTAGGTTACCTAAAAGAGAAAGGAATTCTCTCTCAGCTTACTCCTCCATACACTCCACAGCATAACGGTGTATCGGAGAGACGGAATCGAACCCTATTGGATATGGTACGATCCATGATGAGTAATGCTGAGTTACCGCGATCTTTCTGGGGTTATGCGCTAGAATCAGCGGCATATCTTTTGAACATGGTACCTACCAAGACTGTGCCTACCACTCCATATCAGATGTGGAGTGGGAAGAAACCCCATCTACAGTATGTAAAGATTTGGGGATGTCCAGCTTTTGTTAAAAAGCAGCATGTGGACAAGCTCGAGGCACGATCAGTAAAATGTTTGTTTGTGGGATATCCAAAGCACTCCAGGGGATATCTATTCTATTACGCAGAGGAACAGAAGGTATTTGTTTCTCGTAATGCCCATTTTCTAGAACATCAGTTTTTAGAAAAGGAATCAAGTGGGAGCGAAATAGAACTGGAAGAAATTCCAGAACCACAAACTGCTACTGAAAGTTTGGTAGAACCAGAGGTTCAAGAAGAACAGAACATTCCCGCACCCCTCCGCAGAAGTAGTAGGCCGTCTCGTCCGCCTGAGAGATACTACGGTTTTCTCATAGATGGGGATAGAGAGGATTGCATCATAGATGATGATGAACCTACTGACTTCAGGCAGGCCATCCAGAGCGGCGACTCGGTACGATGGCTAGATGCAATGCGGACCGAAATGGAGTCCATGTACACCAACAAAGTATGGACTTTGGACTTTGCTCCAGATGGGGTAAAACCCATAGGATGCAAATGGATCTTCAAGAAAAAGATTGGTGTAGATGGACAGGTGGAAACCTATAAGGCTAGACTTGTTGCAAAGGGTTTTCGTCAAAGACCTGGTTTGGACTATGACGAAACCTTTTCTCCAGTGGCTATGCTCAAATCCATTCGGGTCCTTCTTGCTATTGCTGCCTTCCATGATTATGAAATCTGGCAGATGGACGTAAAGACGGCTTTTCTGAATGGAAATTTAGAGGAGAGCGTCTATATGGATCAGCCAGAGGGTTTCAATCAGAGTGGGAGCAGCGGGAAAGTATGCAAGCTGCTTAAATCCATTTATGGACTAAAGCAGGCATCGCGGAGTTGGAACATCTGTTTTGATGAGACAGTCAAAGAATATGACTTTATCAAAAATCCAGATGAACCGTGCATATATAGTAAAGTTGTGGCCAGAAGTGTCGTATTCCTCGTCTTGTACGTGGATGACATTCTATTGATAGGAAATGACATTCCTATGCTACAATCTGTCAAAGGATTCTTGTCACACAGATTCTCCATGAAAGACCTGGGTGATGCCTCTTACATTCTGGGGATCCGGATCTATCGTGATAGATCCAAGAGGATGTTGGGACTTTCGCAGTCCAGGTATATCGACACTGTACTGAAAAGATTCAGTATGGAAGATTCTAAGCGCGGTAATCTACCGGCTTGTCACGGAATCACCCTCTCCAAAGAGATGTCTCCCAAGACTGATTTGGAAAGGGAACGCATGTCTATTATACCCTACGCTTCTGCGGTAGGCTCTATAATGTATGTGATGTTGTGTACCAGACCAGATGTAGCTTACGCACTGAGCGTGGTAAGCCGGTATCAGTCAGACCCAGGGGAGAAGCACTGGATAGCAGTAAAGAACATTCTCAAGTACCTGAGAAGGACTAAGGAGATGTTCTTGGTTTACGGCGGAAAAGACCTCAGGTTAGAGGCCTTTGCTGATTCCGGCTTCCAGAGTGATAAGGACGATTCCAAGTCCATGTCGGGTTATGTCTTTACCCTCAATGGAGGGGCGGTGTGCTGGAAGAGCTCCAAGCAGGACACCGTTGCTGACTCGACGATGGAAGCGGAGTATATAGCTGCTTGCGATGCCGCAAAAGAAGCAGTCTGGATGAAGAAGTTCCTAACAGAACTTCAGGTGGTTCCTACCATAGTTGATCCAATACCTCTGTATTGCGACAACAACGGAGCTATAGCTTTAGCGAAGGAACCAAGGTCCCATCAGAAGTCCAGACACATCTTAAGGCGGTATCACCTGATCAGGGAGATCATTGATCGTCAGGAGATCGAGGTTCGGAGAGTTGCTTCAGAAGAGAACATTGCTGATCCATTCACGAAGGCCCTTCCTCAGATTCAGTTCGAGAGGCTACTCGAGATCATTGGTCTGCGATATGCCAGTACATGGCCCTAGTGCAAGTGGGAGATTGTTAGTGTTTATGCCCTAGAAGGCCATTACTGTATCATACTAGCTTGTATATTACTTAATGGAAGCTTGGGATATTCACATGTATATAACAGTCTTGCTAAACATGGTAGTATGCTACTTGGTTTTTCTATCTTAATATGTGAGTGTACGTATTGATAGAGCTCTTAGGATCTTGCTTGGCTACCAGCGTTGTGATGGCAGTCACACTAGTGGGGGCTGGGTAGTCTACAAGCACATCCTTATTCAGGTCCCTGGTCGTTGGATTATCGAGACAGAGCATCGATACTCCGGAGTAGACTAGTGTGTACGCTTCTCATCCCAGTTGGGGAGATGGTCTGTCCCACAGCCATCAGTACGTCGTACTGGAGATAGTATACAGGTGCTCGTTAGGTTACGGGTACACCGGACAGGACTCACAGGGAACTGTTGGTTGGTTTGATACCAGTCGTCAGTGAACAGTTCCCAGGTGACATGAGTACAGCGTAGTCCGCAGACTTGACACTGCTACTTCGCCTCGAGTGTGTCCCACTGTTCTTAGATTGCTACCCTACCACGGCTCTATGGAGTCGTGCAAACAGGTAGCAGTTGGGTGCAGTCCCGAGCACTTGGAGGCAGTGGCGGTTAGACAGGATTCGTCCCTCCCGGTATTGGGAGTAGATATCGTGCTGTGTCAGAGAGCCATTATGCAAAGTCCCTGGCCAGGGCAAGCGAGATTTGCTGGTAGGTTCCAGCAGTTTCTCAGGGTGTAATGGGCTTCACTCCGACACGACTTATACCGCTATTAGGGGACTGACGCTTGCCGCCCCCCTAGGCCCGATATGCGATAGTCATGGACGAACGGACCGGACTGTATGGAGATTGTCACATCAGACTCAGTAGGAGTTCGGATGGGTTTACTCATCGGCCTTCTTATCGACAACTACCTGGGGACCGTTACGTACAGCTAGTGCCGCTTGCGGTCTGTGGTTAAACCCACTGCCAGCGTAGTAGTCGAGTCTCTAGAGTCCCACACAGAGAGTTTCCTACTCCAGGCGAAACGATATAGAGGTTGCATGGTTTTGCGACAAAGGGTTCGGACGCATACGTGCGTTTACGCGCGTACGACTTTCGGACAGATTTTACCAGTCGGCTTTGGTTTAAGCCAGTTACTGGTATCCGGTTATTGGATTTTTACAGTCTAAAGTTTTTCCGTATTTTTTACGGATCGGAGGGGCGTTCTCGTAATTACTCGAGAAGCTTCTAGAAGATGTGACTAAGGAGGTTTGTTTTGGAAAGAGAGTGAGTCATAGTGGTGATTCATTCACTTCATTAATGCTCATTTATTGCTTAATGACTCATGTTAATGAATCATCACAAGATATTTTGTGAAGCATGCTTATTCATTTCCTTTATTGATTTATTGAAAATAAGAATGCTTCATAATATTATGATACACTCTCTCTCTTCTCTCATTATCATATCACACATTCTCTCTCCTCAAGCTCTCATCTTCTAACCCTAATCCTTAATCCTCATGTGTTGAGATCAAAGGATTAGTTAGACTAAACAATCCATAACCTTCACTCTTTATCATTCTATCATCTTTGATTAGCAATCAAAGTTGATTAGTTACCTCAAGTTAGAGGTTTAGCTTGGAGTTTCGCTCTCGGGTGGATCGTCTACTACCTAGAGAAGGCCGAGGAGAACCAAGGAGGACGTAAAGAAGAAGGACCGGTTCATTAGGTATAATCCCTAATCTCTTATGTAAAGAAACTCATAAGAATACGGTTTTTAGGGTTTAGCTTCGATTCAAGCGGTTAGTCGATGTTCGTTGTTTAAACTTGATAAGTTTCTGTAAATTCCGCCTCCCCACAAATACTGGGGTGTACTACATCGACTTACAGTTTTGTGCACATGTTTAGCGCATATATGGATTTTGATTTCCGTGCGCGTCAGACGCACAGGGTGGTGTTATGTGCATTTTTGGAATTTATTCCTTTTGGAGCAGTACATTTTTATGATGTGGGATATTTGCTTTCATACTAAGTAGGACTAGTCAGTGGACAGTGCCTGGATATATTTTGCATGCATCGATAGTTATCGAAGGGATTTCCGAAAAGCGAGCTATAGTCTCAGTATATACCTACGTGTCCGATATGACACAAAATGTTTTAAAAACAAGGAAACCCTTCTGATTATTTTCAAAATGGTGGAACGTGCTTATTAAACAAATGTATATATACACATATATAGTTATTTTCTTATGAGAAACGTCCGCCACTGTGCAGTGTTACGCGCATCGCACAGCGACTTAAAAAGATTTGGCATACAGTTGCATCAGCTAATTACATGTATAGATTGGGTGTCTACATGTATAGTCTTGGTCCATATCATATCGATTTTGTATTGGATTTGACATTGTGTCGTTACCATGACTCCGATGATTGCGGATGCTTGATGGAGTGTTGCTTTTGAGTTATCTGCTCAGTACTCATGCGCATGCATTGCGCTATGATGTTTTATGTATAGATGATTTCGGAGCCCCGATGACTTGGAATTTGTATTGAAATATTTAGTATTTGGGGGTTTAAATTTAAATTCGGGGACCGAATTTCTTTAACGGGGGTAGATTGTAACGTCTTCAAAATAATAAAATATGATTTTTGGGAAATTTTATAATTTAATATTATTTTAATGAATATTTTAATATTCTGGTATAATTAAATACAGATAAATGGGGAAAAATTATGGAAAATTCTAAAATAAGGTATTTTAAGGAATTGCCTCGTTTTCTGTGCATGCCCCCATTTCCTCTAGTATTGACCCTGGGTACTTCTAGTTTTGACTGATTCCATCTAGGGTGAAATCTGGGTTGATTTTCCTATGTTGGTGTATGTTTTACGACTTGATTTAGCATGGATTTTGGTATTTGGTGATTCATTCCTGTCGGATGGCGTTTGGACGTCAACGACAAGTGGATATTGATTGTGTTTACATGCGAGTCGATAGGTTTTTACCTATGCGGGTAGCGTGTGCTATTTTGGTTTCCGATGTGATTTTCATGTGCTTTAGCATTGTGATATACTTGTAGGTACCCCGCGTGATGTTGAGGAAAAGGAGGTGAAGATAGCGACATCGGCTTTGGCACACGAGAAGCAAGGTGAGTAGATTTATATCTACGGGAAGAAGTCGGGTGGATGGCGTATAGCACCCCCGCAGTCCGTGGTGTTGTATACGAATACGTATACACACGTATATTATTATGTGTGGTTAGGATCATTGATAGTAATAATGGTATTCTTGATGCTGAGATCCTTGGGTGTAGTATAGTGCGAACCCTAGGGTAGCGATTGCACTCATACCTATACTTACCCTTATATTTACACACATTCTTGCATTCATTCTCTCATATGTTAGTGCGTATATCTACACATGGGTATGGTACTATGTGTTCATATACGGGTTTGGTGATGATACGTGGGTTTGAGGTGTTACTTGATGTGAGGCCGTGAGATCGGCGGTGTGACACAGTCGCCTTTTGAGGTGCGATATGATAGTTTAGCGGGCCTTTGGACATGTGCTTTACCCGCATTCATATTTTTATAGATGGTATCGATTTGTACTAGACTTACAGTAGTACCCCAGATGTGTGATCTGATGATGGTGATACCTGATATGTGATGAGATAGTGTGACATTGACCCCTACCCAGCTATTGGGATGCCATACGACGATTTACCGTACGAGCCGATATTGATGATAGATCCGTCCTCATGATTCGAGGATATCTTACGATATGTTATTGAGGCGAGATCACCGACTATCATATCTATACTTATATATTGACTCAGATTAGGTGGTTTCATACCCCTCCGGTCCAGATTTCATAGTGGGCATTGGACTAGACCGAGTCATACCTATTTCAAAAGTAACGAATCGGGGATATTTTAAAGATAAGCAGAAGGGTTATACGGATATTTTCAAATGATGCATCTTTTCTTAAAACACCGTAGCCCTTACTTTACCAAAAGCCCTGATTCGTCTTATTTCAAAAGGCAAGGTTGCATGACATATCTTGTGAGGCAGGTTCTGTGTTTTTGCGTTGATTATTCGTTTCCGCATTATTCCTGCTATCTGCATTGCATCGCTTGTATTGTTGTGATATTCAGTCATGCTGCTAGGACACCAGCACCATTATCGATGATGCATATGCTCCACGTACACTTGTTGCCGGCTCACACACTTATCATCGATAATTGCCATGTCACTACACTGTAGTACTATTGCATTCAGTATATGATCCTTGCATGACATGATGATGTACATACATTCCTTCACATGTAGCATGCTTCATGCTTGATTTTACGTATTGAGATATGTTGTTTCTATGATATTTCTGGATTTGGGAACCGAGGGTGTTTTAAAAAGAGAATATATCATTACTTTAAAAACCCGGTTACCCTTGATATGATATTTCAGTGCGTCCACCATGTGTTTTCTCGGTGCTGAGAGCGACATGTGTAACCCGAATCGAGGAGTGGATGAGCCGATTGCGGGTACATGGTGGACCCGGTATGGTTCCCCTCGGCAAGATGATCGATAAGCTTTGCCGATTGAGCCTGGAGGCGGGCGAGCACCTACCGGTGATTGGTTGGACCTGGCGGTTATCCGGAGGATACCGACCAGAGTCGATAGATGTTTGGGCATACTGCCGGGGCCGAGGGCCGATACCGCAGACAAAGCCCGCGGGCCGATCCGGACTGACGGAGCCCGATATATGAGGATTTACGTGCCGATGCTGGGCACGGTTTTCATGATGTTTTCGGGTGTCGATGCTGGGCACCCTGGTTCCATGATTTTGATGTGTCGCGGGGGACACGGGTGGATTATATCCTCATATTTCCATGCACAGGTTATGATATTTACTTGCATGATGGTTATTGTCAGTGGGTGACGAGTGGATGGGATCCACGTGTGTGCAGATTTGATTACATTGATCATACCTCATATTCTTGACATGCTATTACCTGAGGCACTAGCACGAGCTCTTGGCATTACACTCATGTATAGAGATTACATTGCCAGTTTAGCATGTTTCAGCTTTATTCATATTGTGGTTTATTTATATCTGATCGTATTGACCTAGGATGGGTCATGCATTCGATCTCTGCTTGTAGATATATCTCTATTCACGAGTTGGCAACTCACCCCCGTTGTGCCCCGGTTCTTGCAGGTTTTTGCCGTACAGATTCCTTAGCGGCATTTCGGGCACACTGCTTCCATTGGGTGACTTGCTTGGTTAGGTGGGTTCTTTTGTATCAGAACCGCTATTGTATTGGTATTATTCATTGTATCTAGAATTGTCCATCAACCAAAAACTTGTTTATTGTTTCAGACTTAGAAAACAGTGTTGTTTTATTTCGACCTTAGAGTCGCGCTAGTAGTATTACGGTTTTCTGGCTGTTTTGAGTTTCTTTTTTTTGGGTTTTGATCCTCGCCCTTTGGCGTTGTATATTATTATTGCTTGCGTGGTTGTGACCGTCGATGGACGAAGAGCTAGCTCCCGCTTGGGGATGCCTTTTATCTTTTCATATATATTATTCTTGTTGTACCCCGTTCGGGGCCAGTTTTTACAAAGGAAACTCTGCCGAAATTTTCAGGAAAGGTTACACATTTTAAAAAAATGCATATTCGGCTTAGTTATTTAAAAACTTTGATTTCCAAACATGATTTCCTTACTTTTCAAAAACAGTTTTCCTTATTTACTCTTTAAATGGTTTTAGATTGCTGGGCTTTTGGCTTACTTGGATCAGATGGGGTCCTATAGACTTCATATGGTCCAAGGGCCAGTCACATGCTCTTTCGGGTCGTGACATTTAGTTATATCATATTGGACTAAAACCTGAGACATAACCCCCAAATATGAACTTTGAATACTGCAGATACGGAAATTGTGGATTTTGTGAGAGTTTAATGAAATCTGCTAACACCCGTGTGACCTAAAAATTATTTAGCAAGTACAGTGAGTAGTGCAGGCAGCATAGATGATAATCCCAAGACCCCAGACCCTGAACCCTCTTATTGGCCACAAATTAATTCATTCTGGCCGCAAATTGCAGCCAGGTCTTGGCCAATCTGTCTCATGTTTGTTTCATGGCTCCAGTATCTGTAATCTAGACCCTCCACATTTGCAAAATTGGTTGATTTGACCTAGGGTAAAATTTTGGACTAAAATTCATGTGTTTCTGTTGTGATTCGAGGTTATATTTTTCGTATTTTGGATTCTGGATTTTAGTATTTGCGTTTTACCTCGATCACTTGACGTTTGTACGACGATATCGAGGGTTGTTTGGTGGTTTGAAAGGCGTAGTCCGTAGGTTCTTACCTATAGGCTTTTAGCGTGTCGTTTTTGTTTTGATCTTGATTTTAATGTGATACGATACGTTGTGACATGTAGGTACCCCCATGTAGACTTCGGGACGACAATAAAGCGCGTGGCGACGTCGGCAACGGCAAGAAAAGAGCAAAGTGAGTAGATTTATATCTACGGGGGAAGTCGGGTGGATGGCGTATAGCACCCCCGCAGTTCGTAGTGTAATGGATGATATGATATATATTTACATATGTGTTGTGAATTTGGATGATAGTGTCGTGGTTGATTTCTTAGTCGCGAACCATAGAATAGGTTTGCACACACGCACACACACCCTTGCATGCATTATTATTACTTGTGCGTATATGGGGATACGTATACACACACACACACACACATAGGTATGGGACTATGTATATATATACATATACCTATACTTGGATAATGAGGATAGTGGATGATATTTGGAGATGAGTCGATGAGATTGGGCATGATGCCACGAGATCGGTGATATGTTTTGATTCGTATTAGGAGATACGACATGAGATTATAGCGGGCCTTTAGGCGTGTGTTTTCAAACACACACACACACACACACACACACACACATATATATGGTATCAGTTTGTATTAGACTTAGATCAGTACCCCAATTCATGAGATATGATGATAAGGATACTAGATAAATGATGAGATGAATGTGATATTTCGACCTGTACCCAGATTTGGGATGCAGTACAACGGATTTACGTACGAGCTATATATTGATGATAGATTCGCACTCTTGACTCGAGGATGTCATATTGTATATTGTATCGTATGTGATACTATTGAGGCGGGATCACCGACTATTATATTTATATTTATATCGACTCAGATTTAGGTGGTTTCCCTTACCCTTTCGGTTAGACTGTTCGTTTAGCCCTATAGTACTTATAGATGTTAGACTAGACTCGAGTCATACTTATTTCAAAACTAACGATTCGTTAGTATTTTAAAGGCAGGCCAAGGGATTCTACGGATATTTTCAAAAGACGCATCTTTTCTTAAAAACACCGTAGCCCTTATTTTTCTAAACACGGCGATTCGT
This sequence comes from Agapanthus africanus, assembly GCA_030015575.1. Classification (NCBI taxonomy): domain Eukaryota; kingdom Viridiplantae; phylum Streptophyta; class Magnoliopsida; order Asparagales; family Amaryllidaceae; genus Agapanthus; species Agapanthus africanus. Next base: position 468,129,114 of record JASDDO010000014.1, on the reverse strand, counting down.
CTTATTTCAAATAGCAAAACTGTTTGACATATATATATATATATATTGATGTAGATTCTGCACTGTTGCGTTTATTATTCATTTTCCGCATATTCTTGCTATTCGCATCGCATTTCATGTGTAAATGTGTTTATTATTATGTTAAAACCATGCTGTCAAGACACCAGCACCATTATCGATGATGCGTATGTTCCACGTACACCTTCTTGCCGGCTCACACACTTTATCATCCATAATTACCATGTCACTACACAGTAGGATTGTTGCATCAAGATATGATTCTTTGTATGACATACATATTGTACACCCATACTTGCGTACATACATATTGTACACTCATGCTTGCATACATACATATTGTACACCCATACTTGCGTGCATACATATTGTACACCCATGCTTGCATATATACACTTTTGCACATACATAGATTATTCTGACTTGATTTTGGAGATTTGGGAACCGCATGATATATTTTAAACTGGATTCATTTAAAGAGCGGTTTTCCCTCGATATGTGCATATTACTGTTTTATGTTGTATGATATACTGATATGCTTACATTTCTATTATATGTCGCATACACCATGCTTTATGATTATACGCATTGAGATATGTTGTTTCCATGATATTTCTGGATTTGAGAACCGTGGGTATTTCAAAAGAAAGTATGTACTGTTTTAAAAACCCGGTTTCTCTTGATATGATATTTCAGCAGCCACCATGAGTTTTATCGGTTCTGATATATATATATATATATATATATATATATATATATATACCCCATGCGAGGAGGAGTCGTGGGCCGTCTGCGGGTACATGGTGGGGCCCGGTATGGTACCCTGGGCAAGAAAGGGATGTTGTGTCTACAGATGGTGAGCCTGGCAGAGGGACTACTACCTACCGGTGATTGGTTGGGCCTGGCGGATATCCGGAGGATACCGACCGGAGTCGAGAGATGATATGGGCCGATCCGGACTAACGGAGCCCGTGGGGCGATCCGGACTAACGGAGCCTGATATATGAGGATTTACGTGCCGATGCTGGTCACAGGTTTCATGATGTTTTTGAGTGTCGATGTTGGACACTCAGGTTCCATGATTTTGATGTGTCGCGGGGGACATACGTTGATTTATATTCTCATACTTTCATGCATATGCTTTTATGACTTTTACATGCATGACGTTGTTATGTCATTGGTTGACACGTGGTCGAGATCCACATGCATACAGGCATTGATTACATAGTTGGATGATATTCACATATTTATAGACATCATGATATAGTTGACACTGATTTCATGATTATTACATTGATCACACCTCATGTTTATCATATGTTGCTACCTGAGGCACTAACACGAGCACTTGGTATTACACAGATGTATAGATGTTTACTCTTGCCACTTTATCATGCTTCAGACTTTATCATATTGATGATATATACTACTGATCGTTTTGACCAAGGATTGAGTCATACATACGATTTCTGCTCTGTGATGTTTTCTACTCACGTGTTGGCAACTCACCCCCGTTGTGCCACAGTTTCTTGTAGGTTTTGCCGTACAGGTTTTTCCTAGGCGGCTTATTGGCAAATTACTTCATTCCAGGTGTTTGCTTGGGTAGGTGGGTTCACTTGCATCGTGACCACCATTGTACTTATTTATTTTTAGTTGTATCTAGTAAAAAATTCCATCAACCAGACTTGTATATTGTTTCAGACATATAAAATCAATTGTTATTCTTTCGACCTTAGAGTCGCACGTTGTATTATTATAGTTTTCTTGATGTTTTATGTCTCTTTTTGAGTTTTGATCCTCGCCCTTCGGCGTTGTATATTATATTGCTTGCGTAGTTGTGACCGTCGATTGACGAAGAGCTAGCTCCCGCTTGGGGATGCCTTTTATCATTGTGCATATATTATTCATGTTGTACCCCGTTTGGGGCCAGTATTTACAAAAGAAACTCTGCCGAAATTTTCAGAAAAGACTTGGGATTTTAAAAATGCATACTTCGGGTTATGTTATTTAAAAACCCCTTGCTTTAAAATATGTTTTCTTCACTTCTTTCTTTTAATGGTTTAGATTCCTGGGATTTCTTGGCTTACTTGAATTAGATGGGGTCCTATAAACTTCATAAGATTCAAGTGCCAGTCGCGTGCCATTTCGGGTCGTGACATTATGTGTCAATGAGGGCACTGGTGTTTTCCCACGCTGATGATTTTTGCATGACGTTTTATTATATCATCCCACACTCAAGATTATTTTGATATGCATTGCTTCATTTTGTTGTATTACCTTGATGATGTACCTTTACAAGATTGTTGCATATTCATATTGCCATACTTATGCTATCAGATTGCATATGATAGATTTATCGTTGTTGGTGCATACTGGCGATTACAGTATGATGTTAATCACTATTCATGAGTTGGCAAATCACCCCCGTTGTGCCACAGTGTTTTGCAGGGCTTACCCTCAGAGTAGTCGCGGCCGGGCGTCTTATCATCTCTACTTTTGCGGATACCGCTACGGTTGGCTGTGAGGCCTTTCCTATTAGGTGGGTTCACGGTTATCCGTTTTGTACAATTTACATCCTTTTGGTGGATCTAGTATTCTCCATCTACCACTTCTTGTATTTGACTTAGAGACGGGTTGTGAGGATTCAGTGTTGTTTATATTTTGGTGACTTTGGGTGCCGTGCTCGTGGGAGCCGGTCTTGTTGTAAAGTTTTACTTATTTATGCAGTTTTCCTTTATATTTCTTCGTTTCGGCGTCGTACATATGCTTGTGGTGGCTGTCTCCACCGTTGGGCGTGATTTGCTCCCGTTTGGGATGCCTTATATTTATTCTATGTTGTACCCGTTTTCGGGGCAAGTTTTTACAAAGGAGGTGCTGCCGAAATTTTCAAGAAAGAAAACTTGAGTTAAAGATTTTACTTGAGATTTTCCGAATGTTTTAAATTATGTTTTCCACCGCTTATCCAGTTTTGGGTGGTTTAGATTTCTGGGTTTCGGCTTACTTAAGTTGCGTACGCCTGTTGACGTTACGTAGTTTAACTGCCGGCTACGGGCCAAATTTTGGGTCGTGACATGGAATTTGTCATGGTTGAAGCTTGTAGAAGCTTGTAGTGTCCATTGAATTAGTCCACTAATTTGTTTTACTTAAGACATTTATTAACTTAACCATTATCCTTAGCCATAGTTTAGTCTCTACATGAGTTAGTAAATGATACAAATGTTGGATATAGTGCCCTCAAAGTGTATCACCTTAGAATGCGATTAGTGTTAATTAAGCGTTAATGCGGGTTTTTAAGGAAATTCTACCAAATCGGATTCCTCACATTTTATAACAATTAATTAATATTTTATTATTATTTGTTATGGCTTGCACACACTTATGCATGTTAATGTAAGGGTTAGTTAGAGTTAATCTTGTTAAGTGACCATGACACCTTAAGCTAATCCATTTCTTGAATTAACCTTGCCTTAGATATTTGTGTGAGAGATACTTTAATGTTTTGGTGTCACGACCCAAAATATTAGCTCGCGACCAGCACTTAAATCACGCGACGTGGGACAGCCGTGAAGAGCTTGGGAAGAGGTTGAAGACCGAAGTGCACGGATCGATCGGTATAACCATCTAACTCTTTTTTACATTTAGATAGTCTAGGGTTAATGGTAGATCCGGGCATCGGGTCATGGTATCGCCAATTTATAAAATTTTTGTTGCTTATTTGGCCACGTTTTGATGGCCGGGCACTGCCGTAAACCAACATGGTATCAGAGCCACCCATTAACCCTTAGCTAGCTTGTTTAAACAATGTTAAACTATCGAAACTGGAACAACTCCGAAACAATACCAATGGTATTTTTTTTCGGGGGAGGAAGGGAATTAAGTGGATGCAATTTATTTATTTTTTTGAGTGAAGGAAATTTAATGGCTGTTGAATTTTTGAGTGGAGTGAAATTCGTGGGCTGTTATTTTTTTTGGGTGTTGCTTTTCAGCAAAAACAACTCTAGCCGACTCAAGAAAATTAACAGCCAATTCTTTTTCAAAGAGCCACCTCATAATTCACCACTTCATTTTTCAACAGCCATCACCAATTCATTCAAAGAGCCATTTCTTTTCTTTTTCTGGACTTGGCCAAAAACCAATTGCTTCACATTTTCTTCACCCAAATTGTATCTTGTCTTTGGAATATTAGCTCAGTGGTATTGCTAGTTTAGCCCAGTTTTGATATGGTTTTCTCTAATTGTTTGGTGCTATTCGGGGTTATTTCGAAGTCGATATTTCTAACATTGTTTAAAGTTTTCAGTACTTGTATTTCTATCTGCGACCATGAATGTCATTAGATCGGTACAACTCATCTAATTGCTATATAATCTTTTAGACGGGTTTGCGAACGTGACATTCACGTTGATGTTCTGTGTTGTGCTGTGTTGTGGTTGGATCATCGTGGTGGATAGCTTTCGTGCAATGTTAGTACAGTTTCATTTTATTTGTACATTTGATATTGCGGGGCAAGCGTCCAACATGTAGACTGCCGTCACTTCCAGTTTGTATATTATTTTTTTAGGGCATGACCGGGTTGAGGTCGATGTCACCCTTGTATATTATTTTCTTTTTTGTACTAGGATTACCCCGTGGTTGAGTGCACGGATAGCCGGGTTCTAGAGGGCAACGGGTCCGCATCTCATGGCGTTGAGAAGGAGGGGACCTTACTCTAGAATTGGCGGGCTATTTTCCGCACTCGTAGGGGGTATTGGTTGACCCACGGAGGGGTGCTCAAGTTACCAGATTCCGTGAAGTGCTGGGTTGCCCATTCACGTTGTTGAAGGGGGTTGCCTAGCTTCTGGTTTTAGCGGGTAACTTGCCGCGCTCGTAGGGGTCTAGGTTTCATTGCACAGTCTATCCACACGATAGGGAACGTCGGGTCTCATTTGCGGCTCAAGTGAAACCCGGGACTCCAAGATTATCCACCATTGTGTGTTGCTTCTGTGATGTTTCAGTGATGTTGCTTATATCATGCCTGGGACGAATGTTATATATATATTTATATATACTAGTAGATGTTGTATATGTTTTGCACCCGCGCTAGTCCAGTCCCCGCTCTGTCGTTAGTTAAGAAACCTAACGGGCGATGACGGGACCCAGTGGCGAATGCGGATGGCATATACGTACATTTTATTTTCGTTCTTTTCTGGTGTGATTAATTGATGGGACTGCATTGATTCTTATCAATGCAAGGATGAAACAAACCTATTTGTTGTTGTTGGAACCAAATTTAAAACTGACATTACAGACGTTCTCTTTTACTTTTCACAGTGGTATTCGGTTATGAATATCCAGCACCTCATTCGACGAGGCAAGGGTTGAGATCTCTTCATCGGTAGTGACCCCTTGAGTAAAATTTTGCGTCAACGTAATAACTACGCTATAGTCGATTATTTTTTGCTTTGCATCGAGATATTCAGTTTGGAATATCCTGCACCTCATTCGAAGAGGAAAGAGCCGAGATCCCTTCACCGGGAGTGACCTCTTTAGCAAAGGTATTCGCAGCTATATATTTATAAAAGCTATCCGGTTCCTTCAACGATATCAAGTTCATTAAGTTAATGTTTTTTTGCCAAAAACCATTCGTAGTCCTCCGTCATTTCAGACGAGTAGCACTTAGTATTCATGCTATGTTTGTTGGCCTACGTCAAGGCATAGTGTATGGTAGCTATTTGTTACTTTTCTGTTGCATATATAGATGCGTTGGTTTTGGACAGTCATACTACCTTGTTGGCCTACGTCAAGGGTATGTACGGATGGGTTCAAATCAACCTGGACAATGACGGGTAGAACTTGACATGTGACTTATGATTTGTTGGCCTACGTCAAGGTCATAAAAGCATGGGATAAAAATTCACATCGGGAGTTTCAAACATACATGAAACTTGCCAGGCATGTGCATACCTTTTGGAGCGTGATAACTTGAGTGGCTTCCATCAAGTTATCATGCGATAATAGTTGGATCCCGTTTCTCACTAATGAGTAGGATTACTCCTCGGGTGATTTTAGATGATCCCGACTAATTCTCCTTTTGGGTTTGGAGGAGAATTCGAGGAAACAGTGGGAGCCATCCATATTTGATAAAGTAATTAACCATTCTGATCTAGGTTAGATTGCACGTTGAGTGTTTCTCCTCTCTCTCTCTCTCTCTCTCTTTGGCAGCTACTATGACCCACCCTAAACTAAAACTCATGAACCCGGTTAACCGAACCTTCTTAAGACACTTTGTCTTCTGGAATGTCACGATGTTCCATATATCATTTCCACTTCTATATCACCTATGCATTTCTCCAAAACACCCCTTATCACTACGAACATCCACTTCCATTGGATAAATCCATCGTATAGTTACATACGAACTCTAAGGAACTTTTCCGAGGATGGATTCTGGTTCTGGAGAGAATGAAGGACTATTCAGTTAAATTTTTCTTTTACCTTCTCTCAGGTTGTGAGGGCTCCTAGGATTAGGAGTGGGTACACCTATTACACTTATTGGATAGTCTTCTTCCAAACCATAGGCAGGTACCGAAAGGTAGGGAAGGAAAAAAACCAATTAGCCTAAAAGTGGTCTACAGAAGGTAATAAGTAAAGACAAAATAAAGGGATTAAAAAGAGAGCAAAGTAAATTGTGACTGTTATCATTCATGACCAAACCGTGTATATCATCGCCACTCCTACTTCACCTTTCCTTTTCTCCGGTAAAGGAGAAATTGAAAAGGATTATTCTGGTTGTCTTTTATTATTACCTTCTCTCAGGTTGCAAGGGCTCCTATGATTAGGAGAGTACACCTACTACGCTTATTGGATAGTCTTCTTCCAAACCATAGGCTAGTGCTGAATGGTAGAGAAGGAAGAAAACCATTTAGCCTAAGGGTGGTGTACAGAAGGTAATGAGTAAGGACAAATAAAGGGATTTGGAGAGATGACAAGGAAATATACGGTTACAGTCATGAATCTGGATAGTGGAAGAGGCATTACTAGGAATAACCGGATACCCTTTCGAAACATTTTCATTTTTCAGTTCCACTGTGTGATGTTAATTGAAAACTATTTTTTCAATTGGAATCTAACTCCCGGATATGTATTTACCAGATTAGTTTCTCACATCTGTATATTATTACAGATGGTGATTGGGAGTAAGATATTGGGAATTGGGTGATTAGATCCTTATTATATCAGAATTCATTGTAATTGGTGATATTTGAGGAAATCACCTGGGTTTTGCCTGACGGCAAGTATTTGGTTTTGAATATCCGTTGTTTTGCACAAATTTCAAACTGATATATCTGTACGTTTATTTTATAAAGTGAGATATAACTTTTTGAAATTATGTCTGTCACATTTACCTATATTTAATGGTTAGGTAAGGTGCATTCAACAGCGGTGTAATTCTTCTTAACCATAGTACTGTTTTCAACCTGCGACGTACAAGGTTTGAGTTATTAAACTCAATGGACCTGTACAAAGTATTGCATGTTGTCCAGTGTCCATTAGGACAAAAGGGTTAGTACTCGTACTATATTCTGCTTACTTGTGACTTCTCCAGTTCTGGACAAGTATTTCATTGAAATGCAAGGTCCAGATATTGAGAAGTTATAGGTATAAGAATAAAGTAGAAGAACCATTTGTTGGAAGTATCAGGATTTTTCGCAATAGTCGAAGATGTAGATACTTGTGTTTGGTATTCCGTTGTTAGTAATGGTTTTGAGAACTTGCTTCTCTTTCGGGTTACACATATATGGATGCACTCCTAGTTGAGTAATGCTGATTCGCCTCATTCCATTTGGTTGATATGCATTGGAGACAGCTGCATTATTTTGGATCAGGTTCCAATAAAATTAGTGCCTTTGTTTCTGTATGGTATATAGAATCAATTTGTATCTTAACGATGTTAAGATTTAGGGAGTTGTCCGGCTGATGCTTAAAACCAAAATCTTGACAAACTAAAGGCACGTTTCAGTAATGGCCGTTTGTGAGTTATCCCGGGCTTTAACGAGGGTTAACTTTCTATCATCGGGAAGATCAATAGTTATATTGTTCTTGACTCACCACCAGTTTTAATAAAATGGATTTTTTTTTCAGAAAACTGAAGTGGGAGTATGGTAGAACTGGAAGTGATTCCAGAACCACAAACGATTACTAAAAATTTAATAGAACCTAAGGATTCAATTGGATATGACTTTCCATTAGCCACTTCGCAGATTTGGTGGGTAACCTCAGGCACCCGAGAAGTACTTCGGTCTTCTCAGAGACGGTGACAGGGAGGTTCTTGTTTATCCATACTTGCTATTGCTGCTGTTCCAGACGATAAGACCCGGCAGAAAGATGAGTATAGCGTCGTTCTAAACTATCTTTGGAAGTGCACGTGTATATGACTCTGCCAGAGTGTTGTTGTAGTCAATGGAAGCAGCGGAAGCAAAGAGGGTAAGTAGCTTATGTTTATTCATAGGCTAAAGCAGGTATAGCGGAAATAGATCATCTATTTTTTATGTGACAGTCATAGGCTTTGACTTCATCACAATAGGAGATGGATCTGGTAAGAAGGTTGTAAGGTGTGATGTCCTGGTATTTGGGATGACATGCACTTTATAGGAAGTGAAATTCCTATACTACGATCGGTTATACTGTGGTTGTCACACAGTTGTTTCTCCACATAGGACATGGATATAATATCAGATTTTCTGATTACTAGATCTATAGTTTTAGATCTAGATTTGGAAGTGTCCCAATTTTGGTACTTGACACTATTCTAAAGTATTTTAGAATGGACGACTCTTGGCATGGTGGTGTACCTGCAGGTGATGGAGTCACCCTCTCTAAAGGTGTCTTACAGACTAAAGGGGAGAGGGATCTGCATGATTAGCATATCACTTGCTTAGGAAATTGAGTTAATCATGAAATATCAAGTACCACACCAGATGTTGTTTTTGCACTAGCTGCAATAAACATATATTAGTCCAATCGCGGAGAAATGCTGGGAAGCAGTTTTGAACATAAGTAAATGTTCTAGAGATATGGTAACGGCAGCCTCCTTCAGGAGACAGTTATCACTTCAGGCTTCCATGGTGACCTAGATGACAGAGTGGCTGTCTGAGTTATAGTTTTTCCCTTTTGTGAGGGAAAGTATGTTGGACAGGTGGTCCAAGCGGATACTGAGGAAGGCATGACGCAGTATACTGATTAAGTTCAGCGAACGATACAGTCTAAGAAACTTGCTGGATTTAGAGTTCACTAGTGAACTGGGTCCCATCAGATATCTAGACATATTCTAAGACAGGTATTGCTCATTTCGGGAGATTGCTTTCTCCGCGAAGTTGAGATATAGAGAGATACAGAAAGAAACACTGGAGCGGATCCACTCACTAAGGATATTTCTCGAAAGCAAGAAACTACTTAGTAGAGAAGTTGGGTGTTCGGTATCACATGGGCTGTGAGTATGCGACACCGGAATAATTGGCCTTAAGTGCAAGTGGGAGATTGTTGGGTATAGTGCCCTCAAGACAATTATCGTAGTCGCAGGCAGGTGATTTTGATGATTGAGCGAGGAACTATACCGATAGAACAGTCTTACTCAAGATGATAGTATGCTATCCGGTTTGTCTTTATCATCATATATGTGGTGATAGAGCCCATAGGATTCTTGTTTGACCACCAGCATTATGATGGCGATCATATACGTGGGAGCCGGGGGTCTATAAGCACATCCTTAAATGCCCCTAGTCGTGGGAGTATCGAGACTGGGCATCGATACTCCAGTGTAGACTGGTGTATACTTATCTAGTCCCTGACGAGGGGCGGTGGCTGGTCTCACAAGCCATTGGTGTCAGTTGTTCACTTAAGATAGTATACAGGTGCTCGTTGGGTTATGAGTACACTGGACGGACTCGCCGGGAACATACTAGTTTGTATTATACCTATTGTCAGATAGCAGTTCCCTGGTGACATGTGTACAGGTTAGTTTGTCGACCTGAGATCGTCATTTGTCTCGTGTGAGTTCCCACAGTGCTTTGATTACTACCCTACCACGGCTCAATGGAGTCGTGCAAACAGGTTTTAGTTGGGTACATTCCCGAGCCACATTGAGGCAGTGAGCGGATCGTCAGGGATTCGTCTCTCCCGGTATTAGGGGTTGATGTCGCGCAGTGCACGTGTGGCCATCACCAGAAATCCTCGGCTGGTGTATACGAGAATTACCGATCCAGGATCGATAGTTTCTCAGGTGGTGATGGGTTTTCATACCGACACGAATTATCGCGTTGTTAGGGGTCTCACTTTATCCACCTCCCTGAACTCGATATGCGATACTCATAGACGAACGGACCGGACTGTACGGATATTGTCACTGTCAGGCTTAGTAGGATTTCCGGATGAGTTAGCTCGTCGGCTTCCCTTTTTCTCAATACCTGGGTAGCCGTTACGTATAGCTAGTGCCACTGACCTGCTTTTGGTTAAACCCACTGCCAGCTTATTGACGATTCTTCAGAGTCCCACACGAGAAGGTTTCCCTAGTTTGAATGAAACGTTGTAGAGGCCGTATGGTTTTATGGCAGGGTTCGAACATACACGTGCACTTGTGGACGTATCATGATTCGTACGGATAATACTAGTGGGCTTTAGTTTAAGCCGGATCCTAGTATTATATTGTACGAATATTTTCGTCTCGTTGCATTCGTATTCAGTTGGAATACGGATGCAGGTATGTATATACAGTTGAGGGGTAATCTTGTAATTCGTTACAAGATTACTTTTGAAGTTGCCATTTCTTCTTTTTGGTTTTTGGCCAAATTCCTTGTGTTGGATATTTCTTTCTTTGGTTAATTTTCATAGGCTGCCAAAATTTCGAAATTCATGTGTGTGTCATGGTGTGCTGGCCAGTGGCAGTGATGGACTATTTTCGTGGCCATGTTTCATTTATAAGGCATGGGTATTTGGTGAGGAGTGGGTGAGTGCTGCGAATTTATTGGAGAGGGATTAATTCATTTGGGTTGATTTTGGTGATGGTGTGGCTGAGATTTTTGTGATGGATTAATTTATTGCCTTTTTATCACTACAATTCCTCACCACTACACACACAACAACAGAGAGGTTTTCCTTTGGCCGAGCACAATTCCACAGAGCACCATTCTCTATTCTGGCCGAGCCCCATTTCATTTGCTTCACATGTTTTCTTCGTGTGCTCACATTCTACATCCATGGCAACTTCAATTTATCTTTACCCAAATACTTGGGTGCATTGAGTCAAAATATCCTAAACTCTCTCTACTTCAACCTTGGACATGTCGGCTAGCAAACTTCATGTCCGAGTTGCTTCGGTTTGAGGCGGGAGACCGTATTAAGAATTCTCGAGGTGGATCGTCTTCGACGAGGGAGACCGGAGAGCGAGCTTGTTCGGGGCAGCCGCGAGGAGCTTGGGAAGAGGTTGAAGACCGAAGGAAACCGATCGATCGATATAACAATCTAACTCCTTTTTACATTTAGCTAGTCTAGTGTTAAAGGTAGATCCGGGCATCGGGTCATGGTAGCGCCGGTTTATAAAATTTTTGTTCCGTATTTGGCCACGTTTTGATGGCCGGGGCGCTGCCGTAAACCAACACGTTGCTCCACAGTGTTTTGCAGGCTTGACCCTCATTATAGTCACGGCAGGGCTTCTCATTTTTCTTCTACGGATACCGCTGTTGTTGGTCGTCATTTTGGATAGGTGGGTGGTTTTGCGGTTATCCGTATGATCTCATTGTATCTAGTACTCTCCATCCACCACTTTCATGTATATTGACTTAGAGATGAGTTTGTGAGGATCGGTATTGTATTATTGTGACTTTGGGTGTCGAGCTCATTGAGTCGATTGTTTTATTATGTTGTGATGTTGTTTCACTTCCTTATTGCTAATTTCTTCGCTACGGCGTCGTATATATATTATATAAACTTGTTGTGGTTCTTTCCGCCCTAGGGCATGATTTGCTCCTGTTTGGGAATGCTTTACTTATATCCTGTGTTTGTACCCGTTTCGGGACTAGTTTTTACAAAGGAGGTGCTGACAAATTTTTTTAGAAAATAAACTTAAGTTTTTAAGGACTTTTACTTGAGATTTCTAAATGTCTTTAACAATGTTTTTATCACTTACTACTTTGATGGTTTAGATTTCTGGGTTTCGGCTTACTTAAATTGCGTTACGCCTATTGACGTCGCGTTGTTTAAGTGCCGGTCACGTGCCAAATTTTAGGTCGTGACACCTTTATCTTGACCTTGCAACTTCTTCATTGAACTTGCAAGCTTAAGATTTAGGTTCTTGAATTCATGATTAGTTGTATCTTATTTGAAAATCGATAAAAGTTTTCATTGTTCATTACATATGTTTTGCTTTCTACAAACATAGAACTTGTGAAATCCTTGCCTTGCTTTAATCTTGCAACCTCTTAAGTGAGCTTGCAAGCTTAAAGTTTGGTATTTTGATTTCACATTGGTACGGTCTTAAAGAACATCTGAAGTAATTTGCACGTTGGATATATCGGTTCTTAACTTTCTAACCTTGACTCTATTTTTCTTGCAATTTTTGTTGTGTCATACTCATTTCTTTTTTTATTTGGTATTGTAAATATGTGTGAGTAACTGATTTACTTGTTAAGGGTAGAATATGGTTAGGTTGTGTTAGGAGATGTGTTTGCTAAAATCTTAAAAAGTTTAACTTTGTAAATGAAAGACCAAACGACTCACAATTCCGCTCCGTTAGACGCCCTATCTTACCACGATAGCGGTGAATCCTAATCGTGACCGGTTGCAAGTGATTTGCCGAAGCCCAAGGTCAAGAGACAACAATGGAAGGACAATGGACAAGAAATACGGATTTAGCACACAATCACAAAGTCCATACTTCAAGTTCCATAATCCACGTTGTTGTCTATTGCCTTAGTGTCAATATCAGAATTAGGTTTATAAGGAAATGACAAACATCATCCTAACACAAGCTAACCTAAAACTACCCCTAACAAGTCTTTTTATTGAACATATCATAGTTATGACACTTAGTATAAACAACAACTCAAGTTACGGTATTAACCCGTTAAAACAAGCTTAAAACCTACCATCTTCCTACGGACGACCCGTACTCATCGCGGCTCGTTACAAGCGACACCGTTTTTTGATTGTGGTTATTTCAAATTCTTCTTAAAACGACACGGTGAAAACGTGTTAATCAAATGGCATCGTTGCCGGGGAGACGGTAACGCTTTTACACTTGTAGTCTCGGGTTAATTTGTGAATATTTTGTACAAAACCAACTTTCTAACAGATTCAACGAAAAAAACACATTCTTTTTAAACCGACACGAAAACTAAAACCAATGATGTTCTCTGGATTTGTGTTATACTAACACACTGTGTTTTAAATTGAAAATCAAAGTATAAGAGTGGAATACTATTGTTACATAGAGGAAACAAACAAAATTTGAGCACCAAATTTACAAATTCGACCGGCAGAAACTTGATTTTTCCCGATATCGCCGGCCATGTCATGGGGTTTTGAAAATATTTTTTTTGTGTTGCCTCCGGTGTTTTGTTAGTATCCTATTTTCATTTTTTGATTATCTTAATTATTTGTGTTCAGAATTTTGGCTATCTATATCGCTTTCTAGCTCTAATATCCGTATTTTCCCCACATTTACAGATTTGACGGATTGACAAGCAGCGATCGTGCAGAGAAGGGGGCGTTTTCATGTATAAGGGGATTGAAACTGTAGTGGTAAAGACCCGGGTAGTTTGTCCCGCGCAAGAGAACCATTCAAATACTCGAAGGCAATATCAACACGAGTTTCTTAAACTCAACTCTTTTGGTACATATTTTTCTAAACTTCCTCTTCTCAAATCTGACGCTCCATTATTCATATCTTTGCAGGATTCTTTGCAATATCTCAGTAAAAGGCAAAGAAAAAAAAACTAATCGTATTTTTTGCGGCGCCACATTTAAAGTAAAAAGAAAAAAATTGATTGTTTGATAACAAAACCTTCTTGATTTGCGTATCGCATCATTAATACGGACTTAAAGGGCTATAACACCAAATCATATTGGGTGGGGATTTCATTACCCTTCCTAAGACCCCGGAAATCACTAATTGCATAAGTGTCACCTCAAGTTTAATAAAAGATATCTAGACTCAGCAAATTAAGGACCTATTGCGCTCAATAGGATAAAGAAAGATTGTGGGCATTCGGTCGTTTATCAAAATATGACTTTTGTGGTGCCTAGGCCTGACAAGTGAGGAGCTAACTTTAAAAGGCTCGTCTCACGGTGATTCATGAGAGGAAACCTCCTAACCTCACTTGTGCTTACCTGGCCACAATGTAGGGTTCCTAGGCACTCTTGTGAAGGTTCATAAAGCGTCAATCATGCCCAAATATAATTTTAGATGTGCCGAACAACCCAAAGACGGGATCTTTGCAAGATTATTAGGGTTTAACATGCAAGATAACATCTTTAAACCTATGTGTGAGGCATTACAACCTTTGTAGTCCGCTCCTTCGCTTCACAAGCTCCGAATAGAAGTCCCTTTGCCGCGATCCATGATCTTCCGGACTCAAGAGAGGCTCCACGACACGAACGATTCATGATAGCTTGTCGTATTCCTTTTCTCCGATGATCTACGTCGAGTTTGCAATAGCTCAAGCTTTCTCTCACTCTAATGAGGTGAACACCCTAATCTAATGGGCTACATTAGATGAGGATGATGGAGTAGTATTTATGCTTTCTTTTTATATCATTTTCTCACAATAACTCATCACACAAGAAAACACTAGTGAACACTCTCTCAAACTCAAGAGAGAAAAAGATGAAGAATGAAAAGAATAATCCTTTTGTGATGAATAGTAGATTAGAGTATATGATTGATTATAGAACCATGGTCAAGGATGAGAGGCTAAAACTTTGTAGAGAATAAACTTGTAACATTTTAAAAATAATTAAATAAATAATTAAATGAATAAAATTGTTTAAGTGAATTTTATGATTTTCGGTAAAGCAAAATGTATTTTTCGTAAAACCAAACCGCAATTTTTTTTTTCATTATAAATTCAAAAATACCTATTTAATTATGTAATTACTAGTAAATAGTGTTTATTTAGCCACTTATAAATTTTTAGTTTAATTAAAAAAATTTCCTAAATTAATTATTTTAAATATTAACATAAGCTTTATTTTTACACTAAATTAGTGTAAATTACAAATTTAAATGGTTTTAATTTGTAAAAATGAACCATGGTATGTTAGAATTTAGTATGTATCATGCAAAAATTATTTGCAAATTTTTGCTATTTTCTAGAGTTTTCTTGAGTTGCTATAGTGAAGGAATAAATAAATAAATAATTAAAACCATGAAAAGACTTTAAATGATGATTCTTTCTTGAAACTTCCACACTTTTCTTCACTCTTTTCTCTTGCTCCCTCTCCATGGCCGGCCACAACTCAACCATGGCAGCCCCCCACATTTCCCACTTCATTTTTTTTCAAAATTCATCAAAAATACTTCAAAAATCCAATTAAAATTCCACAAAATCCTAATTATTTCATACCCTTTATTCTCTACTCTTCTTTACATGGATTTTGGAGTGGGAAAGCATGTATTTTTGAGGCTCATTTTCAAGTTTGGACATGAGGTTGTGGAGGTATAAATTCTTCTCTTTTGTTTTATTTCTATTAGATATTTCTTTTAAAGCATAATTAGATTAATTAGATTAATTCTAGTTGCAAATTCTAAAATTCAAGTTAGGGTTTGAAAATTCAAGAGGTGGTTTTTGTTAATTAATTAGGGTTATAATAGCTAGTTTAACATCTTTTAGAGTGGAAAATTCTTGCATGGTGGTGGTATAATAAATTGTTTATCGAAATTGCTTTAATTAAACTATTTAGCTAACTAGATTTTTCTAAAATGTGTTGTGGGTAAAATAAAATTCTTATTAAGGGTGTTATCATTAGATGGTAATTTTAGTGAGAATATTAGCATATTAGTTGAATGAAAAACTTAGTTTGATCACTAGATTACTTTGATAATTGGAAAAATAGTAATAAAATGCTATTATTTTGCAAACTAAATTTTAGGAATTTCTAAATAAATGCGATTAAAAATATAATATTGGTTTGATTATATCATTATCATCATAAATTGTGGTTTAAGTCATTAGTTTATGCAAAATCATGTTTTGAGGTGGAATTGTGGTATTTTGCTTGGAAAATGTTAAAATTGTTAAAAAGTTGCAAACTAGAAATTTCAAATAAATGCAAAATTGTGTAATAAAAATATAGTAATGGTTTGTATAGTCTAGTAATGCTATTTAATGAGTTTTATGACCATTAGTTTCATTTAAATGTCAAGTTTTGATGAAAAACGGTAAATTGGCAATTTCGGTTTTTACGAAATTGGGCGGTTTGATGGATTTTAGGGTTTCGATGGATTTAATCGTGTTTTATGGTATAAGTAATGTGTTTTAAAACTACAAGTTGTTTGATGATGTTATCCCGATCCATCGGAGTTTGTACGCCGATATCGAGCGGTATTTGGTTCTTTTGCGTGGATGGGACATAGGTTTTAACCTGTGCTTGTTCCTTGTATCGTTTGACTTTTGTATGTGATTAGGTTTACGATGCTATTTATATGTTAACGTCTAGGTACCCCCACGTGGACTGCGGGCGATGAAGAGGAGGATGGCGACACTGTCTTCGGCAGACATGGACCAGGTGAGTAGATGCATATCTACGGGGGGAAGTCGGGTGGATGGCGTTTAGCACCCCCGCAACGTAGAATAGGAATAGTACTTATTGACATTAGGAAACCAGACATGACCCTAGTAGGACCCTAGTATTGACCCTAGGCTGGACTAGACTGATTTAGGAAAACCATATCAGAGGATGAGTACCTTGGAAGAGGTTCGTAGGTTTCAGATAGAACACACCCACGCACACACTGAAACTCGACATGGGGTACGTGTATGTGTATATATATAGAACTAGGTATAGGTATATACATATATATACAACACGTATAGGTGATTCATTGATGTGATATGATATCCGAGGTATGATGAAACAGTATAACTGGGCTTGATGCCGTGATTCTTGACTATACAGTCGTAATAAAGTGTTAGCGGATCATTAGAGAATGAGATAATGAACATGAATATATAAATTATAAAGAGTGGTGGTGATATTGATGTACATGGGACGCTAGAATAGTACTCGGACTGTAACTTGTGACTGAACACGATATGATATAGGTATAACTTGATTACGACATTATATTGGTGTGACCTGATGCCGATATCATATAAGTGTGACCTAGTCACAATATGATACATATGACATGATATTTCTGAGGATAAACTAATGATGCTTATCATGATGGCAATAATATATGATTGAGGTATGCGATCACAGTTTAGCACCTTGATCATGAGATGTGTTGATGATGACATTATACGAATGAAGAGACACCTAGGAGATACTTGACCGTACCCCGATATTGGGATGCCGTACGATGGATGTTACCGTACGAGGCTTAGATTTGATGATCGATCCGCACTCTTGATTCGAGGAAGCCGTACTACGTACGTGACGTTATGGAGGCAGGATCGCCGACTATTAGAGATATTGATTTAGACCTTAGGTAGACTCTAGTTTATTAGGTTTAGTTCCTTAGGATGTTAGATGGACACTGGTTTAGGTTCGACTCACATAGTGGTAGTTGTACTCGTATCTCGCAGAGGAGTGGATAATGCACACTTGTATTTACATTCATACTATAATCATCATGGTGCATGTTCTTTTATATGTTGCTATAATCAATATAAACTTTACCTGTTAGGACACCAGCACCATTACCGATGATGCACATATTCTACGCACATTTATTTGCCGGCTCACACACATCATCATCGGTAATTGCTATGTCACGTACACTTTAGATCATATTATCTTTTATTGATAGAATCAGTTAACAACTAAACCGATATAATATTGTGATCACTCTCTGATGTTAGTATAAGACATGATATTCATTACTTAGACATTCATGCATTCATATTTTCATGTTATCATGCAGTATTATGGGCATATGCCGACACTTATCATATAGTTACTCATGAATTTGAGATTTGGATTTCTATGAGATTTCTGGATTTTTGGGGAAAACCGCAAAAATATATAAAAACTTCTCTCTCTCTCCTCTTCTCTTTTTAAAATAAGATGCGGTTTTCTCGTGATGTATGTGTCGTCCACCATGAGTATTTCATGTTTTCTGTTGGATTTCGAGACCCGATTCGAGGAGTGGATGAACCGTCTCGGGTACATGGTGGGCCCGGTATGGTACCCCGGGGCAAGAAGATCGAGTTGTAGACGATGAGCCTGGCAGGGGAAGGCTACCTACCGGTGATGTCTGGCGCGGCGGATATCCGGAGGATACCGACCGTTGTCGTGAGATTTGATGATATGGGCCGATCCGGACTGACGGAGCCCGAGATATTGAGACTTGAGATTACATGTGTTGTGTCGATGTTTGACACGGATTTCCATGGATTTCATTATTGAGATTTCAGATTTCTTATACATATATATCTGGATTTCAGGATTTGTTACTGTACATTCATGGTGCATGCATTTCATTCATATGACATAGTATTATATGAAGTACTGACACGACACGGAGTAGTTGCACTTACACGTAGTATTACCCTGCTATTACTAGATGTTTGGGATATAGTAGTGTATTATTATGACCTAGGATAGCGTTGTGCATTCGATTTCTTTTCGTAGATGTCTTCTACTCACGAGTTGGCAACTCACCCCCGTTGTTCCAAATTCTTTACAGGTTCGATGTACAGGTTTCCGTGGCAGCTTGTTGGCACATCTTTTCTTCCGGGTGATTTGCACGGTAGGTTGGTTCACTTGTATCCGAACCACCATTGTACTTTTATTCACTCATTTGTATCTAGTAAGCTCCATCAACCATATTTGTATTACTTGATAAGTTATTGGACCAGTCTTTTATTTCGACCTTAGAGTCGCGCATGTATTATTCTGATCTGGTGGTTTTGTTTTCTTTTGAGTTTTGAGCCTCGCCCTTTGGCGTTGTATATTATTGTGTTTGTTGTGGTTGTTTCCGCCTGTTGGCGTTGAGCTAGCACCCGTTTGGGGATGCTTTTTATTGTTTATTCATATTATACTTATTGTACCCGTTTGGGGGCCAGTTTTTACAGAGGAGACTCTGCCGAAATTTTTGGTAAAATTTGCTGATGTTTTTATACTTGTTTTCTTTTCTTTTCTTCTTTTTCTTCTTTTATGGTTTAGATCTCTGGGCTTCGGCTTACTTAGGTCACGTGGCGCCTCTAGACGCTTCGTAACCTAAGTGCCGGTCACGTTCCGTACTTTCGGGTCGTGACAAAGTTGGTATCAGAGCGCTAGGTTTAACCCTGTATAAGTCTAGGTGACCCTTGGTTGATGGAGTAGGCGATTTAGGTAGAGTAATGTACCGTGGGTATGGTCCGCGGCATACTTACGATGCGCTACTCTGCTTAAGGAGCCTTAGGATGTACATTTGTTTGCACCGTATTTCATTCGTTCCTTGATCTATCTTCGTCGATGTCGGAGGGTGGTTCTGTTACCACGAGCGCACGGGCAGAAGAAGCTGCGGCTCGAATGCGATAACCATTAGAGTATTGGTTATTCTTGAGGATTGAAGCATTGCTTAACATGCAGACGAAGGGTATTGACATGCCGTCCGGATGAAGTTAAAAGGTTCGAACGATTATCAGAAAACCATTTTCCTAAGTTTAAGGTATTCGGAAGAACATGCAGGTATTTCGATGGACCCTCTAGAAGAATGAAACCCTAACTCGACATAATGACCACGAGAACGCCCTTGAACCTTAGGGTTTACGGCAGTTCCGCTGTGCCATTAGTGAGGCTTGGGTTTTCCCTTCTACAGCTGGATCATCGATGCTGGGGTATGTACCGGATATTTTTAAACTGTACTTGAGTGTTGAGCTCTCGGGGATTTATGGGATTTTGATGGATCGATCGAAAAGTTTAATGTAGTCCGGATATCAAGTGAAGGGATCGACGGTGTGGGAGACTCTAGACATGAGTATTGCCGTTGGTAGCGCAGTCAGCACACCTATGAAAGAACGAGTTCGAAGCAGTCGACATCAGAGGAAAGAGGCGCACATTGACGATAGTGTTTACGATGGTGATTTAGTGATTTGAATTTCATATTTTTCGTTGATTGGATTTTTGTATTTTGAGGACTTTGTTCTACGATTGGAATTTCCTGTGTGTACCTTCATTCTATCTGTGTTTCATATATCGGTTGTATTGATGTGGTTTAGTACGCACCCAGTACACTTGATTTGGTTTTATATATTTTGAGATTTTTGATTTGATTTCGTGCATATGGGTTACACATGATTTTGATATATGCTTCGACCTAGTTTTTATCCATTTTCGTACTGTGATTCGAGTCTGATATTCGATGTATGTTTTCGTGCTCCATGTGCACCTGATTAGGATTCTTGCGCATACTTGGCGCACTTGATGCGATTTTGTGCACACCAGATGCACTAAATCGGGGTTTTGTGCAGATTAGATGCACCTGATTTTGAGTCGTGCACGCCCGTTGCACTTGACAGATGTTCTTGGTGCACACCTGTTGCACTTTGTTTTGTTTTGTGGGTATTCATGGTTTCTGCATTTGGTTTCGATTTCAGTGCGCACCGGACGCACATGACATTTTATTGATGTGATTGGGATTGATTTCAGTTTGAGCAGTATATTTTCATAATCATTATTATTTGATTTAGTAACCTGGCAGGACGTGTATGTTAAATAAAAGATATATATATATAGCATTTTTTTAATTTAAACGTCCGCTACTTAGACCGTGATACGTGCATTGCACGGCGATTTTCAAGAAGGAGTTTTTGTATGCTGCTTTATTATGATGATTCGGCGATTTTACTAGGATGCGAACTATATATAAGTTATAGATTGATGTATATTATGTTGGTTTTCATATTGGGTTTTGATAATTTATTCTCGCCATAACTCCGAAGATTGCGTTATGCTTGACGGAGTTGATTTTTGTTATATATTGACGATTTCGGAGCCCCGACGATTTGAGTGTTTTGCTAAATGTTTTAGTATTTGGAGGGGGAATTTTAATTTAAATTCGGGGACCGAATTTCTTAAAGGGGGAAGATTGTAACATTTTAAAAATAATTAAACAAATAATTAAATGAATAAAATTGTTTAAGTGAATTTTATGATTTTCGGTAAAGCAAAATGTATTTTTCGTAAAACCAAACCACAATTTTTTTTTCATTATAGATTCAAAAATACCTATTTAATTATGTAATTACTAGTAAATAGTGTTTATTTAGCCACTTATAAATTTTTAGTTTAATTAAAAAAATTTCCTAAATTAATTATTTTAAATATTAACATAAGCTTTATTTTTACACTAAATTAGTGTAAATTACAAATTTAAATGGTTTTAATTTGTAAAAATGAACCATGGTATGTTAGAATTTAGTATGTATCATGCAAAAATTATTTGCAAATTTTTGCTATTTTCTAGAGTTTTCTTGAGTTGCTATAGTGAAGGAATAAATAAATAAATAATTAAAACCATGAAAAGACTTTAAATGATGATTCTTTCTTGAAACTTCCACACTTTTCTTCACTCTTTTCTCTTTCTCCCTCTCCATGGCCGGCCACAACTCAACCATGGCAGCCCCCCACATTTCCCACTTCATTTTTTTTCAAAATTCATCAAAAATACTTCAAAAATCCAATTAAAATTCCACAAAATCCTAATTATTTCATACCCTTTATTCTCTACTCTTCTTTACATGGATTTTGGAGTGGGAAAGCATGTATTTTTGAGGCTCATTTTCAAGTTTGGACATGAGGTTGTGGAGGTATAAATTCTTCTCTTTTGTTTTATTTCTATTAGATATTTCTTTTAAAGCATAATTAGATTAATTAGATTAATTCTAGTTGCAAATTCTAAAATTCAAGTTAGGGTTTGAAAATTCAAGAGGTGGTTTTTGTTAATTAATTAGGGTTATAATAGCTAGTTTAACATCTTTTAGAGTGGAAAATTCTTGCATGGTGGTGGTATAATAAATTGTTTATCGAAATTGCTTTAATTAAACTATTTAGCTAACTAGATTTTTCTAAAATGTGTTGTGGGTAAAATAAAATTCTTATTAAGGGTGTTATCATTAGATGGTAATTTTAGTGAGAATATTAGCATATTAGTTGAATGAAAAACTTAGTTTGATCACTAGATTACTTTGATAATTGGAAAAATAGTAATAAAATGCTATTATTTTGCAAACTAAATTTAAGGAATTTCTAAATAAATGCGATTAAAAATATAATATTGGTTTGATTATATCATTATCATCATAAATTGTGGTTTAAGTCATTAGTTTATGCAAAATCATGTTTTGAGGTGGAATTGTGGTATTTTGCTTGAAAAATGTTAAAATTGTTAAAAAGTTGCAAACTAGAAATTTCAAATAAATGCAAAATTGTGTAATAAAAATATAGTAATGGTTTGTATAGTCTAGTAATGCTATTTAATGAGTTTTATGACCATTAGTTTCATTTAAATGTCAAGTTTTGATGAAAAACGGTAAATTGGCAATTTCGGTTTTTACGAAATTTGGCGGTTTGATGGATTTTAGGGTTTCGATGGATTTAATCGTGTTTTATGGTATAAGTAATGTGTTTTAAAACTACAAGTTGTTTGATGATGTTATCCCGATCCATCGGAGTTTGTACGCCGATATCGAGCGGTATTTGGTTCTTTTGCGTGGATGGGACATAGGTTTTAACCTGTGCTTGTTCCTTGTATCGTTTGACTTTTGTATGTGATTCGGTTTACGATGCTATTTATATGTTTGCGTCTAGGTACCCCCACGTGGACTGCGGGCGATGAAGAGGAGGATGGCGACACTGTCTTCGGCAGACATGGACCAGGTGAGTAGATGCATATCTACGGGGGGAAGTCGGGTGGATGGCGTTTAGCACCCCCGCAACGTAGAATAGGAATAGTACTTATTGACATTAGGAAACCAGACGTGACCCTAGTAGGACCCTAGTATTGACCCTAGGCTGGACTAGACTGATTTAGGAAAACCATATCAGAGGATGAGTACCTTGGAAGAGGTTCGTAGGTTTCAGATAGAACACACCCACGCACACACTGAAACTCGACATGGGATACGTGTATGTGTATATATATAGAACTAGGTATAGGTATATACATATATATACAACACGTATAGGTGATTCATTGATGTGATATGATATCCGAGGTATGATGAAACAGTATAACTGGGCTTGATGCCGTGATTCTTGACTATACAGTCGTAATAAAGTGTTAGCGGATCATTAGTGAATGAGATAATGAACATGAATATATAAATTATAAAGAGTGGTGGTGATATTGATGTACATGGGACGCTAGAATAGTACTCGGACTGTAACTTGTGACTGAACACGATATGATATAGGTATAACTTGATTACGACATTATATTGGTGTGACCTGATGCCGATATCATATAAGTATGACCTAGTCACAATATGATACATATGACATGATATTTCTGAGGATAAACTAATGATGCTTATCATGATGGCAATGATATATGATTGAGGTATGCGATCACAGTTTAGCACCTTGATCATGAGATGTGTTGATGATGACATTATACGAATGAAGAGACACCTAGGAGATACTTGACCGTACCCCGATATTGGGATGCCGTACGATGGATGTTACCGTACGAGGCTTAGATTTGATGATCGATCCGCACTCTTGATTCGAGGAAGCCATACTACGTACGTGACGTTATGGAGGCAGGATCGCCGACTATTAGAGATATTGATTTAGACCTTAGGTAGACACTAGTTTCTTACTGACTAGTCTATTAGGTTTAGTTCCTTAGGATGTTAGATGGACACTGGTTTAGGTTCGACTCACATAGTGGTAGTTGTACTCGTATCTCGCAGAGGAGTGGATAATGCACACTTGTATTTACATTCATACTATAATCATCATGGTGCATGTTCTTTTATATGTTGCTATAATCAATATAAACTTTACCTGTTAGGACACCAGCACCATTACCGATGATGCGCATATTCCACGCACACTTATTTGCCGGCTCACACACATCATCATCGGTAATTGCTATGTCACGTACACTTTAGATCATATTATCTTTTATTGATAGAATCAGTTAACAACTAAACCGATATAATATTGTGATCACTCTCTGATGTTAGTATAAGACATGATATTCATTACTTAGACATTCATGCATTCATATTTTCATGTTATCATGCAGTATTATGGGCATATGCCGACACTTATCATATAGTTACTCGTGATTTTGAGATTTGGATTTCTACGAGATTTCTGGATTTTTGGGGAAAACCGCAAAAATATATAAAAACTTCTCTCTCTCTCCTCTTCTCTTTTTAAAATAAGATGCGGTTTTCTCGTGATGTATGTGTCGTCCACCATGAGTATTTCATGTTTTCTGTTGGATTTCGAGACCCGATTCGAGGAGTGGATGAACCGTCTTGGGTACATGGTGGGCCCGGTATGGTACCCCGGGGCAAGAAGATCGAGTTGTAGACGATGAGCCTGGCAGGGGAAGGCTACCTACCGGTGATGTCTGGCGCGGCGGATATCCGGAGGATACCGACCGTTGTCGTGAGATTTGATGATATGGGCCGATCCGGACTGACGGAGCCCGAGATATTGAGACTTGAGATTACATGTGTTGTGTCGATGTTTGACACGGATTTCCATGGATTTCATTATTGAGATTTCAGATTTCTTATACATATATATCTGGATTTCAGGATTTGTTACTGTACATTCATGGTGCATGCATTTCATTCATATGACATAGTATTATATGAAGTACTGACACGACACGGAGTAGTTGCACTTACACGTAGTATTACCCTGCTATTACTAGATGTTTGGGATATAGTAGTGTATTATTATGACCTAGGATAGCGTTGTGCATTCGATTTCTTTTCGTAGATGTCTTCTACTCACGAGTTGGCAACTCACCCCCGTTGTGCCAAATTCTTTACAGGTTCGATGTACAGGTTTCCGTGGCAGCTTGTTGGCACATCTTTTCTTCCGGGTGATTTGCACGGTAGGTTGGTTCACTTGTATCCGAACCACCATTGTACTTTTATTCACTCATTTGTATCTAGTAAGCTCCATCAACCATATTTGTATTACTTGATAAGTTATTGGACCAGTCTTTTATTTCGACCTTAGAGTCGCGCATGTATTATTCTGATCTGGTGGTTTTGTTTTCTTTTGAGTTTTGAGCCTCGCCCTTTGGCGTTGTATATTATTGTGTTTGTTGTGGTCGTTTCCGCCTGTTGGCGTTGAGCTAGCACCCGTTTGGGGATGCTTTTTATTGTTTATTCATATTATACTTATTGTACCCGTTTGGGGGCCAGTTTTTACAGAGGAGATTCTGCCGAAATTTTTGGTAAAATTTGCTGATGTTTTTATACTTGTTTTCTTTTCTTTTCTTCTTTTTCTTCTTTTATGGTTTAGATCTCTGGGCTTCGGCTTACTTAGGTCACGTGGCGCCTCTAGACGCTTCGTAACCTAAGTGCCGGTCACGTTCCGTACTTTCAGGTCGTGACAAAACTAGAGTTAGGGTTTGGTTAGGTTAAGAATATGGATCAACCAAAATATCTTAACCAAGACAAAAGAGAATCCTTCTAGAATGAACAAGAAGGAGCTAACCGTAATCAAACCCTAATCCCTTTTTATCATCCTTAAACATGTTTCATAATAAATCATATCATGTCACAATAATATATATCACATATATATGATATATTTGCAACAAAAGAAAATAATACAATTAAAATATATCGCATATATATCAATGTATTAATCCGGTGAGAATATGAAATAATAAAGCGAGCCAATATTAGATAATGTAATACAATATATCATATATATCATTATACATTTAATCATCGAATCAACACTTGATCCGACGATCCGGCTATATCGACTATAACTGACTAATATATCATGTACCGATTCATCGAATCAACACATGATTCGATGTCCCGGTTCATATCAAAATATCACGAGAATATAATACGGTATCTTATATCGCATTATCCTCGGTCCTGCACATATCATATATGTGCCTCTAATCCGTTTTGCCTGAGCCGAGAAAACTCTGCGTAGGACTCTAAAGAATCGTCAACACGCCGGTAGCAGGTGATGATCATATCAAACACCCACAAGCTGCAAGCGGTCAGCTAAACGTAACAGCCACCTAGGTATTGAGTGATCAGAAGATCAACAAGCTAGCCTGTCTCCAACAAGCTAGCCTGTCTGTTCTCCTGTGAATCCAACCAGTAACACTCTCGTACAGTCCAGTCTGTTCGTCTGATATGTCGCATATCAAGTCTAGGGGTGGTATACGTCAGACCCCAGTAACCGATAAGTCGGGTCGATGTGAGGCTCATAACAGGTCGAGAAACTACTAGTAACACTTACCAGTATATCTCTATATCAGCCCTGGCCAGAGACTTCCAGTTATAGCCAATCGAACACAGCACAACATCAACTCCCTATACCGGGAGAGACGAATCCCCTCCTATTGCTCATTGCCTCCATTTGATTCGGGACTGTACCCAAAAGCCACCGTTTTGCACGCCCTCTTGGACGTGGTAAGGTGGAAATCAAAACACAGTGGGAATCACACAAGACTCTATGACGATCTAGGGTCTACAGAATACCCTGTACCAGTGTCACCGGAGAACTGCCATCTGACGTGTGGTATATCACCATCTGGGGGAGTTCTCGGCGAGTCCGTCCAGTGTACCCAGTCTCCACTGAGCACCCGTACACCATCTCTGATGTCAAACACCGATGGATATGGGATCATCCATCGCCCATCATATGGGTCAAGATGCGTATACGCTAGTCTACTCTGGTGTATCGATGCCCTGTCTTGATATACCCTCGACTAGGAACAGTTATAGGATGTACTCATCGACTACTATGGCCCCACTAGTATGATCTCATCATAGTCGCAGTAGTTGAGTACAGATCCTAAGGGCTTTATCAATATGTGAGAGTAAGACAGTAAACCAATTAAAGTCAACATGTTAAGATAAAGTGAAACCAAATAGCATACTATCATGACGAGCAAGAAAGTCCTCTCTCTATATATCCAATCATCCATCATAATATACATCATATGTACAACAATGGCCTCTAGGGCATATACATAACTAACAATCTCCCACTTGCACTAAGGCCAGCTGCTGTAGTATTTCATACCTAGCATCCCGAATAATCTCTCAAACTGTATCTGGGGAATGGCCTTCGTGAGTGGATCCGCAGTGTTATCCTTCGTATCTACTCTCCTGACCTCGATCTCCCGGCGATCAACTATCTCCCTGCTCAAGTGATACCGCCTCAGAATATGTCTGGACTTCTGATGGGACCTGGGTTCCTTGGCCAAAGCCACAGCTCCATTGTTATCGCAATACAGAGGTATTAGATGTTCAATGGATGGAACCACACCAAGTTCAGTGATGAACTTCTTCATCCAGACAGCCTCTTTGGCAGCATCGTTTGCAGCGATATATTCAGCCTCCATCGTCGAGTCTGCAACGGTATCCTGTTTGGAAATCTTCCAACATACCACGCCTCCATTGAGGGTAAAGACAAATCCCGAGTGCGACTTTGAGTCGTCCTTATCACTTTGGAAGCTGGAATCGGTAAAGGACTCCACCCGGAGTTCTCCGTTACCATACACCAAGAACATGTCTCTAGTCCTTCGCAAGTACTTGAGAATGTTCTTCACAGCTGTCCAGTGACTCTCTCCAGGATCTGCTTGATACCGACTCACTACACTTAGTGAGTATGCAACATCAGGTCTGGTACATAGCATCGCATACATGATAGAGCCTACTCCCGAAGCATAGGGTATCCCTTGCATGCGAGCTCTCTCCAAATCAGTCTTGGGAGACATCTCTTTGGAGAGAGTGAGTCCAGAGATCATGGGTTGGTTCCCACGCTTGGATTCTTCCATACTAAACTTCTTTAGTATGGTGTCAATGTACCTGGATTGGGCAATCCCAGTATCCATTTGGATCTATCTCTATAGATCCTAATCCCCAATATGCAGGAGGCATCACCTAGATCTTTCATTGAGAATCATTGTGATAGAAGAGCTTGACTGATTGCAGCATAGGAATATAATTTCCTATCAAGAGTATGTCATCGACGTACAATACGAGGAAGACAACCTTACTCTCTGCCACCTTCTTATAGATACAAGGTTCATCTATATTTTTGATGAAGTCAAACTCTTTGACTACAACATCAAAACAGATGTTCCAACTCCGCTATGCTTGCTTCAACCCATAAATGGATTTAAGCAGCTTGCATACCTTTCCGCTGCTCCCACTATCTACGAAGCCCTCTGGCTCAGTCATGTACACACACTCTTCTAAATCACCATTTAGAAAGGCGGTCTTAACATCCATTTTCCAGATTTCGTAGTCATGGTATGCAGCAATGGCAAGTAAGATCCGGATGGACTTAAGCATAGCCACTGGAGAATTGGTTTCGTCATAATCCACACCTGGTCGTTGACGAAAACCCTTTGCTACAAGTCTAGCTTTGAAAGTCTCAACTTTTCCATCTACACCAAATTTCTTTTTAAAAATCCACTTGCTCCCAATGAGTTTTACCCCTTCAGGAGCATTTTCCAAAATCCATACTTTATTGGTGTACATGGATTCCATCTCAGATCGCATTGCATCCAGCCATTTCACAGAGTCACCACTCGTGATGGCCTGCTCGAAACTAGTCGGGTCATCATCTTCCATGATGCAATCCTCGCTTCCACCATCAATGAGAAAACCGTAGTATCTCTCAGGTGGACAAGAAACCCTACTATATCGCCGGAGAGGCTGGGGTTCGTCGGGTACTACTGAATCTTCTGGTTCCAATAAATCATCTGTTGTGGTTTGTGGTGCTGGAACCTCTTCCAGCTCTACCCCTTTGCCACTAATTTCTTTTGCAAGAAATTCCTTTTCCAAAAAGGTGGCATGTTGAGCAACAAACACTTTTTGTTCCGCAGCGTGGTAGAAAAAATATCCTTGAGAATTCTTTGGATATCCCACAAATTTGCAAAGAACTGATCGTGCCTCGAGTTTGTCCGGATTTTTTCTTTTGACATAGGCCGGACAACCCCATATCTTAACTCGTTTAAAATATGGTCTCTTCCCACTCCATATCACATATGGTATGGTAGGTACAGATTTACACGGAACTAGATTCAATATGTATATGGCTGTTTCAAACGCACCCACAGAAAGAAATAGGTAACTCAGCTTCGCTCATCATAGATCGCACCATATCTAATAGGGTCCGATTCCTTCGTTCCGATACACCGTTGTGCTGTGGTGTATAAGGAGGAGTAAGCTGAGAGAGAATCCCATTCTCTTTTAGATAATCCAGAATAACATTGCTCAAGTATTCTCCTCCTCGATCAGATTGAAGGATCTTGATACTTTTGCCCGTTTGGTTCTCTACTTCGTGTTTATATTCTCTGAATTTCTCAAAAGTTTCAGACATGTGTTTCAACAGGAACACATGCCCGTATCTAGAGAGATCGTCAGTGAATGTAATGAAGTAGGAAGAACCGTTCGTGGCAAGCGTAGACATGGGACCGCATACATCACTATGTACCAGTCCTAAGAGTTCGGTAACTCTTTCTCCGTGTCCACTAAACGGAGCTTTGGTCATTTTTCCTTTGAGACATGAATGGCAAGTATCATAAGATGAAAATTCGAATGAATTCAAATATCCATTTTTATGTAACTTTGCTAGCCGTGTCTCATTGATATGGCCAAGTCTACAATGCCACAAGAAGGATTCGTTCATTTTTGAACTTTTTCTCTTGTGTGTGTTTTGTATATTGAGGACTGTATTCTGATTTAGAATGAATATGCCATTATGTAACGAGCCTGATGCAATCAACTTTTGATCTAGGAATATGTTCATAACATTATCCTCTACTACAAAATTATATCCTTCTTTACTTAATAAAGAAACTGATATAATGTTGCACATTATGTTCGATATATAATAGCACTCATTTAGAATTAGTCTATTACGACTTGGCAATACTAGCTGATACTCGCCAACTGCTTTGGCTGCAGTACTTGCACCGTTCCCTACATGAATGGAATGATCACATTTTCCCAGTTCTCTACCTTTACGTAGCCCATGTAACAATTTACATATATGGGATCCTGATCCGGTATCTAATACCCAGGACGTAGGGTGAACTGAGAAACAGTTTTCAATAACTAACACACCTGAAGAAGATGCATGAACATGCATGTTCTTTTGGGCGGCGTGAGAATCCAGATATTCTCCTATTCTCTGTTCAGTCTTATAACTCTTATAAGAAAGAACGGGTCCAACGTTCCCCTGCTCAGTATAATAAGCGGGTTCAGTCAATACATCCATATTATTATCTTGATTATGGCCTGACATGGTCGCTACCTGGAGAGAGAGAGAAGAAAACACTTTAGCATATGCTCTTGCAAGATTAGATTGGCAATTATCTTATCTAATCTGTATGTCTCCCACTGTTTTTATCAAATCTTCCTTCAAACCCTAAAAAGTAAGATTAGCCGGGATTAATTACACCCTACAATTTCGTCAATCTTTCAGCCAGATCACTGTCGGTACTTGAGGGAGGTTCCCCGTGCTTTCGCACGGACCTAATTAAATTAAACCTCGTATTCCTAGAGGCGTAACCTCGTTAACACTTTTCTAGAAACCTACTTGATCGGCTAATTTTCCTATGTAAAACTCTCCCAGGAGTAACACTTACTCACAGTGGGTATCGGGATCCAACTATCTCATAGGAAGTATGCAATCGCATTGCAAATTTCAACACTTGAAATTCCCGATAATATTTTGCCCCTAGCAATCTATGACCTTGACTAAGTCAACAAACCATAAATCGCAAGTCAAGTTCAACCCGTACATTTGCCGACTGAATTAAACCCACACGTACGACCCTTGACTGAGTCAACAAGGTCGTGCGAATACCCTAATCCAATCGCATCTCATGTTTTAGCAGATAAACACTACTTAGCTACCGTACACTATGCCTTGAATAATTAAACAACCATAGCACGAATACTAAATAATATCTATCTGAAATGACGGAGGGCTACACAGGTTTTTCTGAAAACCTATTGCGTAATGAACTTGATATCGTCATAGAATCAAGTGAAATTTTGAAATGGAGCGTTTTTGAGGCTTTCATTAGTTTTGCTAAAGAGGTCACTCCCGGTGAAGGGATCTCGGCTTTTTCTTCATCGAATAAGGTGCAGGACATATCATATATATCACTGTGCAAAGCAAAACTCTAAAAGCAATCAAAAGACAAACCGAGTTTTGTAGCATCTGCCAGTTTCGCTAAAGAGGTCACTCCCGGTAAAGGGATCTCGGCTCATTCCTCATAGAATAAGGTGCAGGGTATATCATATATACCACTATGCAAAGCAAAACTGTAGCTACCCTTTTTATAAAGTTTTGATTCTACAACATCTTTTAGGTTTCTTTTCTTTTTATTAATCTCATTAATAAAAAAATTCCATCAGCTTATACTTCTTAAGCATCACAGATAAATACGACGTACACTTATGCCTTCCGCATTCGACTCGATAGCCCCTCGTGCACCGTTAGGTTAGGTAACTAACGACAGAGCAGGGCAGGGCTAGTGCGGGTGTAAAACATAAGTAACGTCTATATAATATATCATATATACTATATACTGTATCCATCACAATATATCAAATGATCACATCACAGATATCGCAGTAGAAACATAGATATAATGTGGGATATACTAGGACGTCCGTATTTAGTATTTATCCAACAATAAAAAATACGGATTCCACAGTCGCGATGAATAGCCAAGCCCACACCCTGGACCCCTACGAGAGCGGCAAGCAACCCTACCAATTCTGGAGTTTAGGAGACCCGGTCTCGACTCCTCGAGATGGCCTCCCACTGAACCCCAGAACCCGGTCACCTGTGCTCCCCTCCTTGGGTCCATCCTAATGCGGAAAAGTAAATAATATACAACACTGGTGGCATCAACCTCAACCCGGAAGTGCCCCAAATAAAAGAATATTGCATTACATTTGAATTTACATGAATGAAAATATAAAACTCTCATCTCACATAAAACCCCCGGCTATTCAATCGCGACAATCCTGCACATCATATCTCAGCAACACATAATATCTCATATCACCAACATAAGAAAGTATGCATACACCGATCGTCCTCGATGTATAGCAACGACAACCGGCAATATAACTACATACTACACTTACGGTCACAGAAAAGAAAGTGTAAAACTACAATATTTGGAATCCATAATCACTTTAGACATCGTAAATACGAAATATCACATACTTCGCATTT
This sequence comes from Agapanthus africanus, assembly GCA_030015575.1. Lineage (NCBI taxonomy): Eukaryota > Viridiplantae > Streptophyta > Magnoliopsida > Asparagales > Amaryllidaceae > Agapanthus > Agapanthus africanus. Next base: position 468,096,474 of record JASDDO010000014.1, on the reverse strand, counting down.
CATGACTAACTCTATGAATTCCACATATTGTATCAAATTCCAGATAAATAGACAGTATTAAACTTTTCGAACAGATAATCAAATACCCAAAATTTACTAAATTGCTCAACACTTTAGCGGAGTTCAAATAATCCGGAATGTGTCATAGTAGTAGCGATCCAGCCGTAGAAGGGTCAAGCCAACGCCTCACATGTGGCACGTCGTACTGCCCCAAACCCGAAAGTTCAAAAGGCAGTTCAAGACGGTCACATAATCGAGTTAAGCTTTGTTGACTTCTAGAGGGTCCACCACAAAACTTGAACGCATTTGCGAAAGATTTAAACTCGAGAAAAGATTCAACACTTGAAAATTTTTCGTGTCGGGAAAAATTGAGTTAATGATATCCATTCGAACATTTTAACAGATTCTAAATATCCGGAAATAATAACGAATTCAAATTTTCTGATCGAATCTACGATTACAAAATAAACCCCAGAACACTCAACCCTTGAGCCAAAATAAAAATACCAGAAACTGTATAAGAATCAAAAACAAAAATTACTGTGAAATTAAAATTGTCCCATCAAGCAGTACTGCCGCGGAACCGCGGCCCAAGCAGGGTACGGCCGCGATTCCGCGGTCGTTTGTACGGATCGATGGCTCGTATTTCACTGTTATTCTTATTTTTGTCTGAGGTATTTTTGAGGAATTTTTAATTCAGAAAAAATCGCATTTTTGAAAAATATCCAGAGAGGGGTTCATTTTCGTCGGTTCGGGTTCGATCGGAGTTTTAACTTCGTAAACACGTCGCCTAATACTCTAGCTAGTCTCTGATACCACTGTAGGGTTCCTTGGCACTCTTGTGAAGGTTCATAAAGCATCAATCATTCCCAAATAGAATTTTAGATGTGCCGAACAACCCAAAGACGGGATCTTTGCTAGATTATTAGGGTTTAACATGCAAGATAACATCTTTAAACCTAAGTGTGAGGGATTACAACCTTTGTAGTCCGCTCCTTCGCTTCACAAGCTCCAAGTAGAAGTACCTTCGCCGCGATCCATCATCTCCCGAACTCAAGAGAGGCTCCACGACTCGAACGATCCATGATAGCTTGTCGTATTCCTTTTCTCCGATGATCTACGTCGAAGTTGCAATAGCTCAAGCTTTCTCTCAATCTAATGAGGTGAACACCCTAATCTAATGGTCTAGATTAGTTGAGGATGATGGAGTAGTATTTATCCTTTCTTTTTATATCATTTTCTCACAATAACTCATCACAAAAGAAAACTCAAGTGAACTCTCTCTCAAACTCAAAAGAGAAGAAGATGAAGAATGAAAAGAATAATCCTTTTGTGATGAATAGTAGATTAGAGTATATGATTGATTATGGAACCATGGTCAAGGATGAGAGGCTAAAACTTTTTAGAGAATAAACTAGAGTTAGGGTTTGGTTAGGTTAAGGATAAGGATCAACCAAAATATCTTAACCAAGACAAAAGAGAATCCTTCTAGAATGAACAAGAAGGAGCTAACCCTAATCAAACCTGGGTGAACACCCTAATCTAATGGGCAAGATTAGATGAGGATGATGGAGTAGTATTTATACTTTCTTTTTATATCATTTTCTCACAATAACCCATCACAAAAGAAAACTTAAGTGAACTCTCTCTCAAACTCAAGAGAGAAGAAGATGAAGAATGAAAAGAATAATCCTTTTGTGATGAATAGTAGAATAGAATATATGATTGATTATGGAACCATGGTCAAGGATGAGAGGCTAAAACTTTGTAGAGAATAAACTAGAGTTAGGGTTTGGTTAGGTTAAGGATAAGGATCAACCAAAATATCTTAACCAAGACAAAAAAGAATCCATCTAGAATGAATAAGAAGGAGCTAACCCTAATCAAACCCTAATCCCATTTTATCATCCTTAAACATGTTTCATAATAAATCATATCATGTAACAATAATATATATCACACATATATTATATATTTGCAACAAAAGAAAATAATACAATTAACATATATCGCATATATTTCAATGTATTAATCCGTTGAGAAAATGAAATAATAAAGCGAGCCAATATTAGATAATGTAATACAATATATCATATATATCATTATACATTAAATCATCGAATCAACACTTGATCCGACGATCCGGCTATATCGAATATAACCGACTAATATATCATGTACCGATTCATCGAATCAACACTTGATTCGATGTCCCGGTTCATATCTCAATATCGCGAGAATATAATACGGTATCTCATATTGCATTATCCTCGATCCTGCACATATCACATATGTGCCTCTACTCCGTTTTGCCTGAGCCAAGAAACCTCTGTGTAGGACTCTAAAGAATCGTCAATACGCCGGTAGCAGGTGATGATCATATCAAACACCCACAAGCTGCAAGCGGTCAGCTAAACGTAACAGCCACCCAGGTATTGAGCGATCAGAAGATCAACAAGCTAGCCTGTCCGTTCTCCTATGAATCCAATCAGTAACACTCCCGTACAGTCCGGTCTGTTCGTCTGATATGTCGCATATCAAGTCTAGGGGCGGTATACGTCAGACCCCAGTAACCGATAAGTCGTGTCGATGTGAGGCTCATAACAGGTCGAGAAACTACTAGTAACACTTACCAGTATATCTCTATATCAGCCCTGGCCAGGGACTTCCAGTTATACCCAATCGAACACAGCACAACATCAACTCCCTATACCGGGAGAGACGAATCCCCTCCTATCGCTCATTGCCTCCATGTGATTAGGGACTGTACACAAAAGCCACCGCTTTGCACGCCCTCTTAGACGTGGTAAGGTAGAAATCAAAGCACAGTGGGAATCACACAAGACTCTATGACGATCTCGGGTTTACAGACTACCCTGTACCAGTGTCACCGGAGAACTGCCATATGACGTGTGGTATATCACCATCTGGGAGTTATCGGCGAGTCCGTCCAGTGTACCCAGTCTCCACTGAGCACCCGTACACCATCTCTGATGTCAAACACCGATGGATATGGGATCATCCATCGCCCATCATGTAGGGTTGATAAGGACACGCACAAGGGTCTACGAGGCATCAACCATGCCCGATTAAAATTTTAGCCGTGCCGAAGAACCCGAAGCCGGATCTTTAAACTAGGTTTTAAGCGAAAACGAACACGTTAAACGCTTTAACACTAAGTGAGAGGGATTACAACCTTTGTAGATCCGGTCCTTCACTTCTTAAGCTCCGTGTTGAGGTCCCTTCGCTGCGATCATCGTGTTGTGGACTCTCGAGAGGCTTGACGAAGAGAATGATGCAACCTTTGCTTCCGATCTTCGATACTAAGATGATCTCCCTTGAAGTTTCATTAACAGAAGCTAACACTCATAATATGAAGTGAACACCCTCATCTAAATGGCAAGGACAGTTGAGGATGATGAAGTAGGATTTTTGCTCTCATTTATAATCTTTCTCTCACACATTTTCATCACAAAAGAAAGCTTTTTCATGAAAAAGCTCAAGCATGAAGAAGAAGAATGAATAAGATAACCTTAATCCTTTTGTGATGAATAATGAATTATTGTAGCGGTTACAAATCTAACCAAGGGTTAAGCATGAGGGAGTTAACCCTTGTAGAGAGTTAACTAGGGTTAATGGTTTGGATTGGGTTAACATAATATCTCACAAAAATATCAAGCAACCACAAAGTCAATGCTTCATGAAGCTTCATGGAAGCTTCATGCAGAAGCTAACCCTAATCCAAACCCTAACCAAGTTTTAACCCTAATCCAATGTTAAATTTGTAACCCTAACATGTTACAATATTATATATCACATATACAATATATTTTGTAACGATAGAAAATAATACAATTAACATATATCGCATATATATCAATGTATTATCCCGTGAGAAAATGAATCTTTTAGTGAGATAATATTAGTTAATGTAATTTAATATATCATATATATTATTATATATTAAATTATCGAATCAACACTTGATCCGACAATCCGGCTATATCGCATTTAACCGACTAATATGATGACCCGGCTATATCACATATACCCGGCCGATATCTCATATCGAGAGAATCCAATACGGTATCATATACCGTATTATCCTCGGTCCCGCACATATCCAAGAAACCTCTGTGTAGGACTTTAAAGAATCGCCAATACGTCAGCTAAACGTAACAGCCACCCAGGTATTGAGCGCTCATAAGATCAACAAGCAAGCCTGTACATTCTCCTGTGAATCCAAACAGTAACACTCCCGTACAGTCCGGTGTCGTCGTCTGATATGTCGCATATCTCGCCTAGGGGTGGTAAACGTCAGATCCCAGTAGCTCAATAAGTCGTGTCGATATGAGGTCTATAACAGTTCGAGAAACTACTGATAACACTTACCAGAAAATCTCAGCAACCCTGGCCAGGGATTTCTGGCTATAGCCAATCGAACACATCACAACATCAACTCCCTATACCGGGAGAGATGAATCCCCTCCTATCGCTCATTGCCTCCATGTGATTCGGGACTGTACCCAAAAGAAACCTTTTTGCACGCCCTCTTGGATGTGGTATGATGGAAATCAAAGCACAGTGGGAATAACACAAGACTCTATGACGATCTCGGGTCAACAGACTACTCTGTACCAGTGTCACCGGAGAACTGCCATCTGACGTGATGTATAATACCATCTGGGAGTTCTCGGCGAGTCCGTCCAGTGTACCCAGTCTCCACTGAGCACCCGTAAACCATCCTTGATGTCAAACACCGATGGATATGGGATCATCCATCGCCCATCATATGGGTCAAGATGCGTATACACTAGTCTACTCTGGTGCATCGATGCCCTGTCTCGATACACCCTCGACTAGGAACAGTTAAAGGATGTACTCGTCGACTACCATGGCCCCACTATTATGATGTCATCATAGTCCCAGTAGTCGAGTACATATCCTAAGGGCTTTATCAACATGTAACATAGAGACAATCAGAGTACATGTTAAGATAAAGTACAACCAGATAGCATACTATCATGTCGAGCAAGAAAGTCCTCCCTATGTATGTCCAAGCATCCACTATAATATGCATCGTATGTACAATAATGGCCTCTAGGGCATACATATAACTAACAATCTCCCACTTGCACTAGGGCCATCTGTTGTGGTATCACATACCCAACAATTAGCTGCGGTTGAAGTATCTCATGCTCAACCATCCTATAAATGTCTCCACAGGGAAAAAGGCCTTTGTGAGTGGATCCACGCTGTTGTCCTCTGTGTCTACTCTCCAAACCTCGATCTCCCTGGAGATCAACCATCTCCATGATCAGGTGATACTGCCTAAGAATTATATCTGGATTTCTGATGGGTTGGTAGTTCCTTGGCTAAAGCCACAACTCCATTGTCACACAATGGTAAGAACGAAGTTCATCTCATGAACCTATATATATCCAGACTGCCTCTTTGGTAGCATCCTTGGTAACGATGTATCTTGCCTTTAATCTTCTAGTATGTCACGGTATCTAGCTTGGAACACTTCCAACATACCGTCCCTCCACTGAGGGTAAAGACAATGCCTGCGACTGACATTCAGTCGTCCTTATCACCCTGGAACCTTTCCGATGATTCTCCCCAGGTTCGATTGATACCATCTTACTACAACTAATGAGAATCCTAACATCCAATTAGATCTATCTCATAGATCCAAAATCTAGGATTCAGGAGGTATCACTATGATCCTATATGGAGAATCCTTATGATAAGCGAAGATTGACCGAGCGCGGCATAGGAAACTCCTTCCCTATCAAGATTATGTCATCCACGTACTCTACGAGGATCACCACAATACTCCCTACTACCTTTTTGTATATACAAGGATCATCTACCATTTTGATGAAGTGAAACTTTTTGACTACCACATCAAAACAGATGTTCCAACTCCGCGATGCATGTTTTATCACATAAAACATCTTGTACACGTTTCCGCTGCTCCCAATGTCTACGAAGCCCTCTGGCTGTGTACTTATAGACGCTCTTTTCTAAAACATCATTTAGAAAAGTAGTCATGACACTCAACCGCTAGATATCGTAGTCATGGTATGTAGCCGTGGCAAGTAGAATCTGGATGGACTTAAGCATAGTTTTGAAAGTCTCAACTTTTCCATGTACACCAAGTAATCTTCTCAAGATATACTTGCTCCTGATGGGGATTTAACCCTTCAGATAAAGCAACTAAAGTCCATACTTTGTTGGTGTATAAGGATTCCATCTCAGATCACTAAGCATCCAGCCATTCTTATAGAGTCTCACTCCTGATGTCCAGCTCGAAACTAGTTGGGTCATCATCTCATGATGCAATCCTCGCTCCCACTGTCATAGAGAAACCGAAGTATCTCTCGGTGGGTGAGGAACCGTACAAGATCGGCGGAGAGGCTGAGGTTCGTTGGTTACTATTGAATCCTTTGGTTCTACCAAATCATCAGCTGCAGTTTGTATAGCTGGAACCATTCCAGTTCTACATAACACACCTTGCCTTGAGCTTGTCCGGATTTTGGTTTTTAGACATAGTTCGGACAACCCCAAATCTTAACAAACTTAATATATGGGCTCTTCCCTTTCCATATCACATATGAAGTGGTAGGCAACTGATTTTATTTGAACCCTATTCAATAGGTATGCAGCTTCTCAAGCGCATAACACCCAAAAGGAAATAGGAAACTTGGTAGTACTCATCATAGAGCACACCATATCATATAGGGTGCTATTGCTCCGCCCCGATACACCGACGTGTTGTGGTGTATACGGAGGAGTGATGCTGAGAGAGAATCTCATTCTCCTTTAGAATAGTCCAGGAATTCCGTGCTCAAGTATTCTCCTCCTAGATCTCACCAAAGGACATAATACTTATACCCGTTGTTGGTTCTCTACTTCTAACTTATATTCAGTGAATATCTAAAAAGCTTCGGACTTGTGTTTCAACAGGAACATATGTCTGAATCTTGAGAGATCATCAGAGAATGTAATGAAGTACAAAGAACCGGTCTTGGCATGTGTAGACAGGTGACTTTCATACATCAGCATGTATCAATCCCAAGAGTTCACTAACTCTTTCTTTGTTTCCAATAAACAGAGATGTGGTCATCTTATCTCTGTGACATGACCGACAAGTTTCACAAGACATAAATTCAAACTGATTTAAATATGCATCTAAATGTAACTTAGCTAGTCGGGTCGCATTGATATGACCTAGTCTACAATGCCTCAAGAAGGATTCGTTCATTTCTGAACTCTTCCTCTCGTGTGTGTTTTGTATACTAAGAATTGTAGTTTGATTTAGAACGTCGATGCTTTTAGATAACGTGCCTGAACCGATCAACTCTTGATATAGGAAATGTTCAAAACATTATCCAACAATACAAAATTATATCCTTTCTTTACTAATAAAGAGACTGATATGATTTTTTATATCAGGTTTGTAGGGTTCCTAGGCATACCCATGAGGTTCTACAACAGATCAAACATGCCAAAATCAAAATTTTACAAGTGCCGAGAAACCCTAATGCGAGATCGTTAACTAGAGGATAGGCGAAAATGATATAAGTTAACAACTTAACTAAGAGTGAACGAAAATACCACCTTTGTAGATCCGGTCCTCCACCTCCATAGCTCCGTGACAATGTCCCTTCGCTGCGATCATCGGATCCTGGACTTTAGCGTTGGTTTCAACGGAGAAATGGTCGGGCTAGGTCGTCGACTTCGATGCCGAAGATGATCTACGTCGAGGCAACTCAAGATAAAGCTCCACCTTCACCAAGTCATAAAACTTGTGAAGAAAACAACCTATACTACATGGCAAGTGGTAGAGGATGAAGAAATAGGAAGTGGGTTCACTTTGGATTTGGATTTCTCACTTGGAATCATCACTTAGACATTTTCAAGCAAGCTTTTCTTTTCTCCATGAAGAAGAAGAAGAAGATGAAAGAAAAAGAATTATTTCAAAAAGAAAATCCAAGTGATTCTTATCATTTTGCAACCATGGTTGAGTGTAGAGAATAAACTATGGTTTAGGTGAATGGTTAGGTTAAAGGAATGAAACAAAATGGTTACTTCTTCAAAGCTTCATGAAGCTTCAACAAAAGACAAAGCAAGCCACCATTTCATTTTCCTTTCCAAAAATAAAAGAATAAAAGAATAAATAAAACAAATATAAAACTTAACCATTAACCTAAGCATGGTTTAAAATAAACACACACCCAAGTTTGCATGCATCATCAAACATGATACAAACTAGTGCACAAAACTATATCATATATATAATGTGCACATCAAGTGAGAAAATCCATCTTTAAGTGAACAAATACTAGTTAATGTAAAGTAATATATCTAATATATAATTATACATTAAATCATTAAATCAACACTTGATTTAATGATCCGGTCATAGTGCATATAACCGACTAATATCAAGTGTATTAATGTATCGAATCAATACTTGATTCGGTATCCCGGCTATATCTCATATAACCGTCCAATGATACAAATCGCGAGAATAGAATCCAGTATCTCATACTGGTATTATTCTCGGTCCCGCACATATCTCATATGCGCTCCTATTTCGTTTCGCTTGAGCTAGGAAACCTCTGTATAGGACTCTAAAGACTCGTCAATACGCCGGTAGCAGGTGATGATCATATCAAACACCCACATGCCGCAAGCGGTCTGCTAAACGTAACGGCCACCAAGGTATTGAGCGATCAGAAGATCGACGAGCAAGCCCACTTACACTCCTGTGAATCCAACCAGTAACACTTACTGTACAGTCCGGTCTGTTCGTCTGATATGTCGCATATCTCGCCTAGGGGTGGTAAACGCCAGACCCCAATAGCTTGATAAGTCATGCCGATATAAGGTCCATAACAAGTGTGAAACTACTGATAATACTTACCACTAAGTCACAGCAACCCTGGCCAGGGATTTCCACTTATGGCCAGTCATGCATAACGCAACATCAACCCCCAATACCGGGAGAGACGAATCACCTCCTTTCGCTCATTGCCTCCATGTGAATCGGGACTGTACCCAAAAACCACCTGTTTGCACGACTCAGTAGAGCCGTGGTAGGGTGGAAATCAAAGCACAGTGGAAGACACACAAGACTCTATGACGATCTTGGGTCAACAGACTAAGCTGTACCAGTGTTACCAGAGAACTGCCATCTGACGTGAGGTATAATACCATCTGGGAGTTCTCGGCGAGTCCGTTCAGTGTACCCAGTCTCCACTGAGCACCCGCATACCATCTCTGATGTCAAACACCAATGGATATGGGATCATCCATCACCCATCACATGGGTCGAGAAGATATACGCTAGTCTACTCTGGAATATCGATGCCCCGTCTCGATATTCCCACGAGTAGGAAAAATGAAGGATGTACTCATTGACTACCCAGGCCCTACTAGTATAATCTACATCATATTCCTGGAAGTCGAGTACACATCCTAAGGGCTTTATCAACATGTAACAGAGAGACAGAAAGTATACACGTTAAGATAAAGAGCAACCAGATAGCGTACTATCATGTCGAGCAAGAAAGTCCTACCTATATATGTCCCAGCATCCACTACAATATACATCCTATGTACAGTAATGGCCTCTAGGGCATACATATAACTAACAATCTCCCACTTGCACTAGGGCCATCTGTAGCAGTGGTTGCAGTATCTCATACTCAACCATCCCATAAAAGTCTCTCTCTGGGAAAAAGCCTTTGTGAGTGGTTCCGCTGTGTTGTCCTCTGAGTCTACTCTTCAAACCTCGATCACCCTGGAGATCAACTATCTCCATGATTAGGTGATGCTGCCTCAGAATATGTCTGGGTCACTGATGGGATCGGGGTTCCTGGGCCAAAGCCACACTTCCATTGTCACACAATGGTAGGAACCTAGTTCATCTCATGAACCAATGTACACCCAAACTTCCTCTTTGGTAGTATCTTTAATAGCGATGTTACCAGCCTTTATCGTCTAGTCTGCCACGGTATCTAGCTTGGAACTCTTCCAACATACCGTCCCTCTACTGAGGGTAAAGACAATGCCTGCGAGTGACATTCAGTCGTCCTTATCACCCTGGAACTTTTCCAGTGATTCTCTCCCGGATCGATTGATACCATCTCACTACAGCTAGTGAGAATCGTAACATCCATTTAGATCTATCTCATAGATCCAAAACTCAGCATTTAGGAGGTATCACCTTTATCCTATTTGGAGAATCCTTGTGATAAGCGGAGATCGACCGATCGTAGCATAGGAAACTCCTTTCCTATCAAGAGTATGTCATCCACGTACTCAACGAGGATCATCACCATACTCCATACTACCCTTTTGTACATACAAGGTTCATCTACCATTTTGATGAAGTCAAACTCTTTGACTACCACATCAAAACAGATGTTCCAACTCCGCGATGCCTGCTTTATCCTGTAAAGCAACTTGCACATGTTTCCGCTGCTCCTACTGTTTACGAAGCCCTCTGCTGTGTACTTATAGACGTTCTCTTCTAAATCACTATTTAGAAAAGCAGTCATGGCACCCAACCACCAGATATCGTAGTCATGGTATGTTGCAATGTTAAGTAGGATCTGGATGGACTTATGCATAGTCGCTTGGAAAAGGTTTCATCATTATCCACGCTTGGTCGATGACGAAAAACTTTAACAAGTCTAGCTTAGAAAGTCTCAACTTTTCGATCTACACTAAGTAATCTTCTTAAGATATACTTGCTCCTGATGGGGATTTAACCCTTCAGATATAGCATCCAAAGTCCATACTTTGTTGGTGTACATGGATTCCATCTCAGATCTCTAAGCATCCATCCATTCTTACAGAGTCCCTACTCTCGATGGCCTACTCGAAACAAGTTGGGTCATCATCTCATGATGCAATCCTCGCTCCCAATGTCATCAAGAAACCGAAGTATCTCTCAGGCAGGTGAGGAACCCTGCTAGATCGGCTGAGAGGCTGAGGTTCGTTGGGGACTATTGAATCCTTTGGTTCTGTCAAATCAGCTGCATTTTTGTATAGCTGGAACCTTTCCAGTTCTACAGAACTGACCTTGCTTCGATCTTGTCCGGATTTTGCTTTTGACATAGGCCGGACAATCCCAAATCTTAACTTACTTAAGAGATAGATTCTTCCCATACCATATCTTATATGGAGTGGTAGGCACTGATTTGATTCGAACCCAGTTCAATAGGTATGCAACTTCTCAAGTGCACAACCCCTTAAAAGAAACAGGTAACTCAGTAATACTCATCATAGAGCACACCATATCTAATATGGTGTGATTTCTCTGCCCCGATACACCGTTGTGCTGTGGTATAATCAGAGGAGTAACACCGAGAGAGAATATCATTCTCCTTTAGAATAATCCAGGAATTCTATGCAAGAGTATTCTCCTCCCTGATCTTATCATAGGACATAATACTTATACCCAGTTTTTGGTTCTCTACTTCTAACTTATATTATGTGAATATCTCAAAAGCTTCGGACTTATGTTTCAACAGGAACATATGGCTGAATCTTGAGAGATTATTAGAGTATGTAATGAAGTATAAAGAACCGGTCTTGGCATATGTAGACATGGGACCTTACATACATCAACACGTATCAATCCCAAGAGTTTACTAACTCTTTCTCTGTTTCCAATAAACAGAGCTATGGTCATTTTATCTTTGTGACATGACTGGCAAGTTTCACAAGATGTAAATTCAAACTGATTTAAATATGCATCTAAATGTAACTTCAGCCAGTCGGGTCGCATTGATATGACCTAGTCTACAATGCCTCAAGAAGGATTCGTTCATTTCTGAACTCTTCCGCTTGTGTGTGTTCCGTATACTAAGAACTGTAGTTTGATATAGAACATCAATGCTTTTAGATAACGTGCCTGAACCGATCAACTTTTGATATAGGAAATGTTCAAAACATTATCCAACAATACAAAATTATATCCTTTCTTTACTAATAAAGAGACTGATATGATTTTGTATACCAGGTTCGGTATCTAATAGCATTTGTTCAGAATCAATGTATTGGTAATACAGGGTGACAGTGACCAACAGACTTGGCTGCAACACTTGCCCCGTTTTCTGTCTCATGAAACTTATCACCCGTTCTCAGTTCTCTGCCTTTCTTTAGCCCTATGTAACAGATTACATATCTGGGATCCTGATCCGGTATCAGATACCCAGGACAAAGAGGATACTGAGAAACAGTTCTGTATAATGAACACACCCGAAGGAGATGCATCATATGCACTTTCTTCGTTTGGGCGGCATAGGAATTCTGGTATTCCCTTATTTCCCGCTCTTTCTTATAACAATTATAAGTTGGAGCGGGACCAACGTTCCCTAGCTCAGTATAACAAGCGGGTTCGGTCAATTCATCCATATTATTATCTTGATTAAGGCGTGATATGGTCGCTACCTGGAGAGAGAGAAGAAAACACTCTGCGTGCGCTCTTGCATGATTAGATTGTTTATATATTTTATCTAATCAGGATGGCTCCCACTGTTTTTATCAAATCCTCCTTCAAACCTTAAAAGGAAAGACTAGCCGGGATTAATTACACTCTACAAGTTCGCCAATCTTTCAGCCAGGCCAGTGTCGGTACTTTGAGGGAGGTTCCCTGTGCTTTCGCACGGACCTAATTACAGTAAACCTCGTTTTCCCAGAGGCGTAACCCCGTTGACAACTTTCTAGAAACCTACTTGATCGGCTAATTGCAAAGTGCAAAACTCTCCCAGGAGTAACATTTACTCGCAGTGGGTATCGGGATCCAACTATCATATAGAAGGTATGCAATCTCATTGCAAATTTCAACACTTGAAACTCCCGATAAAGGTTTTTACCCCTAGCACCTATGACCTTAACTATGGTCAACAAATCATAAGCACTAGTCAAGTTCTACCCGTCATTTCGTGATTAATTAGACCCACCCATATGACCCTTAACTAAGGTCAACAAAGTCACGCGACTGTCCTAACTAATCGCATCATATGCGGTGTAGGAAGACATCACTTAGCTACCGTACACTGTGCCTTGACTATGGTCAACAAACACATCACGAATACTAAGTACTCTACTTTCTAAAATGACGGAGGGTTGCGAATGGTTTTTATGAAAACCTTTAACGCTTTGAACTTGATCTCGTTGCAGAATCAAATGGATTTTTTTAAATGGAGTGTTTTTTAGGCTTTTCTAGTTTTGCTAAAGGGGTCACTCCCGGTGAAGGGATCGTCGGCCCTTTCCTTATCGAATAAGGTGCAGGATATATCATATATACCGCTGTGCAAAGCAAAAACTATAGAAGCAATCAAAAGAAAAACCGAGGGTTGTAGCCTCTGCCAGTTATTGCTAAAGGAGTCACTCCCGATGAATGGATCTCGGTCCTTTCCTTATCGAATAAAGTGCAGGATGTTCTACAAGGTACACCGCGATGCAAAGCAAGAACTGTTGCTACATGTTTTATTTTTAAATTCGATTCCATAACATCTTTTAGGTTTATTTTATTTCATTAATCGCATTAATGAATTATCCCATCATCAAGTCCACCTAAACATCACATATAAATATAACGTACGCTTATGCCATACGCATTCGCCTCGATGTCCCCTCATGCACCGTTAGGTTAGATAACTAATGGCAGAGCGGGGCAGGGCTAGCGCGGGTGTAAAACATAAGTAACGTCTATATAATATATCATATATACTACATATTATATCTATCTGAACATATCACATGATCACATCACAGATAACGCAGCAGAAAATATCATATGAAATATTGGATATACTAGGACGTCCGTGTTTTTAATACGAGCCAGTATAAAACACGGATTCCACGGTCGTGACGAATAGCCAATCCCACACCCCTAGACCCCTACGAGAGCGGCAAGCAACCCTACCAATTCTACGGTTAGGAGACACGGACTCGACTCCTCGAGATGGTCTCCCACTGGACCCTAGATCCCGGTTACTTGTGCTCCCCTCCTTGGGTCTATCCTAATGCGGAAAAGTAAATAATATACAAATGGTGACATCATCCGCAACCTGGAAGTGCCCCAATAAAAGAATATTACATAGAAGTTTTTTACATGAATGAAAATGAAAAACACTCATCTCACATAAAAAAAACCCGGCTATTCAATCACGACGATCCAATATAACATATCCAGCAACACATAACATCACATGTCATCAACGTAAGTAAATATGCCCATCCCAATTGTCGTTGACATATAGCAACGAAACCGGCGATATCACATATTACACTTACGGTCACAGAAAAAAAAGTGTAAAACTACAACAGTTGGAATCCGCAAACTCTTTAGATATCGCATGCCTAATCAAACGAATCCCTTAGACATCACATGCCTAACAATTATAAACCCCGCATTTTAGTCTCATTATCGAAAACCCTTTTCAATATCAAGTCGGGCAATTCAACAAGATTCCCGATATCCAGATCGAATGCTCATCGCAAACTTTAGCAGACGGCCGCACCCCCGATTCCGTCGACGAAGTGCACCAAGGCGGAACCCCGCTGCCGCGAGCACCCGAACGGATGCTCTTTAGCGACGGGGTTCTCCTACAGTCACTTGGTCGAGGCTAAGGGGTGTAGCTGTCTATTAAGTTTATCGGCGAGTATCCGTGTAATCAACGTGATTGCGACGGACTTTTGATCACATCAAAATCCCGTGGCAACCAATCAAGTGATGCTAAACTGCTATGTTTATAACATTCAAATCTGTTATCTCATAACTACTTGTGGATTCCAAATATTGTATCACATTCCGGATAAATAGAAAATGTTAAACTTTTCGATCGAACAATCAAACACCCAAGTTTTCCCGAAACAGCTCAACACATGAAATAGGTTTAAGAACATTCACTTCATGCCACAGTACCGACGGTCCAGCCGTAGAGGGGTCAAGCCAACGCCTCACATGTGGCACGCCGTACTGCCCCTAACCCTAAGGTTCAAAGGGCAGTTCAAGACGGTCACATAATCGAGTTAAGGTTTGTTGTCTTCTAGAGGGTCCATCGCGTTACTTGCACTACTTAGAACCTCTTTAAACCACGAAAAAATCTAACATTTGGAAATTTCCCAACAGGGAAAAAATTGGGTATTTATATCCGGTCGAACTTTTTAACATATTCTAAAATTACCCGGAAAAAAACATAGACAAAATTAGATAATCCGATCGAATCTGCGAACTCCCAATACAACCCAGAAAACTCAACTCTTGAGTATAATTTAAAAATTCCCAGAAAATACAGTACTAACAGATAGGAATTACTGTGTAAAGAAAATGACAAGAAGCTCCTATATGGCAGCAGAACCGCCACACATGCCTTGCTCGTGACGCGGTTCCGTGTCCACGTGGTCGAGTTACCCTCACGTGCTTTACAGTAATTCATGAAAAAGCCTGCTGAATTTTCTGGATATTTTTAATTCACAAAAATCCCCGATTTAAAAAAATGTACAGTGAAGGATTTTGCATTAGGGTTTCGGTTCGATCGGACTTCTAACATCGTCTACACTTCGCCTAAGGCTCTAGCTAGGCTCTGATACCACTGTAGGGTTCCTAGGCACACCCATGAGGTTCTACAACAGATCAAACATGCCAAAATCAAAATTTTACAAGTGCCGAGAAACCCTAATGCGAGATCGTTACCTAGAGGATAGGCGAAAACGATATAAGTTAACAACTTAACTAAGAGTGAACGAAAATACAACCTTTGTAGATCCGGTCCTCCACCTTCATAGCTCCGTGACGATGTCCTTTCGCTGCGATCATCGGATCCTGGACTCTATCGTTGGTTTCATCGGAGAAATGGTCGGGCTAGGTCGTCGACTTCGATGCCGGAGATGATCTACGTCGAGGCAACTCAAGATCAAGCTCCACCATCACCAAGTCATAAAACATGTGAAGAAAACACCCTATACTACATGGCAAGTGGTAGAGGATGAAGAAATAGGAAGTGGGTTCACTTTGGATTTGGATTTCTCACTTGGAATCATCACTTAGACATTTTCAAGCAAGCTTTTCTTTTCTCCATGAAGAAGAAGAAGAAGATGAAAGAAAAAGAATTATTTCAAAAAGAAAATCCAAGTGATTCTTATCATTTTGCAACCATGGTTGAGTGTAGAGAATAAACTATGGTTTAGGTGAATGGTTAGGTTAAAGGAAAGAAACAAAATGGTTACTTCTTCAAAGCTTCATGAAGCTTCAACAAAAGACAAAGCAATCCACCATTTCATTTTCCTTTCCAAAAATAAAAGAATAAAAGAATAAATAAAACAAATATAAAACTTAACCATTAACCTAAACATGGTTTTAAAATAAACACATACCCAAGTTTGTATGCATCATCAAACATGATACAAACTAGTGCACAAAGCTATATCATATATACAATGTGCACATCAAGTGAGAAAATCCATCTTTAAGTGAACAAATACTAGTTAATGTAAAGTAATATATCTAATATATAATTATACATTAAATCATTATATCAACACTTGATTTAATGATCCGGTCATAGTGCATATAACCGACTAATATCAAGTTTATCAATGTATCGAATCAATACTTGATTCGGTAACCCGGCTATATCTCATATAACCGTCCAATGATACAAATCGCGAGAATAGAATCCATTATCTCATACTGGTATTATTCTCGGTCCCGCACATATCTCATATGCGCTCCTATTTCGTTTCGCTTGAGCCAGGAAACCTCTGTGTAGGACTCTGAAGACTCGTCAATACGCCGGCAGTAGGTGATGATCATATCAAACACCCACAAGCCGCAAGCGGTTTGCTAAACGTAACGGCCACCCGGGTATTGAGCGATCAGAAGATCGACGAGCAAGCCCGCTCACACTCCTGTGAATCTTACCAGTAACACTTACCGTACAGTCCGGTCTGTTCGTCTGATATGTTGCATATCTCGCCTAGGGGTGGTAAACGTCAGACCCCAATAGCTTGATAAGTCATGCCGATATAAGGTCCATAACAAGTGTGAAACTACTTATAACACTTACCAGTAAGTCACAGCAACCCTGGCCAGGGATTTCCAGTTATGGCCAGTCGTGCATAGCGCAACATCAACCCCCAATACAGGGAGAGACGAATCCCCTCCTATCGCTCATTGCCTCCATGCGAATCGGGACTGTACCCAAAAACCACCTGTTTGCACGACTCAGTACAGCCGTGGTAGGGTGGAAATCAAAGCACAGTGGGAGACGCACAAGACACTATGACGATCTCGGGTCAACAGACTAAGCTGTACCAGTGTCACCAGAGAACCGCCATCTGACGTGAGGTATAATACCATCTGGGAGTTCTCGGCGAGTCCGTTCAGTGTACCCAGTCTCCACTGAGCACCCGCAAACCATATTTGATGTCAAACACCAATGGATATGGGATCATCCATCGCCCATCACATGGGTCGAGAAGATATACGCTAGTCTACTCTGGAATATCGATGCCCCGTCTCGATATTCCCACGACTAGGAACAATAAAGGATGGACTCATTGATTACCCAGGCCCCACTAGTATGATCTACATCATATTCCTGGAAGTCGAGTACACATCATAAGCGCTTTATCAACATGTAACAGAGAGACAGGAAGTATACACGTTAAGATAAAGGGCAACCAGATAGCGTACTATCATGTCGAGCAAGAAAGTCCTACCTATATATGTCCCAGCATCGACTACAATATACATCCTATGTACAGTAATGGCCTCTAGGGCATACATAAAACTAAGAAGGTTCGGTATCTAATAACATTCGTTCAGAATCAATGTATTCTGGTAATACAGGGTGATAGTGACCAACAGACTTGGTTGCAACACTTGCACCGTTTTCTGTCTCATGAAACTTATCACCCGTTCTCAGTTCTCTACCTTTCTGTAGCCTAAATAACAGATTACATATGCGGGATCCTGATCCGGTATCACATACCCAGGACGTAAAGGATACTGAGAAACAGTTCTTTGTAATGAACACACCCGAAGATGATGCATCAACATGCACTTTCTTCGTTTGGGCGGCATGGGAAATCTGGTATCCCCAAATTTCCTGCTCTGACTTATAACAATTATAAGTTGGAGCGGGACCAACGTTCCCCAACTCAGTATAACAAGCGGGTTTGGTCAATATATCTGTTTTATTATCTTGATTAAGGCGTGACATGGTCGCTACCAGGAGAGAGAGAGAAGAAAACACTCAGCGTATGCTCTTGCAAGATTAGATTGGTTATCTAATATATCTAATCAGGATGTCTCCCACTGTTTTAATCAAATCTTCCTTCAAACCCTAAAAGGAAAGACTAGCCGGGATTAATTACACGCTATAAGTTCGCCAATCTTTCAGCCAGGCCAGTGTCGGTACTTTGAGGGAGGTTTCCCGTGCTTCCGCACGAACCTAATTAAAGTAAACCTCGTTTTCCCAGAGGCGTAACCCTGTTAACATCTTTCTGGACACCTACTTGATTGGCTAATTGTAATGTGTAAAACTCTCCCAGGAGTAACTCTTATTCGCAGCGGGTATCGGGATCCAACTATCTCATAGAAGGTATGCAATCTCATTGCAAATTTCAACACGTGAAATTCCCGATAATATTTTGCCCCTAGCATCCTATGACCTTGATAGAGGTCAATAAACCATAGGCTGCTAGTCAAGTTCAACCCGTCATTTCCTGATTGAAGTAAACCCACCCACACGACCCTTGACAGAGGTCAACAAGGTCGCACGACTATGCTAAATCAATCACATCATATGTTTATACAGATAATCACTAATCAGCTACCGCACACTACGCCTTGACAGAGGTCAACAAACGCAGCACGAATACTAAGTAGTACTTATCTAAAATGACGGAGGGCTACGACAGGTTTTTAAGAAAACCCTTTGCGTAATGAACTTGATATCGTTGTAGAATCGAGTGATTTTTAAATGGAATGTTTTTTAGGCTTTTCTAGTTTTGCTAAAGGGGTCACTCCCAGTGAAGGGATCGTCGGCCCTTTCCTCATCGAATAAGGTGCAGGATATATCACTATGCAAAGCAAGAACTATAGAAGCAATCAAAAGACAAACCGAGTTTGTAGCATCTGCTAGTTTCACTAAAGAGGTCACTCCCGGTGAAGGGATCTTGGCTCTTTCCTTATTGAATAAGGTGCTGGATGTTCTACAAGGAACACCACTATGCAAAGCAAGAACTAGAGCTACCAGTTTTTAAACAAGTTTCTACAACATCTTAGGTTTCTTTTAGTTTCATTACTCTCATTAATGAAGTCCCATTTTAATATGCTTCACAAGATCTCTTTTGAAACGAAATCTGCAATATAACATATATCTCATATATATAATATAAACATTCGTCTCAGGCAGTAATATGATCTCATCACAGAACATTGCAGCAGAAGAACATATATGAAATATTGGATATACTAGGACGTCCGTGTTTTCAATACGAGCCTGTATAAAACACAGATTCCACGGTCGCGATGAATAGCCAAACCCACTTCCCTAGACCCCTACGAGAGCGGCAAGTAACACTGCCAATTCTAGGGTTAGGAGACCCGGTCTCGACTCCTCGAGATGGTCTCCCACTGGACCCTAGAACCCGGTTACTTGTGCTCCTTACCTTGGTACTACCTAATGCGGAAAAGTAAATAATATACAATGGTGACATCAACCTCATCCCGGAAGTGCCCCAATAAAAGAATATTACATACAATTAAATTTTTACATGAATGAAAATAAAAACTCTCATCTCACATAAAACCCCCGGCTATTCAGAACACGATAATCCAATACAACATATCACAGCAACACATAATATCTCATATCATCAACGTAAGCAAGTATGCGTATCCCGATTGTCATTGATGTTTACCAACGAAGCCGGTGATACACCACATACTACGCTTACGGTCACAGAAAAGAAAGTGTAAAACTACAACAGTTGGAATCCGCAACCTCTTTAGACATCGCATGCCTAACCAAATGAATTCCTTAGACATCGCATGCCTAACAATTATAAACCACGCATTTTAGTCTCATTATGGAAAACTCTTTTCAATATCTAGTCGGGCAATTCAACAAGATTCCCGACATCCTGATCGAATGCTCGTCGCAAACTTTAGTAGACGGCCGCACCCCCAGATGCCGTCGACGAAGTGCACTAAGGCGGATTACCGCTGCCGTAAGCACCCGAACGGATGCTTTTGGCGACGGGGTTCTCCTACAGTCACATGGTCGGGGCTGTGGGGCGTGGCTGTCTGTTAAGTTTACCAACGAGTATCTGCGTATGCTACGTGATTGCGACGGACTTTTGATCGCATCAAAATTCTGTGGCAACCGATCATTTAAGACTGAAGTGCTAGATTTATAACATTCAAATTAGTTATCTCATAACTACCTGTGGATTCCAAATATTGTATCACATTCCAGATAGTCAAACTTTCCGATCGAATAATCAAACACCCAAGTTTTCCCAAATCTTTGTCAACACTTGAGGGGAGTTTAAAAACATCCATCACATGCCACAGTACCAATGGTCCAGCCGTAGAAGGGTCAAGCCAACGCCTCACATGTGGCACGCCGTACCGCCCCAAACCCTAAGGTTCAAAAGGCAGTTCAAGACGGTCACATAATCGAGTTAAGGTTTGTTGTCTTGTAGAGGGTACACCACGTTACTTGCACGACTTAGAAAGTTCTTAAACTCGAGAAAAAATAAAAAACAACTTTTGAAAAATTTTCCGACTGGGAAAAAAGTGAGTTATTGATATCCGTCCGAACTTTTTAACAGTTTCTAAAAATATCCGGAACAAACTAAACAAAGTTAAATTATTCGATCGAATCAACGAGTCCCCAATACAAGCCTAGAAAACTCAACACTTGAGTGGAATTAAAATATTCCGAGAAAAAATTAACAAGAAAGGACCTAAGAATAATTACATGAAATTACAGGGACTAAGTCCAAATTTTGGCCGCGGAACCGCCGCCAAACCCATGGTTTGGCCGGGGTTCAGCGGTCAAAATATTGACTTAGTGGAACGTACTTCACAGAAATTCTTAATTTTTCCTGCTTATTTTTCTGAGCATTTTTAATTCATAAAAAATCAACTTTTTGAAAATTGTCCAGAGAAGGGTTCGGATTAGGGTTTCGTGTTTCGATCGGAATTTAAACTTTGTTTACACTTCGCCTAAAGCTCTAGCTTGGCTCTGATACCACTGTAGGGTTGCTAAGCACACGCACAAGGGTCTACGAGGCATTAACCATGCCCGATTAAAATTTTAGCCGTGCCGAACAACCCGAAGCCGGATCTTTAAACTAGGTTTTAGGCGAAAACGAACATGTTAAATGCTTTAACACTAAGTGAGAGGGATTACAACCTTTGTAGATTCGGTCCTTCACTTCTTAAGCTCCGTGTTGAGGTCCCTTCGCTGCGATCATTGTGTTGTGGACTCTCGAGAGGCATCACGAAGAGAATGATGCAACCTTTG
Source organism: Agapanthus africanus (assembly GCA_030015575.1). NCBI lineage: Eukaryota > Viridiplantae > Streptophyta > Magnoliopsida > Asparagales > Amaryllidaceae > Agapanthus > Agapanthus africanus. The sequence goes on along the minus strand of JASDDO010000014.1, from coordinate 468,074,899 downwards.
CTTCCGATCTTCGATACTAAGATGATCTACCTTGAAATTTCATTAACACAAGCTAACACTCATAATATGATGTGAACATCCTCATCTAAACGGCACGGATAGATGAGGATGATGAAGTAGGATTTTTGCTCTCATTTATAATCTTTTTCTCACTCATTTTCATCATAAAAGAAAGCTTTTTCATGAAGAAGCTCAAGCATGAAGAAGAAGAATGAATAAGATAACCTTAATTCTTTTGTGATGAATAATGAATTATTGTAGTGGTTACAAATCTAACCAAGGGTTAAGCATGAGAGAGTTAACCCTTGTAGAGAGTTAACTAGGGTTAATGGTTTGGATTGGGTTAACATAATATCTCACAAAAATATCAAGCAACCACAAAGTCAATGCTTCATGAAGCTTCATGGAAGCTTCATGCAAAAGCTAACCCTAATCCAAACCCTAACCAAGTTTAAACCCTAATCCAATGTTAAATTTGTTACCCAAACATGTTACAATATTATATATCACATATACAATATATTTTGTAACAATAGAAAATAATACAATTAACATATATCGCATATATATCAATGTATTATCCCGTGAGAAAATGAATCTTTTAGTGAGCTAATATTAGTTAATGTAATTTAATATATCTTATATATTATTATAAATTAAATTATCGAATCAACACTTGATCCGACAATCCAGCTATATCGCATATAACCGACTGATACGATGACCCGGCTATATCACACATACCCGGCCGATATCTCATATCGCGGGAATCCAATACGGTATCATATACCACATTATCCTCGGTCCCGTACATATCACATATGTGCTCCTACTCCGTTTTGCATGAGCCAATAAACCTCTGTGTAAGACTCTAAAGAATCGTCAATACGCTGGCAGTAAGTGATGATCATATCAAACACCCATAAGCTGCAAGCGGTCAGCTAAACGTAACAGCCACCCAGGTATTGAGCGCTCAGAAGATCAACAAGCAAGCCTGTACATTCTCCGGTGAATCCAAACAGTAACACTCCCATACAGTCCGGTCTCGTCGTCTGATATGTCGCATATCTCACCTAGGGGTGGTAAACGTCAGACCCCAGTAGCTCGATAAGTCATGTCGATATGAGGTCTATAACAGTTCGAGAAACTACTGATAACACTTACCAGTAAATCTCAGCAACCCTGGCCAGGGATTTCTGGTTATAGCCAATCGAACACAGCACAACATCAACTCCCTATACCGGGAGAGACGAATCCCCTCCTATCTCTCATTGCCTCCATGTGATTGGGGACTGTACCCAAAAGTCACCTTTTTGCACGCCCTCTTGGAAGTGGTATGATGGAAATCAAAGCACAGTGGGAATCACACAAGACTCTATGACGATCTCGGGTCAACAGACTACTCTGTACCAGTGTCACCGGAGAACTGCCATCTGACGTGATGTATAATACCATCTGGGAGTTCTCGGCGAGTCCGTCCAGTGTACCCAGTCTCCACTGAGCACCCGTACACCATCCTTGATTTCAAATACCGATGGATATGGGATCATCCATCGCCCATCATATGGGTCAAGATGCGTATACGCTAGTCTACTCTGGTGCATCGATGCCCTGTCTCGATACACCCTTGACTAGGAACAGTTATAGGATGTACTCGTCGACTACCGTGGCCCCACTAGCATGATCTCATCATAGTCCCAGTAGTCGAGTACATATCCTAAGGGCATTATCAACATGTAACATAGAGACAATCAGAGTACATGTTAAGATAAAGTACAACCAGATAGCATACTATCATGTCGAGCAAGAAAGTCCTCCCTATGTATGTCCAAGCATCCACTACAATATACATCGTATGTACAGTAATGGCCTCTAGAGCATACATATAACTAACACATCATATGGGTCAAGATGCGTATACGCTAGTCTACTCTGGTGTATCGATGCCATGTCTCGATATACCCTCGACTAGGAACAGTTATAGGATGTACTCATCGACTACTATGGCCCCACTAATATGATCTCATCATAGTCGCAGTAGTCGAGTACAGATCCTAAGGACTTTATCAACATGTGAGAGTAAGACAGTAAACCAATACAAGTCAACATGTTAAGATAAAGTGAAACCAAATAGCATACTATCATGACGAGCAAGAAAGTCCTCTCTGTATATATCCAAGCATCATATGTACAACAATGGCCTCTAGGGCATATACTTAACTAACACACAATTGACTGTGAAGAGTCGATTTGAGGGTTATCTCACAATTTGTCGCTTTGGAACAGTTAAGAGCAGGTCTAGTGGAGTTAGAGGACCCAAGTCTTGGTATTGATTGTGCATTTGGGACTGTGCAATTGTGATTGTGTTTTTTGAGCTGTCATTTCATTATCACATTCTTACTAAACAAACACAAATACGCCACTTTTACCACCTTCACCCACTTTCTATCCATTTATGTTTGCTTACGCTCACCTTCTATGCTTTGACTACACTAAACTCGTTTAGTGTTTGTCCGTTTGGACTAGGGACCCTAGTGCCCGTTTAGTCCGTATTTCGTTAGTCGCTACGGACTACATGATTGACTCCGACGTCGAAACTCCTTCCACACCTCTTTCACCCTTACCTTTGCCGGCCAACTCCGACGTTCACCGCTATTCTGTTCATACATCTTCACCTTCACTTTCACCGTCACTAAATTCTTGTTTCGAGATGTCGGGATTTCCTCCTAACATAAATTTACCTCCCCTGGGAATAATTCCACCTCCATTAGGTGCGAATAACCCGCGAGCTCCTCTTGTTGAAGCGCCACAGCGAATCGCGCTCCAGGATCGTTTCTATCCTCCCCGCGCAGCACTTCCGACTTGTCTTTCACTTCCACCGGCCAATGGGGATAATTTTGAAATTAAGCCCTACTTCATAAAAAAGTTGCCCAAATTTCACGGGCTTGAATCCGAAGATGCCTACATCTTCATCAATAAATTCCAGAACGTTTTTGCAATGATGAAGACAACCCAACTGTCTGATGATGCTACGTGACTACGAGTTATTCCTTTCACTTTATGCAACCTCCCTGAAAAGTGTAGCACCACATCTCATTCGATAACTAGTTGGGACGGATTTGTAAAGGCGTTTATAAAAATATTCTACCCGAATCAGAAGACCGCACGGATCCAAAATGAGATAAATTAATTCACCCAGCTTCCAATCGAACCTTTTGGGAAGTGTTTTGACCGGTACAAGGACCTCCTTGTTCAGTGTCCTCATTACGGTATAGAGAAATGACAACTTTTCCAAACTCTGTACGAGGGCCTGAATCCAGCAACTAGACAGTTGATGAAGACCATCTGTCAGGGCCACTTCCTGTCTAAATCTGACGAGGAGGCTTGGCAATTCTTTGACGATCTTGCAGAGCAAACACGACAATGGGAGAGCACCCGGCCAGACACCTCAACTTCTTCTTCTTCTTCAGGTCTCTCTAGGACAGGAGTTCATCAACTCGACATCTCAATTTCAATGAAGGCCGAGATGGCTGCAATCACGCGGAAACTAGAAGCAACTGAGAGAAAATTCTCATCTCCTTCTCCTGCCCCTGTTCTTCCTACTCGTACCATTTGCGTTTGTTGTTCGGATGCATCTCATTTGACCGAGGAGTGTCCTTACAATCTACCATCTCAAGGACAGGATCAGGTTAATGCTGCATTTCAGCAAAGACCAAGAAACGATCCATAATCTTCCACATAAAATCCCGGTTGGAGGAACCATCCCAATTTCGCCTGGAATTAGAACGAGCATCAATTACAAGGCCACAACAACTTCCAGAGGCCTCCTTCTCCTCAACAACAAGCTCAACAAAAATTTCAGCAGCCATTCCAACCCCAACCTTTTCAGAATCTGACGAACAACTTTGCACCCTGCAATAATTCTTTTCCTCAAAACAACTTTGTTCCGTCAAATAACGATAAGGTTTCCTCGATAGAACGGAGTCTAGAGGCTATTATAAAGCAATCGACTCAATCCACAGCCAACATCCAGTCTTTTATTCAGTCTCTTGTGCAACACACCGCTACACATGGGTAAACCATCAAGACCATCGAAGCCCAGATTGCATAGCAGAACGCGGCTTTAAGAGAGTGAGAGAAAGGAAAGCTTCCATCTCAACCACTCCCGAATCCTGGTCACCCACATAATGTACATGTTGCTCTTGAACAACAGAACCATAATGTGAGTGCCGTGACAACGTTGAGATCCAGAAGAATGCTGAACAACAACATCGGCACATGAATTGATGATGATGACACCCCGACTGTTTCTTCTACTCCTACTTCTTCTTCTGAGCCTATTCTCCATTCTTCAAAACGCTCTTCTTCTTCAATAGCTACTCCGAATGGATCTACATCTCACTCCACTCGAACTCCAGTTTTGGGATCCATTCCAACTCCACAATCTCCTCCATAAGCATTTGACTCAACCAATTTCAAAAATGTTCCATTTCCAAACCGGTTGAGGTTCAATAAACAAAATCCACAAATGGAGAAGATTCTGGAGTTGTTCAAACAGGTTAACATCAACATTCCCCTCTTAGATGCAATCCAACTAGTCCCCTCCTTTGCAAAAATCTTGAAATACTTGTGCACTAAGAAGAGGAAATCTCAGGTACCAAAAAGGTTTTTCTAGCTAGTAACGTGAGTGATGCTCTTACCCAAGATTTACTACAAAAACGGAAGGGCCCCGGCTGTCATACGATTTCTATAACCATTGGGGATTAGAACATCGACCGCGCACTTTTAGATCTTTGTGCCAGTGTTAACCTGCTTCCGTATTCTGTATATGAGCAACTAGGTGTAAGAGAACTGAAACCTACACATTGTACTCTTCAAATGGCCGAACGATCTATCACCCATCCTAGGGGTGAGCTAGAGGATGTGTTAATTAAGGTTGGGGTCTTCATATTCCTCGTTGACTTCATTGTTTTAGATACACAACCTGTAGCTAACCCCAGGAATCAAATTCTGGTGATACTCGGTCGCCCATTCCTTACAACCTCAAATTCTATGATCAATTGTCGAAATGGTTCCATGAACCTATCTTTTGGCAACATGACAATTGAACTCAACATTTTTAGGTTAGGGAATCAGCCATTCGAACCGAATGCTCATATACTGGATGTTTGTTCCATTCAGGAGATCGCCCCCGAGGACTGTGAATTTGAGGAATTCTTATTTGATCATAGTAATCTTAACGCCACTAGTACGTTCTTCGTTGAACCTGCTACTTCCAATTCTAACAACGATTACGAGTGCCTCACGTTTTCAAACGATCTTGGTTTCTCACCACCCGCGTTTGAATCTTTTGAATTTTCGGATGTGTTAGTTGAACCATCCGACTCGGTCGCATACACTCACTTTGAGCCCCTGTTGGAATCTTTTGAGTTTGAGACATTTTCTCCAATCTTGCCTTCAGTCATTTCACCTCATATGCTCGAACTCAAGACTCTGCCGTCTCACCTCAAGTATGCTTACTTAGGTGAAAACGAGACCCACCTAGTCATCATCTCGGCTTCTCTAGCTCTAGAGCAAGAGCAAGAGAAAGCCCTTCGCACGGTCTTGCAATCCAATTGGCAAGCATTCGGCTAGACGATGACGAACATCAAGGGGATTAGTCCCCTAATCGTTGAACATCATATTCATATGATGAATGATGCCAAACCAGCTAGGGATCCACAGAGGCGATTAAATCCAGTCATGAAGGAGGTTGTGAAAAAGGAAATTGTCAAATCTCTGGATAGTGGTATAATTTACCCTATTTCATACAGCCAATGGGTTAGTCCTATACACGTTGTCCCTAAGAAGTCGGGCATTACTGTCATCACAAATGAGGCGAATGAGTTTATTCCTACTCGCACCAAAACCGGGTGGCGAGTGTGCATTGATTATCAGAAACTCAACGCCGCAACGCGAAAAGATCATTTTCCGCTACCTTTCATTGACCAAATGCTCGAACAATTAGTTGGACATGAGTATTACTGTGTTCTGGACGGTTACTCAGGCTACAACCAGATTCCCATCGCCAAGAAAGACCAGGACAAAACCACTTTCGCTTGTCCTTTTGGCACGTTCGCATATCGCCGCATGCCCTTTGGGCTATGCAATACTCCTGCCACCTTTCAGCGGTGTATGATGGGAATTTTCTCTGACATGGTTGAGAAATTTTGACGATATTCATAGATGATTTCTCCATCTTTAGCGATTCATTCGATGAGTGTCTGCAACACTTTGATGCCGTCCTTACTCGATTTAAGGATAAAAATCTCACTTTAAACTGGGAAAAATGCCACTTCATGGTGCACAAAGGTATTGTCCTAAGACATATCATTTCGCGAAATGGCATTGAGTTTAACGAAGCAAAGATTGATTTCATTTCCAACCTCCCTCCTCCCAAATGTGTCAGAGATATCCGATCCTTCCTTGGCCATGCCGGTTTTATAGACGGTTTATCAAGGATTTTAGCAAGATTGCTAGACCATTGACTCTTCTTCTGGCCAAGGATACCACGTTCAATTTTGACTCAAGCTGCTTGACTGCTTTCGAATCCTTCAGAAGCTCGCTAACCACTGATCTCGTTCTTTCTTCACCCGACTGGACGCATCCTTTCAAGATTATGTGCGATGCATCAGACTTTGCTATCGGTGCAGTCTTATGACAACACATCGATAAGATACCGCATGTAATCTACTACGCGAGCCGGACCCTGAATGACACCCAAATGAATTACTCAACAACCGAGAAAGAGTTCTTGGCTGTTGTGCTTGTTTTAGAGAAATTCAGGTCCTATCTGGTCGGCTCCCCAGTCATTGTCTACACCGATCATTCCTTTCTAAAACATCTTTTTGCGAAAAAGGATGTAAAATATCGGCTAATACGTTGGATCATCTTATTTCAAGAGTTTGACCTGATCATTAAGGACAAAAGAGGATGTGAAAACGTAGTAGCCAATCATCTTTCACAACTTCCTTCTTCGCCGACGCTCCCTCTCACAATCAACGATACTTTCCCTGATGAACAACTCTTAACAATATCTTGCGAACCCTGGTTCGTAGATATTGTGAACTACTTGGCGACTGGACTCATACCTAACGATTGGTCGAGTCAGGACAGACATAGATTTTTAACCCAAGCAAAACACTTTTACTAAGACGAACCCTACCTGTTCAAGTATTGTACAGACCAAATCATCCGCCGGTGTGTTTCGGAAAACAAATTCAAGAGTGTGTTGTCTTTTTGCCACCATCAAGCGTGTGGTGGGCACTTTGGCCTAAGAAAGACAGCTGAGAAAGGCTTGCAATGTGGCTTTTACTGGCAAAAAATTTTCAAAGATGCACATGAGTACTGCAAGACTTGCTCCCGGTGCTAACATTTGCGGCGGATTTCTAGGCAAAATGAGATGCCGCTCCAACCAATCTTGGTTGTTGAGATGTTCGATGTATGGGGGATAGATTTCATGGGCCCGTTTCCAAACTCTTTTGGGAACATGTACATTTTCATAGCTGTTGATTATGCCTCCAAATGGGTTGAGACAGTGCCAAGCCGGACTAACGACAACAAGGTTGTCCTTATATTCCCCAAAAAAAAAAACTTTTCCCGGTTTGGGCACCCTCGCGCTATAAGTAGCGATAATGGGATACATTTCTGCAATAGATCTTTTGAGGCCTTGATGTGGAAATACGTGATAAATCATAAGCTATCCATGCCCTACCACTCACAAACATATGGGCAAGCCGAAGTTTCAAATCGGAAGATCAAGCAGATATTGGAGAAAACGGTTTCGAGGAACCGTAAAGATTGGTCCGTGAAATTAACCGATGCCCTTTGGGCATTTCGAACTGCATATAAGACTGATCTTCGCATATCTCCCTATCGGCTTGTGTACGGAAAGTCTTGCCACCTCCCTGTGGAAATTGAACATCGTGCTATTTGGGCCATCAAAGAGCTGAATCTCAATCTTGAAGATGCGGCCAGCTATCGGAAGTTGCAACTTAACGAACTGAACGAGCTTCGGGATAAGACTTATGAAAACGCGTTTGTTATAAAGAACTGAACGAAGGTGTTTCATGATAAACACCTTACGCGCAAAACCTTCACGCCTGGACAACAGGTTCTTCTTTATGACACCCGACTCCATTTCCATCCCCGTAAACTTCGATCTCGCTGGAAGGGACCTTTTCTTGTGCGGTATGTGTTCCCGCACGGCGCGGTGGATTTGGAGAATCCAAAGGATGGTTCGTTCTTCAAAGTGAACGGGCACAGATTGAAACCGTTCCTCAGCGCAGAACCATCAGAGGAGCTCCTGATATTGAAGGAGCCGGTTTACCCTGCATAATCTTCCTCTGTTTACCACCAACCTTCGGTTATCTAGCTATAAACAGTGGAAACACTGTTTTAAATAAGTTCTGGGTATGTATATACTATTTTTTTGGATATTCTTGTTCTGTGCATATCCATTTTTTCCCCTTTTTGACGAGCAATCTTGTCTAGTGAAGCTTAGTCGTTTATTACATTAAAAAAAAGGGAACCGACGATTTTGACCCTTCAACAATTTTTCCCGCTTGATGTACAATGACAGTGAGGGCAATGTCCGGTTAAAGTTTGGGGGTGTGCTCGGTAAGCTTTCTACCTTCGCACTCATTTGTATATTCTGCATTTTCATACATATTCAAAAATCCATAAAAATCAGAAAATTTTCCTAAGAACATAAAAACTTTGTCGTCAAGTTAGCTAGTGGGAGAACATAGATTCGATATTTCGACGTTTTTGTTTGATAAGATATGAACAACTAAATCCTATTTTATTTAGAATTTGAAAACCTGAAAGATAACCATCCTTTGAGTTTAACTGTAGCTAATATCCGTCTATACATCACACAACACGTGTCATGAGTTTTGAAAATTAGATGATAAGTATGATATGTTTTAAAACTTTTAAATTGATAAACTATTTTTTTGACGATCAAACAGGTTTGTTCTGAAATAAGTAATATCAAGAATAATTTCGAAAGTAAGTGGATATGTAAGGATATTATAGAAGACTTAATAGGAACTATTTTTGAAGAATAACCCATCTGGAACTTGGTCGGAGTTATTACACACCTGATCCACAAACACGTCTTTTTATCCAAAAAAATATAATAATTGAACAACTGGTCATATCTCCGTTCACATTGAATTGTTATGATTTTCAACGCCAAAATGGGAGTTTTTGTTTTAGGGCCTAGGTAACTTGAGCAATTAAGTACACCGGGGTGTCTCTACACCTAATGCCCTAAAACCAACTGGTTTGGGTGCATTGGCCCAAAGCTCGCTAAGGAACCAAGAAAGCCCATATTAAAACAAAGTCATGCAAGTATTCTCTCTGAGTTAAAATTCCAAACAGTTCTTTGTGTGAGAATAATCTATTGGGTTTCCCTTCCACATAGTCTAGGGTTTGGTAGCATCACTCATGCCACTTTAAAATTTAGATAGGTGCAAAGCAAACAAACCATGAATCATTACTAGAATATTTAGGGTAACAATGTTTTGTATCACATACAAAGAAGTTCTACTTCTAAGAGTTTGGGATTACAACATTTGTAGTCCGTTCCATCGCTTCATAAGCACCGTGTTGAGGTCCCTTCGCTGCGATCATCAAGAACTCCGACTCTAGAGAGGGTCCATGAAGTGAATGAGGCATTTTGCTTCAAGTTTTCTTGATCTAAGATGATCTACCTTGAATAATCTCTAACCCAAGCTTACACTTCACTAATGAAGTTATTAGAGAAGTGAACACCCTAATCAAAGTGGCTAGAATAGTTGAGGATGAAGAAGTAGGAATTTTACTTTCTTTTGTTTTCAATTTCACACTATTAATCACCACACACAAAAAGCTACTGAAGCTTTTTCAAGGAGGAGGAAGAAGAAGAAAGATTTTATGATGAATAATCAATTATTCTTGTGGTTACAATTGCAACCTAGGGTTAAGCATGACATGCTTAACCCTTGTAGAGAATAAACCATGGGTATAGGTTTGGGTTGGGTTAACAAATATCTCTCCAAAATATCTATGAATGAGGACAAAGTCAAAGCTTCATGAAGCTTCTTCAAAGCTCATCCAAAACATTAACCCTAATCCAAACCCTAACATGGTTTAAACTCAAAACATTTGTTGCATTTGTAACCCTAAGATGTTACAATATTATATATCACATATATAATATATAATGTAACAAAAGAAAATAATACAATTAACATATATCGCATATACATCAATGTATTATCAAGTGAGAAAAAGAATCAATAAAGCGAGCTTATATTAGTTATTGTAACGTAATATATCACATATATAATTATACATTAAATTATCGAATCAACACTTGATCCGATAATCCAGCTATATTACATATAACCGACTAATATAACATGTACCAATTCATCGAATCAACACATGATCCGATGACTCGGCTATATCACATATACCCGGTCGATATCACATATCGCGAGAATAGAATACGGTATCTCATATCGTATTATTCTCGGTCCCGCACATATCATATATGTGCTCCTACTCCGTTTTTCCTGAGCCAGGAAACCTCTGTGTAGGATTCTAAAGAATCGTCAATACGTCGGCAGTAGGTGATGATCATATCAAACACCCACAAGCTGTAAGCGGTCAGCTAAACGTAACAGCCACAAAGGTATTGAGCGATCATAAGATCAACAAGCAAGCTTGTACATTCTCCTGTGAATCCAATCAGTAACACTTCCATACAGTCCGATCTCTTCGTCTGATATGTTGCATATCTAGTCTAGGGGTCGTAAACGTCCCTATAGTGAAGTGAATAGTGAATATAAGGTGTACATGTAGCTATCGGTTTTCGTCCACCAATACCCACGGGCTCCGTCAGTCCGGATCGGCCGATATCATCTCTCGACTCCTGTTGGTATCCTCCGGATATCCGCCGAGCCCAAATACTATCACCGATAGGTAGTGGTCCCTCTGCCAGGCTCACCGTCTTCATCACAGCAATCCATTCTCGCCCCGGGGTACCATACCGGGTCCACCATGTACCCGCAATGGGCCTCATCTGACTCCTCGAATCGGGTTTCACATATCATACGTCTCAGAACCAAGAAAACGCATGGTGCACGCACTGAAATATCATATCTAGAGAAACCGTGTTTTTTAAAATAGTACATGCTTTCTTTTGAAGTAGCCACGGTTCTCAAATCCAGAAATCTCATGAAAACAACATATCTCAATGCGTGTAATCATAAAGCATGATGTATGCGACACATAATAGAAATGTAAGCATATCAGTATATCATGCAACATAAACAGTAATATGCACATATCGAGGGAAAACCGCTCTTTTAAATGACCCAGTTTTAAAATATATCTTGCGGTTCCCAAATCTCCCAAAATGTTGCCAAAATCATCTATGTATGTGCAAATATGTATGTATGCAAGTATGGGTGTACAATATGTATGTATGCAAGTATGGGTGTACAATATGTATGTACGCAAGTATATCATGCAATGAGTCATATCCTGATGCAACAATCATATTGTGTAGTGACGTGGCAATTATCGATGATGAAGTGTGTGAGCCGGCAAGCAGGTGTACGTGGAGCATACGCATCATCGATAATGGTGCTGGTGTCCTGACAGCATGGGTTTAATATAACAATAAACACATTTAAATATGCAACGATGCGAATAGCAAGAATATGCGGAAAATGAATAATAAACACAACAGTGAAGAATCTACATCAATATATATATGTCATACAGTTTTGCCATTTGAAATAACATGAATCGTTTTAGAAAAATAAGGGCTACGGTGTTTTTAAGAAAAGATGCGTCTTTTGAAAATATTCGTAGAATCCCTTGGCCTTTCCTTAAAATGCTCACGATTCGTTAGTTTTGAAATAGGTATGACTCGAGTCTAGTCTAACATCTATAAGTAACTACAGGACTAATCGAAGGGTAAGGAAACCACCTAAAACTGAGTCGATACATATAAATATAATAGTCGGTGATCCCGCCTCAATAGTTTCACATAAGATACAATAAATAACATAACATCCTCGAGTCAAGAGTGCGGATCTATCATCAATATAAAGCTCGTACGTAAATCCGTCGTACGGCATCCCAAATCTGGGTACGGGTCAAATATCACTTTCATCTCATTATTCATCTGGTATCCATTATCATCATATCCTGTATTATGGGTACTGATCTAAGTCTAGTACATACCGATACCATATATATATATATATGTGTGTGTGTGTGTATAAACACACGTCTAAAGGCCCGCTATAATCTCATGTCGTATCTCGTAATACGAACCACATCATATCACTGATCTTATGGCACCATACCCAAACTCATCGACTCATCTCCAAATACCATGTACAATCCTCATCATCCATGTCTAAGTATACGTATATATATACACATTGTCTCATACCTATGTGTTTATATATATACACACATCTCCATAACCGCACAAGTAAAACAATATAATGTAAACCTTATTCTAAGGTCCGCGACTAAACTAACTGATGATGCTATCATCCAATTACAATAAAGTTATCCGTGACTCCCCAAAGTCTTTCTAGATAATCATAAACTCACAATAAACATATAATTATATCCACATACTATGTACCATACACTACACTACGAACTGCGGGGGTGCTATACGCCATCCACCCGACTTCCCCCATAGATATATATCTGCTCACCTTGATCCTTGCTCGCCGAAGTCGATGTCGCCTTGCTCTTACTCGTCGTCGAAAGTCCACTTGAGGGTACCTACATATATACACATATAGCATCGTAAAACAGAAATCTCGCACAAAACCAAAACAGTGCACGTATCACACATAGGTTTAACCCTATGGTCTACACATGCAAGAAGAACCAATAACCCCCCGATATAGACGTACAAACGTCAAGTGATCGATACCAAACAAAAATATCAAAACTTCATTTCAAAAACATCGCAAAACATAAAGCAACAACTCATGAAAATGGTTTCAGATTTTACCCTACCTGAAATTAGCCAATTTTGCACATATGGGGGGGGGGCTAATTTACTGAAGATAAAGCCCTGGACCAAGCACGAACCAATTTGGAAGTACCAAGGCCGTAAATTGAGGCCAAAATGAGAAAAATGGCGGCCTAAACACGAGCATATGGTCTCGGGTTTCTAGGGTAGCTTCTAGGTTTCCTGCACATCTCTCAGGCTTCGCTAAATAATTTTCAAGTCACCCTGGTGTTAGCAGATTTCATTATACCCTCACAGAATCTACAATTCTCCGATATCGGGTTTTCTAAGTTCATAATCCAGGGTTTAAGTCTCAGGTTCAGTCCACTAAATCATCACAACAGGGGTTGTATAGCCTCTACTAACCTCAATTACCCTTCACTACTAAAGATTTCATCACAACCCTAACAAAGAATTTCAATGTTCACTAAACCGCACTAAATCACAACTAAACACATATGGATACCAAAGTGAATGAAATACAAAGCTAATGGAAATGAAAGTACCTCATTTGGCAACTCAAGAAAATTCTTGAGTTGCCCCAAGTGTCAAAAATCCGATTTTTCTTTGTCCAAAGTGTAGCTAGTGAGCTTGTGCATGTACTTTGTGAAGTGGAGATGATGTTTTTGGGTTGTTTTGATGATGTTTTGAGGGTTTGGAGGAGGTGGGAGAGATGAGGCAGCCATGGGAGAAAGAAGTGGTGAGAATGATGAGAAAAAAGTAAAGAGATGAATAGAATGGCCCACGGTTTGACACCTCATCCTCTCTCTCTTTTGTCCATGCCTAATATTCTAATCCCTTATCTTTTTCTTTTCTTTTCTTTTATATTCTTTTCTCTTCTCTTCTCTTTTTTAAAATTAAAACCATGCCAATAAATTCCAAATGAAACCATGGTTATAAAATAAAGCACAAGTGTAAAATACGACACGGTGCATGTCATGTGCACAAAACAAGCTTAATGCACGATTAGCGATATTTAATCGCGATTAGCATTAAAATATCGTATAATGAATCATAAAATCTTATAATTTTCATAAATCGCATAAAGCACCCTCTTTTTAGTAATTTCAATAATTTTCCAAATTTTTCCAAATTTATCGGTATTTAATTATACCGAAATATTAAAATATTCAGTATATTTATTATTTAATTATAAAAATTCCCAAAAATAATATTTTCTTTTTCTGAAATGTTACAATCTTCCCCCCTTAAAGAAATTCGGTCCCCGAATTTAAATTTAAACCACTCTGATACTAAAACATTTCAGTAAAATATTCAAGTCGTCGGGGTTCCGAAATCATAAATACATAAAACACGTCGTAGCGGAATGCATGCACATGAAAAATGAGCATATAAACCAAAATCAAAACTCCGTCGAGCATCCCGCAATCATTGGAGTTATGGTGAAGACACCAATGTCAAAGCCCAATACGAAAACCGAGATGATATACATCAAACCATACATGTAAACATCATTAAAACATATGAAAGGAATACATGCCAAATTTTTTCAAGTCGCTGTGTGATGTGCATATCACTGCGCAGCGGCGGACGTCTATTGTCAGAAAATAACTATGTGTATATATATCATTTGTTTAACATACACATCCCGCCGTTTTGAAAACAATTTAGACGGGTTTCCTTTATTAAAAATCCTGTGTCACCTCGGACATGTAGGTAAATACTGAGACTATAACTCCCCTTTTTGTTTTGAAATCCCTTCGAAAACTATCAATGCATGCAAAAATATACTCAGGTACTGTCCTCTGACTAGTCCTGCTCAGCTACTATACTAAATAGTAAAAATCATAAAACATACTGCTCAAGGAAATCAATCCCATAATGTGGATAAGAATGCCACGTCCGTCTGGTGCGCACAGGAATCGAAATCAATAAATATGCCATACATGTGAACAGAACAAAATCTAAGTGCAACGGGTGTGCAAGAAAACACCTGTCAATGGCAACAGGTGTGCCTGACAGCAATATCAAGTGCATGTGATATGCACGAAGAATATCGATTTAGTGCATCTGGCGTGCACCAAAAATCGCATCAAGCGCGTCAAGTATGCGCAAGAATCCAATTCAAGTGCATAGGGCGCACGAAAACAAATATCAAATATCACAATCAAAATCGACGGTATACAACCCATTTCAATCCATATTCAAACCAGGTATACCATGGTATATAATCTCACCATCATGTACATCAGCGTGCACAAAATTGAATCAAAATACTAAAAGTGCATGAAAACTATGCCGAAAGCATAAGTCAAATCGCATGCATACTATAGGTATGAAATCAAAATCAACATCTCGAATCAAATCGAAGTCAAGTGCAACTGTGGTGCATCTACTTCAGGTGTTCTTGTAATTGAGAACCGTTTTTCGATTAGTCCTACCTCCTGGGTGCTTGATACCGGATCAGGATCTCATATCTGTTATTTATTGCACGGATTGAGAAAAAGTAGGATAGTTTGTCATGACCCGAAATAGCCCGTGACAGGCACTTGAATCATATGAATTCTATAGGACCCCATCTAATCCAAGTAAGCCAAAATCCCAAAAATCTAAAACCATTTTAGGGAGTAATTAAAGAAAACTAGTTTAAGGGAATGAAGAAAACATGTTTTAAATCATGGTTTTTAAATAACTAAGCCGAATATGCATTTTTAAAATGTATAGTATTTTCTGAAAATTTCGGCAGAGTTTCCTTTATAAAAACTGGCCCCGAACAGGGTACAACAAGGATAGTATATAAGCAATGATAAAAGGCATCCCCAAGTGGGTGCTAGCTCTTCGTCAATTGACGGTCACAACCACGCAAGAAATATAATATATAACGCCGAAAGGCGAGGATCAAAACTCAGAAAGAAACTCAAAATCAACATGAAAACCATAATACTGCTACGCGCGACTCTAAGGTCGAAATAATACATAACTGATTCTAAGTCTGAAACAATATACAAGTTTTAGTTGATGGAATTTCTAGATACAATGAATACTACATGTACAATGGTGGTTCTGATGCAAAAGAAGCCACCTACCAAAGCAACTCACCCGTAAAGGAAGCAATGTGCCAGAAAATCCGCAATGAAACCTGTACGGCAAAACCTGCAAGAACTGTGGCACAACGGGGGTGAGTTGCCAACTCGTGAATAGAAAATATCTACAAGCAGAAATCGTATGTATGACTCATCCTAGGTCAATACGATCAGATATATATAACCTCAATATGAATAAGTCTGAAGCATGCTAAACAGGCAGTATAACCTCTATACATGAGTGTAGTGCCAAGTGCTCGTGCCAGTGCCTCAGGTAATAACACATCATAAATATGAGGTATGATCAATGTAATCAAATCTGTAAATATGTGGATCCCGTCCACTCGTCACCCAATGACAATAACCATCATGCATGCAAAAATCATGAAGCATATGCATGGAAATATGAGGATATAACCCATCTGTGTCCCTCGCGACACGTCAAATTCATGGAACCGGAGTGTCCATCATCGACACTCGAAAACTTCATGAAAGCTGTGCCCAGCATCGGCACGTAAATCCATATATATCGGGCATCCGTCAGTCCAGGTCAGACCCCCCTCTCTCATATATCGGGCATCCGTCAGTCCGGGTCAGCCCCTCTCTATCATATATCGGGCATCCGTCAGTCCGGGTCTGCCCCCCCTCTCATATATCACTCCAGCACCGAGAAAACACATGGTGGACGCACTGAAATAACATATCAAGGGCAACCGGGTTTTTAAAACAATTACATATTCTCTTTTGAAATACCCACGATTCCCAAATCCAGAAATATCATGGAAACAACATATCTCGATGCGTAAAATCAGAAAGCATGATGTATGCGACATGTAAAAGAACTGTAAACATATCAGTATGTCATGCAACATGGAATAGTAATATGCACATATGTAGGGAAGACCGCTTCTTTAAAATGAATCAGCTTTTAAAGGTATTTTGCGGTTCCCAAATCTCTCATCAAGCATGAACCATCAATGTAAGTGCAAATACGTATGTATGCACGTATGGGTGCACAGTGTATAGGTACACAAGTATGCCATGCAAGAGTCATATCCTGAATGCAACAGTACTACAGTGTAGTGACATGGCAATTATCGATGATGAAGTGTGTGAGCCGGCGAGCAGTGTACGTGGAACATATGCATCATTGATAATGGTGCTGGTGTCCTAGCAACATGATAGTAATATATCAATAAACACAAGCAATGCAATGCAAATAGCATGAATATGCGGAATCGAATAATCGACGCAACAGTGAAGAAATCTACCTCAATAAATATATCATGCAGCTTTGCCATTTGAAATAAGACAAATCGGGGTTTTTGGTAAAATAAGGGCTACGGTGTTTTAAGAAAAGATGCGTTGTTCGGGAAATATCGGTAGAATCCCTTTTGCCTATCTTTAAAATATCCCTGATTCGTTAGTTTTGAAATAGGTATGACTCGGGTCTAGTCTCATGTCTACTAAGTAATCTACATCCAACTATCAAGTCAATCGGGAGGGGTATGGAAACCACCTACATCTGAGTCGATATATGTATATAAATATAATTTTCGGTGATCCCTCCTCAATAGTATCACATACGATACAATCTACATCGTATAATATCCTCGAGTCATGAGTGCGGATCTATCATCAATATAAAGCTCTTACGGTAAATCGTCGTACGGCATCCCAATAGCTGGGTACGGGTCAATCTCACATTCATCTCATCAATATCTGGTATCCTTATCATCATATCATGTGATCTGGGGTACTGTTATAAGTCTAGCACAATAAATACCATCTAAAAAAATATAAGCACGTGTGTAAAACACATGTCCAAAGGCCCGCTAAAATCTCGTATCGTATCCCAAATACGAATCACATCATATCGCCGATCTCACGGCACCATGCCAAAAACTCATCGACTCATCTTCAGTATCATACACTATCCTCATCATCATGATATAAGTGTAGCAATAAGCATGTGTGCGCGTGTGGGTATAAACCTTTGCTAGGGTTCGCAACTAGGAAAATACACTAGTTCACTTCTAACCCTAAATATCCATAGTACACCTAACACATCTATGATCTCCATGTCACTCAATAAGCTATCATATATAGTATATATAGAATACTAGACATCGAAATGCGTGGATGCTATACGCCATCCACCCGATTTCCCCCGTAAATATAATATACTCACACGGTCTTCGCTCGCCGAAATCGATGACGCCGCGCTTCTTCGCCTCGGAATCCTTGCGATGATACCTATAATAATAAACAGTCGCAATACGTATTAGAATTGAGGCAGAAAACCAATACAGCGCACAGTGTGCTCATAGGTTGGAACCTATGGCCTAAATGTGCAAATCAATCGAACAATCCCTGTTGTCGATGTACGAACACCCGACAACCAAATACAAATCCAAATATCAAGAATGTGCATTTTAAAATACGGAAAACATAGCTTACAATACACCAAAATGCTCCCAGATTTTCCCCATGTGACAATTAGCCAAAACTGCATATTGGAGGGGTCTATTTTAGTGCAAAAGGAGCCATGAACCAAATCTGGGACCCAATTTCCCTGATCAGGCCGCAAATTGCGGCTAGAATGAATATATCTGCGGCTTGGGGTTGGAGTTAGGGGCTCGGGTCTCTGTGGTAGCTTCCTAGGTGCCGGCACGACTTCCAGTAATCCCAAAATCAATTCTAATGGCACCGGGTTGCTCCAGATTCCAAAATACCCTCACAAATCACACATTTATCCGATGTCGGGGTTTCTAAATCCGTGTTTTGGGGTTTCAAGTCGCTGGTTTGGGTCTTAATTTAAACACCAGGGTGCTTGTTCATCCTCTAATGAGCTCAATTTCACATTACAACTCTCAAATTCTCATAACCCTAACTAGGTTTTTCTTAAATCTACAAAAACACACGATATCGATTCTAATCTAGCATGGAGGTATAATTAATGCAAAAACTTAGCTAATGGTCCAGAAAAATACCTCATTTGGCAACTCAAGAATTTTCTTGAGTTGCCCCTAGTGGCCAAAATCCTCGCTTTCTTGGTCCGATGTGTAGATCTTGGGCTTGTGCACACTTTTAAAGAAATGGGGGTAGGGTTTTGGTGATGTTTTCATGGTGTTTTGAAGGTTGGAGAAGGAGGAGGAGGGAGTGGCAGCAGCTTCAGCAGCTGAAGGGGAAGAGGGAGAGAGGAAGTGAGTTGAGGAAGTGAAGGGAAATGGCTAAAGTCAAAGCTAATCCCTCTCTTTTCTCTCTCACCCATACCTACTACCATATTATAATCCTTTTCTTTTTCATTTCTTTTCTTTTCCTTTCCTCTCAAAATCCTTCTCACTAGAATAGTAAACCCAAATAACAGGGTAGAAAATAAAACACAAGTGTAGAAAAACGATATGTGCATGTTTTGCACAAAACACCCCCAAAATCCGATTATCGATTTTTAATCGCGATTAGCACTAAATTAGCATATAATTAATCATAAAAACTTAAAAATGTCTTAATCCCATAAAATACCCTATTTTGGAATTTTCCATAATTTTTCCAAAATTTTCCCCATTTATTTGTATTTAATTATACCGAAATATTAAAATATTCATTAAAATAATATTAAATTATAAAAATTCCCAAAAATAATATTTTATTATTTTGAAATGTTACATTCTTCCCCCGTTAAAGAAATTCGGTCCCCGAATTTAAATTTAAACCCCAAAATACTGAAACATTTCGATACAAAATCCAAGTCGTCGGGGCTCCGAATCATCAATACACAAAACGCATCATAGCGCAATGCATGCGCATGGATAATGAGCAGATAACTCAAAAGCAAAACTCCGTCAAGAATCTGCAATCATCGGAGTTACGGTAAAGTCACAAATGCCAAGTCCAATACAAATCCAATATATATCGAAACCATACATGTAGACATCAAATCTATACATGTAAATAGCTGAAATAAATGCTTGCCAAATCTTTTTAAGTCGCTGTGCGATGCGCATAACGCTGCACAGTGGCGGACGTCTTTCATAAGAAATTAACTATATACGTATATATATCTTTTGTTTAACAAGTACGTTCCGCCGTTTTGAAAACAATTTAGAAGGGTTCCCTTATTTAAACATTTCGTGTCATATCGGACACGTAGGCAAATACTGAGACTATAGGTCGCTTTTTGAAAATCCCTTCGATAATTATCAATGCATGCAAAGTATACCCAGGTACTGTCCTCTGACTAGTCCTACTCAGTACGAAAACACATAGCAAATATCATAAAACGTACTGCTCTATAAAAATCAATCCCAAAATGTATATAAGAATACCCTATGCGTTTGGGGCGCACGGAATCAAAATCCATATATGTTCCATACATGTGCACAGAAACAACATCTAGGTGCAACGGGTGTGCACGAAGCATTTGTCATAGGCAACGTGTGTTCCTGACAGCAAAATCGGGTGCATCTGACCAGCACGAAGAATCCCGATTTAGTGCACCTGGTGTGCACCAAAATCGTATCTCAAAACATGCGCCCAACATGCGCGAAAACCCAAATCGGTGCATCCATCATGCACGAAATCCAAAATCGACATATCGGATGACATCAAATCAACCGTATGAGATCCATGAAACTCAGTCATCAAGACTAAATCATGCGAATAGATCGCCCAAAGTACGAAATCCAAAGTGACGGATACGTGATAGTCAAATCACAAAATCACAAACCAAAAATACCGTCATCGGTATATGTCAAGAAAGTTCCGGTACATCCAATGCTAGCGGCGCAAGATATCTACTTGCCTCTTGCTCACGGTCTGGCGTCCTCATCTCCTCTGTGGATTACCAATCTAGCAATCCATCAGTCCATCGGCCCTATCAGGTTTGATAACGGAAACGATTCCATCCTGGCACTTTTCTAGTCATTTCTCGATCAATCCTCACGACCACTCGTAAAGCAGCATGTCACTGGCGCCAACCTCTGGTCCTCCGAATATACGTCACACATCTACTCCTGATGCAAATCTTATTGCAGCAGTGTCTTGTAAGGAATCCTGCTTAAGGTCTCTTCCAATCTCGCCTAAGCCGAACTGTACGAAGGCTGGTACTCATACACAATCTCTTCTCGCTCCTTGGAAAATCTGCATTCTCAGTACAGCATTTCCTCGGAAGCTGGTCGCATCCCAATGCCTCTGTAGACACATCGTATCTCTGATGTCAGCGGAGTGGAACGTCATCTCGTTGAAATTTCGTGCGAACGCTTTATTCCAATTTGTTCTAATGTCGCCTGATTCGGACTCGTCTACTCGTGACTGCATGGACTACGCTCCAATGGCTATATTCGTATCTGGAGTCTCCCAAGAAATGTGTCCCATCACATAATATCCGAAAGGTGCCGAACCATCCGATCGATTTGTCAAAATCTCAGAATCCCCCATGAACTCAACATCTTGGGTGCAGTTTAATAGTATCAAGTACATGCCACAGTATCGGTGGTCTAACCGTAGAAGGGCAAACCCAAGCCTCACTAATGGCGCAGCGGAACTGCCGCAAACCCTAAGGTTCAAAGGCTTTGACACGGTCATTATGTCGAGTTAGGGTTTCATTCTTCTAGAGGGTCCATAGAATCGCTTGCATGTCTTTCCGAATACTTTAAACTTGGAATATGGGTTTCTGACATTCGATCGTCGCTATCGACTCTCAACGAATCTGTGTGAAGTCGTCTCTAGCTGGAATCAATCTATCTGATGACCTCGCATCGGGTAAGCGAACGAACCACATGTCCTAGTCATTCATCCTCGGGTGACTAGCGACTCACCGTCATATCTCTAAGTATATGCTCAAGATGCAGTAGATCCAATCATCTGGGTGATATCTCGTCATTTGCAGCAACAACTGGCTCATTCGTCCGTACGCTGAACATCGCCTCAATCATCATGAGTAAGCGATATATCAATGGTCATCACATCCTGGCTGGCCTCTATCAGTGGTTCAATCCTCTGGTACCGATCGGTACGTCCGGAAAATCTCGTAAAAGCGACCTGTCAAACGCTCATGGCGCGAAAGCACAATAAGACGACGCCTCTATATGCAATCGTATGACTCTGGAAACACGCCCTGGTCAGTCCTCATCCACGACGAGCTCATGCTGACGCAACTCGAGCCTTAGCTCACTCTGCAAGTGCAATCGTGGCAGCAAACTCATAACCAGAATCGATGAGGATAGATCCTAGGAATGAATATAATACTGTGTAGGGAAATGCACATCGTAAGGTTTCTTAAGCGGAGTGGCGTGTCGTAAGTATGACGCAAAACATACGTACGGTACGTCCCTCTACTCAAGCTACCTACTCCATCAACCAAGGGTCGTCCTACGCAATGAAAATTCGGGTATAATACCCCCTCGACTAAGTCTATGTTCCGTAAGGTCAAGCCTAAGTTCCATATATATATAAACGCCCTAGGCTCCACATAGTCAAACTTAGACTCGAACCAAGGTTAACCTAGCGCTCTGATACCAACTTTGTCATGACCCGAAATAGCCCGTGACTGGCACTTGAATCATATGAAGTCTATAGGACCCCATCTAATCCAAGTAAGCCAAAATGCCAGAAATCTAAAACCATTTTAGGGAGTAAATAAAGAAAACTAGTTTAAGGGAATGGAGAAAACATGTTTTAAATCATGGTTTTTAAATAACTAAGACGAATATGCATTTTTAAAATGTATAGTCTTTTCTGAAAATTTCGGCAGAGTTTCCTTTGTAAAAACTGGCCCCGAACAGGGTACAACAAGGATAGTATATAAGTAATGATAAAAGGCATCCCCAAGCGCGAGCTGGCTCTTCGTCAATTGACGGTCATAACCACGCAAGCAATATAATATACAACGCCGAAAGGCGAGGATCAAAACTCAGAAAGAAACTCAAAATCAACAAGAAAACCATTATACTGCTACGCGCGACTCTAAGATCTAAATAATACATAACTGATTTTAAGTATGAAACAATATACAAGTTTTGGTTGATGGAATTTCTAGATACAATGAATACTACATGTACAATGGTGGTTCTGATGCAAAAGAACCCACCTACCAATGCAAGTCACCCGTAAAGGAAGCAATGTGCCAGAAAAGCCGCAATGAAACCTGTACGGCAAAACATGCAAAAACTGTGGCACAACGGGGGTGAGTTGCCAACTCGTGAATAGAAAATATCTACAAGCAGAAATCGTATGTATGACTCATCCTAGGTGAATACGATCAGATTTGTATAACCTCAATATGAATAAGTCTGAAGCATGCTAAACAGGCAGTATAACCTCTATACATGAGTGTAGTGCCAAGTGCTCGTACCAGTGCCTCAGGTAATAACACATCATAAATATGAGGTATGATCAATGTAATCAAATCTGTAAATATGTGGATCCCGTTCACTCGTCACCCAATGAAAATAACTATCATGCATGTAAATATCATGAAGCATATGCATGGAAATATTAGGATATAACCCATCTGTGTCCCTCGCGACACGTCAAAATCATGGAACCGGAGTGTCCATCATCGACACTCGAAAACATCATGAAAGCTGTGCCCAGCATCGGCACGTAAATCCTCATATATCGGGCATCCGTCAGTCCGGGTCAGCCCCCTCTCTCTCATATATCGTGCATCCGTCTGTCCGGGTCAGCCCCCCCTCTCTCAAATATCGGGCATCCGTCAATCCGGGTCAGCCCCCCCTCTCCCATATATCACTCTAGCACCGAGAAAACACATGGTGGACGCACTGAAATATCATATCAAGGGCCACCGGGTTTTTAAAACAATTACATAGTCTCTTTTGAAATATCCACGGTTCCCAGATCCAGAAATATCATGGAAACAACATATCTCGATGCGTATAATCAGAAAGCATGATGTATACGACATGAAAAAGAACTGTAAACATATCAGTATGTCATGCTACATGGAATAGTAATATGCACATATGTAGGGAAGACCGCTTCTTTAAAATGAATCAGCTTTCAAAGGTATTTTGCGGTTCCCAAATCTCTCATCAAGCCTGAACCATCAATGTAAGTGCAAATACGTATGTATGCACGTATGGGTGCACAGTGTATAGGTACACAAGTATGCCATGCAAGAGTCATATCCTGAATGCAACAGTACTACAGTGTAGTGGCATGGCAATTATCGATGATGAAGTGTGTGAGCCAGCGAGCAGTGTACGTGGAACATATGCATCATCGATAATGGTGCTGGTGTCCAAGCAGTATGATAGTAATATATCAATAAACACAAGCAATGCAATGCAAATAGCATGAATATGCGGAATCGAATAATCTACGCAACAGTGAAGAAATCTACCTCAATAAATATATCAAGCAGCTTTGCCATTTGAAATAAGACAAATCGGGGTTTTTGGTAAAATAAGGGCTACGGTGTTTTAAGAAAAGATGCGTCGTTCGGGAAATATCCGTAGAATCCCTTTTGCCTATCTTTAAAATATCCCTGATTCGTTTGTTTTGAAATAGGTATGACTTGGGTCTAGTCTCATGTCTACTAAGTAATCTACATCCAACTATCAAGTCAATCGGGAGGGGTATGGAAACCACCTACATCTGAGTCGATATATGTATATAAATATAATAGTCGGTGATCCCGCCTGAATAGTATCACATACGATACAATCTACATCGTATAATATCCTCGAGTCATGAGTGCGGATCTATCATCAATATAAAGCTCGTACGGTAAATCGTCGTACGGCATCCCAATAGCTGGGTACGGGTCATTCTCACATTCATCTCATCAATATCTGGTATCCTTATCATCAAATCACGTGATCTGGGGTACTGATTTAAGTCTAGCACAATCGATACCATCTAAACAAATATAAGTGCGTGTGTAAAACACACGTCCAAAGGCCCGCTAAAATCTCGTATCGTATCCCAAATACGAATCACATCATATCGCCGATCTCACGGCACCATGCCCAAAACTCATCGACTCATCTTGAGTATCATACACTATCCTCATCATCATGATATAAGTGTAGCAATAAGCATGCGTGTGCGTGTGGGTGTAAACCTATGCTAGGGTTCGCAACTAGGAAAATACACTAGTTCACTTCTAACCCTAAATATCCATAGTACACCTAACACATCTATGATCTCCATGTCACTCAATAAGCTATCATATATAGTATATATAATATACTAGACATCGAAATGCGTGGGTGCTATACGCCATCCACCCGATTTCCCCCGTAGATATAATCTACTCACACGGTCATCGCTCGCCGAAATCGATGACGCCGCGCTTCTTCTCCTCGGAATCCTTGCGAGGGTACCTATAATAATAAACAGTCGCAATACGTATTAGAATCGAGGCAGAAAACCAATATAGCGCACAGTGTGCTCATAGGTTGGAACCTATGGCCTAAATGTGCAAATCAATAAAACAATCTCTGTTGTCGATATAAGAACACCCGACAACCAAATACAAATCCAAATATCAAGAAAGTGCATTTTAAAATATGGAAAACATAGCTTAAAATACACCAAAATGCTCCCAGATTTTCCCCGGGTGGCAATTAGCCAAAACTGCATATAGGAGGGGTCTATTTTAGTGCAAAAGGAGCCATGAACAAAATCTGGGACCCAATTTACCTGATCTGGCCGCAAACTGCGGACAGAATGAATATATCTACGGCCTGGGGTTGGAGTTAGGGGCTCGGGTCTCTGTGGTAGCTTCCTAGGTGCCTGCACGACTCCCAGTAATCCCAAAATCAAATCTAGTGGCACCGGGTTGCTCCAGATTCCAAAATACCCTCACAAATCACACATTTATCCGATGTCGGGGTTTCTAAATCCGTGTTTTGGGGTTTCAAGTCTCAGGTTTGGGTCTTAATTTAAGCACTAGGGTGCCTGTTCATCCTCTAATGAGCTCAATTTCACATTACACTCTCAAATTCTCATAACCCTAACTTGGTTTTTCTTAAATCCACAAAATAACATGATATCGATTCTAATCTAGCATGGAGGTATAATTAATGCAAAAACGAAGCTAATGGTCCAGAAAAATACCTCATTTGGCAACTCAAGAATTTTCTTGAGTTGCCTCTAGTGGCCAAAATCCTCGCTTTCTTGGTTCGATGTGTAGATCTTGGGCTTGTGCACACTTTTAAAGAAATGGGGGTAGGGTTTTGGTCATGTTTTCATGGTGTTTTGAAGGTTGGAGAAGGAGGAGGAGGGAGAGGCAGAAGCTTCAGCAGCTGAAGGGGAAGAGGGAGAGAGGAAGTGAGTTGAGGAAGTGAAGGGAAATGGCTAAGTCAAAGCTAAACCCTCTCTTTTCTCTCTCACCCATACCTACCACCATATTATAATCCTTTTCTTTTTCTTTTCTTTTCTTTTCCTCTCCTCTCAAAATCCTTCTCACTAGAATAGTAAACCCAAACAACATGGTAGAAAATAAAACACAAGTGTAGAAAAATGATATGTGCATGTTTTGCACAAAACGCCCCCAAAATCCGATTAGCGATTTTTAATCGCGATTTCCACTAAATTAGCAAATAATTACTCATAAAAACTTAAAAATGGCTTAATCCCATAAAATACCCTATTTTGGAATTTTCCAAAATTTTTCCAAAATTTTCCCCATTTATTTGTACTTAATTATACCGAAATATTAAAATATTCATTAAAATATTATTAAATTATAAAAATTCCCAAAAATAATATTTTATTTTTTTTAAATGTTACATAGTTGCACCTGGTGATATGTCCTTCAGGGTAGGGAACGGAGCACAAGTTAATGCCGCAGCCGTCGGTGAATATCTCCTAGTGTTGCCAAATGGCAATACTATGATTTTGAAAAATTGCTACTATGTACCTTTCATGGTTTGCAACATCATATCAGTTTCTTTACTTGATAAAGATGGATATAACTTTGTTCTTGATAGAAATATCATGAACATTTACCTTGATAAGGTACTGGTTGCAGAAGGTACACTGTATAATGGTATCTATGTTCTAAATCAGAAAACAGTTCTCAATGTACAAAACACATGCAAGAGGAAGAGTTGACATACGAACGAATCCTACTTGTGGAATTGTAGACTTGGTCATATCAGAGAGAAAAGACTAAGTAAGTTACATAAAGATGGACTCTTGAATACGTTCGAATTTTCATCATATGAAACTTGTCAGTCTTGTCTCAAAGGAAAGATGACCAAATCTCCGTTCACCGGATATGGAGAAAGAGCAGCAGAGCTCTTAGGACTCATACACAGTGATGTGTGTGGTCCGATGTCTATACAAGCAAGGGGTGGGTTCTCGTACTTCATCACATTCGCTGACAATCTCTCTAGATTCGGATATGTGTATCTTATGAAACACAAATCTGAAGCTTTTGAGAAATTCAAAGAATTCAGAAACGAAGTAGAGATCCAGGTTGGCAAAAGTATCAAGATCCTCCGATCGGATAGAGGAGGGGAGTACTTAAGCACGGAATTCCTATAATACCTAAAAGAGAATGGAATTCCCTCTCAGCTTACTCCTTCGTATACACCACAGCACAATGGTGTATCGGAGCGGAGGAACCGTACCCTATTGGATATGGTTCGCTCCATGATGAGTAATGCAGAGTTGCCTCTTTCATTTTAGGGACATGCGCTTTTGACAGCGGCATATCTATTGAATGATGTTCCGTCCAAATCCGTGCCTAAGACACCATTCGAGATATGGAATGGCAAAAGGCCGTATCTTAAACGTATTAAGATATGGGGTTGTCCTGCCTATGTAAAAGTATAAAATCTGGATAAATTGGAGGCACGTTCAGTTTTACGCAAGTTTGTGGGATATCCTAAAAATTCAATAGGATATCTGTTCTACCACACCGAGGAACAAAAGGTGTTTGTATCTTTCCATGCCACATTTTTAGAGTGGCAATTTCTTGCGAAAGAAAAAAGTGGGTGTTCGGTAGAACTTGAAGAAATTCAGCGACCACAAACGGAAACAGAAGATTTGACAAAACCTCAAGATTCAATAACCCCAGAAGAACCTCAGCCACTCAGCAGATCTTGTAGGATTTCTCATCCGCCCGAGAGATACTATGGTTTTCTCATAGACGGGGATCGAGAGGATTGCATCTTGGAAGAAGATGAACCTACCAGTTTCAGGCAGGCCATTATCAGTAGAGACTCTGATAAGTGGCTGGATGCTATGCGATCCGAAATGGAGTCTATGTACACTAATAAAGTATGGACCTTGGATATTTCTCCACCTGGGGTAAAACCCGTTGGATGCAAATGGATCTACAAAAGGAAACTTGGTGCAGATGGGCAGGTGGAAACCTATAACGCTAGACTCGTTGCAAAAGGTTATCATCAAAGACCTGGTGTGGACTATGACAAAACTTTTTCTCCAGTGGCTATGCTCAAATCCATTCGGATCCTACTTTCCATTGCTGCCATCCATGACTATGAGATCTGGCAGATGGACGTAAAAACGGCTTTTCTAAACGACAGTTTGGAAGAGTGCGTTTATATGGATCAGCCAGAAGGCTTTGTAGACAGTTGGAGCAGCGGGAAGGTGTGCAAGTTCCTTAAATCCATTTATGGATTAAAGGAGGCATCGCGGAGCTGGAACATCTGTTTTGATGAAAGAGTCAAGGAATTTGACTTCATCAAGAACGAGGATGAGCCTTGTATTTATAAGAAGATTGTAGGACGAACTGTCGTATTCCTAGTCTTGTACGTGGATGACATTCTTTTGATAGGAAATGATATTCCTATGATACAATCGGTCAGGCTATTCTTGTCACAACGGTTCTCCTTGAAGGACCTGGGTGATGCCTCGTGCATTCTGGGGATCAAGATCTACAGAGATAGATCCAAAAGATTACTGGGACTTTCGCAGTCCTGGTACATAGAGACCGTACTAAAAAGATTTAGTACGGAAGATTCCAAGCACGGTAATATACCCGCATTGGACGGAATCACCCACTCCAAGATGATGTCTCCTAAGACTGACGAGGAGAGGGTTCACATAAGCACTATACCCTACGCTTCGGCGGTAGGATCTATAATGTATGCGATGCTATGTACACGACCAGATGTAGCTTATGCGCTAAGCGTGGTGAGCCTGTATCAGTTAGAGCCAGGTTAGAACCACTGGACAGCAGTGAAGAACATTCTCAAGTAACTGAGAAGGAGTAAGGAGATGTTCCTGGTTAGAGCTCAGGGTCGAGTCCTTTACCGATTCAAGCTTCCAGAGTGACAAGGACGACAGCAAGTCTGTCTTGGGTTTTGTGTTTACCCTCAACGGAGGGGCGGTGTGTTGGTGGAGTTTCAAACAGAACACCGTCGCAGACCCGACGATTGAGGATGAATACATTGCTGCAAGCGATGCTGTAAAAGAGGCGGTATGGATGAAGAAGTTCATTAATGAACTTCAGGTAGTTCCGTCCATCGTTGACCCAATACCTTTGTTTTGCGATAACAATGGGGTTATTGCTTTAGTAAAGGAACCACGGTCCCATCAGAAATCCAGACGCATCGTAAGGCGGTATCACCTGATTAGGGAGATCATTGATCGCCAGGAGATCGAGGTGCGGAGTGTGGACACTAAAGATAACTCGGCGGATCCATTCACAAAGGCCCTCCCTCAAGCACAGTTCGAGAGACTTTTTGAGCTATTGGGTATGCGGTACACCAGCAGCTGGCCTTAGTGCAGACGTTGGGTATGCGGTCACCAATTACTGGCCTTTAGTGCAATTGGGAGATTGTTGGATATGTATGCCCTAGAGGCCATTGTTGTATAGTACTAGTTTGTATATTATATTTTGGAAGCTTGGGATATATACATGGATTGACGACGGTCTTGCTTGATATAGTAGTATGCTACTTGGTTTGTATCTATCTTAATATGTGAATATGTTTCTTTTAACATATCGCTAATACATATTGATGGAGCCCTTAGGATCTTTGCTTGACTACCAACGTTGTGATGGCGATCACACTAGTAGGGGCTGGGTAGTCTATAAGCACATCCTTATACAGGTCCCTGGTTATAGGATTATCGAGACAGGGCATCGATACTCCAGAGTATACTAGTGTATACATTTCTCATCCCAGCAGGGGAGATGGTATGTCCCACAGCCATCAGTATGTCGTATTGGAGATAGTATGCAGGTGATCATTGGGTTATGAGTTACACTGGACGGACTAGTCGGGTACTGCTGGTTGGTACTATACCTATCGTCATGTAGCAGTTCCAAGGTAACATGAGTACAGATTACTCCGTTGACTTGACACTGCTACTTCGCCTCAAGTGTGTTCCCACTGCTCTTAGATTGCTACCATACCACAGTTCTATTGAGTCGTGCAAACAGGTAGTAGTTGGGTGCAGTCCCGAAGCACTTGGAGGCAGTGGCAGTTACACAGGATTCGTCTCTCCCGGTATTGGGGGTTGATATCGCGCTGTGTTTGGAGAGCCATTACACAAAGTCCATGGCCAGGGCAAGTGAGATTTACTGGTAGGTGTTCCAGTAGTTTCTCAAGGTGTTCTGGGCTACACTCCGACACGACTTATACCGCTATTAGGGGTCTGAAGTTTACCACCCCCTAGGCCCGATATGCGATACTCTCAGACGAACAGACCGGACTGTACGGAGATTGTCACAGATAGGCTCAGTAGGAGTTTGGATGAGCTTGCTCGTCGACCTTCTTAACGACAGATACCTGGGTAGCCGTTATGCACAGCTAGTGCCGCTGACGTACTTATGGTTAAACCCACTGCCAGAGTATTGTCTAATCTTTAGAGTCCCACACAGAGGGTTTCCCAGCTTCGGACGATAAGAGTAGAGGTCGTATGGTTTTACGACAGGGTTCAATCACATACATGTACTTTTGCGCGTGTGGTGTTCGAGTGGACAATACTAGTGGGCTTTGGTTTAAGCCAGATCCTAGTATTTGATTATTGGATTAGCTTCATCTCATAGTATTCGTGTTTCTCGGAACACGGATGCAGGTATGTATATACAGATGAGAGGGGGTATAGAAAAAGATACCTCATTAGGGTTTTGACAATTGACTTGGTCAAAACACATATGAGAAAAAGAAAAGACTTTGTTATTTTTGATAAATGATATTATTTGTGGAATGGCTACTTATGTTGACCTTTTGACTTCGGTTGACTTGTTGACCTTCGATATTTTTATGAGATATTTTTGACCTAGATATTTTGGTGAGATATTTTCCATACCATGATTGAGGTCATATATAAGCTAGCCATTACATTTTTATAATCATTATCACAAATACTTTCTCTTTCTTCAAGCTTGCTCTCCCCTTCATCCTCTCTCAAACCCTAGTGTATCATGTGTTGATAATCAAGGGTTAATAAGATTTAGCTACTCTAAATCACACTCTACCCACTCTAGTCTACATAGATTAGCAAGTTAAGTATTCTAGTTACCTTAAGTTGGAGGTTTGGAATTCTCGGGTTGATAATCGTTGACACAAGGAGGCCGAAGCTCAAGCACTATCCATACTTCCATCGAGGAGCTTAAGGAGAGGATCAAAGACCCGAAGGACTTGTTTTCTTTAGGTATGCATTCTATCATAGTAGATAGAACCATAATATGCTAACTAGGTTTATGGTTAAAGATCCAGTTTAGTGTTATCCCAGCGCCAAGTTTCGTGTCGTTGACCACGGATGTTGGCCGGGGCGCTAGCGTAACCCTTCATGTCCAAACAGCCAGCCTCGCCTGGCAAACTGCCGCCCCTGCTACCTAAAACGGCGGCGTGCATGAGGTGGCAGAAGGACGCGTTCAGGTCCTTAGCTTCGTTCGTGCCAATCTCGACAACACGGAACCCCTGCGTGCCGATTCCGGCAGTCGCGAACCCTTACGATGAATGATTCCATGACTCGTTGGGCGCCGGAAATTCCAATGTTGAGGTCTTAGGACCAACCCACTTATCACTTCAATGATCGCCGTGCTCCCTTGCCCTCTGTCACGACCAGAAAATGGCACGTGACAGCCTGTTGAATTACGTCAAGTCTATAGGACCCCACCGTAATCCAAGTAAGCCAAAAGCCCAGAATTCTAAACCTTTTTGGGAAAATAGTGGAGGTGGAGTTTTGAAATAAAGGTACAGTGAAATCAAATTCTTCTTTAAATACGTAAGTAATGATATATGAAAATACAAGTGGATTATATACTATAGTTGAAAACATTTTCGTCATTTGAAATTTGGGCAGCACCTCCTTTACAATTTTTTAACCAAAACCAATACAAAGAAACAATAATAATTGGCATCCCCAAGAGAGAGCTAGCTCTTCGCCAATTGGCGGAAACAACTATGCAAATGATATATATACGACGCCCTAAAGCGAAGTTCAAACAAAGAAAAGAAAGGAAACCAAAACACCATCAAAGAAATCATAATAAAGAATAACTACATATCCGTAACTCTAGGTCCGAAAGAATATACAACTGTGGTTTCTAAGTCTACCAAATATACATAGTCTGGTTGATGGAGCTTTAACTAGATACAACTGAATAAATATACGAGTACAAATGGTGGTCACGATGTAAGTGTTAGTTATATGTAGCCCTAGAGGCCATTATTGTACATGATTGTATTTTATAGTGGATGCTTGGACATATATAGAGAGGACTTTCTTGTCGACATGATAGTATGCTATTTAGTTGCTCTTTATCTTAACATGTACACTTGTATCATTATACAGTCTCTCTGTTACATGTTGATAAAGCCCTTAGGCTATTAGTTATATGTATGCCCTAGAGGCCATTACTGTACATACGATGTATATTGTAGTGGTGCTAGGACATATATAGGGAGGACTTTCTTGCTCGACATGATAGTATGCTATCTGGTTGTACTTTATCTTAACATGTACTCTGATTGTCTCTATATTACATGTTGATAAAGCCCTTAGGATATGTACTCGACTACTGGGACTATGATGAGATCATACTAGTGGGGCCACGGTAGTCGACGAGTACATCCTATAACTGTTCCTAGTCGAGGGTGTATCGAGACAGGGCATCGATACACCAGAGTAGACTAGTGTATACGCATATTGAACCATATGATGGGCGATGGATGATCCCATATCCATCGGTGTTTGACATCAAGGATGGTGTACGGGTGCTCAGTAGGGACTGGGTACACTGGACGGACTCGCCGAGAACTCCCAGATGGTATTATACCTCACGTCAGATGGCAGTTCTCCGGTGACACTGGTACAGAGTAGTCTGTTGACCCGAGATCGTCATAGAGTCTTGTGTGATTCCCACAGTGCTTTGATTTCCATCATACCACGTCCAAGAGGGCGTGCAAAAAGGTGGCTTTTGGGTACAGTTCCGAATCACATGGAGGCAATGAGCGATAGGAGGGGATTCGTCTCTCCCGGTATAGGGAGTTGATGTTGTGCTGTATTCGATTGGCTATAACCGGAAATCCCTGGCCAGGGTTTTTGAGATTTACTGGTAAGTGTTATCAGTAGTTTCTTGAACTGTTATAGACCTCATATCGACACGACTTATCGAGCTACTGGGGTCTGACGTTTACCACTCCTAGGCGAGATATGCAACATATCAGACGACGAGACCGGACTGTACGGGAGTGTTACTGTTTGGATTCACAGGAGAATGTACAGGCTTGCTTGTTGATCTTCTGAGTGCTCAATACCTGGGTAGCTATTACGTTTGGCTGACCGCTTGCAGCTTGTGGGTGTTTGATATGATCATCACCTACTGCCGGCGTATTGACGATTCTTTAGAGTCCTACACAGAGGTTTCTTGGCTCAGGCAAAACGGAGTAGGAGCACATATGTGATATGTGCGGGACCGAGGATAATGCGATATGAGATACCGTATTCTATTCTCGCGATATTTGATATCAGCCGGGTCATCGGATCAAGTGTTGATTCGATGAATCGGTATGGATAAATATTAGTCGGTTATATGCGATATTGTCAGATTGTCGGATCAAGTGTTGATTCGATAATTTAATGTATTATAATATATATATGATATATTAAATTACATTAACTAATATTAGTTCACTAAAAGATTCTTTTTCTCGCTCGTGTAATACATTGATATATATGTGATATATGTTAATTGTATTATTTTATTTGGTTACAATAAATATTATATATGTGATATATAATATTGTAACATGATATGATTACTAATGCAACATGTTTAGTAGAGATTAAACATGGTTAGGGTTTGATTAGGGTTAAACCTTTCTAGATGTTTCTAGAAGGTTTTCATTTTTGTTTTGGAAAAGATATTTTAGCATTATATTTCTTAACCCAACCACACCCTTTAACCCTAGTTCAATCTCTACAATGGTTACTTGACCATGGTTGCATAATTCATCATTATCTCCTTTGCATTATTCATCACAAAAGGAATTCTATCATATTGTTCATCTTCTTCCTTCTTCTTCTTTGCTTACAAAGCTTTCTTGCTTTGATATTTGTGATGAAAATATGTGAGAAAAAGATAAATAAAGAGAGCAAAAATACTACTTCATCATCCTCATCATCCCTTTCCATTTAGATGAGGGTGTTCACATCATTTCATGAGTGTTAGCTTCTGTTAACGAAACTTCAAGGTAGATCATCTTTGTATCGAAGATCGGAAGCAAAGGTTGCATCTTTCTCTTCGTGGAACCTCTCGAGAGTCCGGAACCCGATGATCGCAGCGAAGGGACCACAACACGGAGCATATGAAGTGAAGGACCGGATCTACAAAGGTTGTAATCCCTCTCACTTAGTGTTAAAGTTGTTAACATGTTAGTTTTCGCCTAATCTCTAGTTTAAAGATCCATATTCGGGTTGTTCGGCACGACTAATTTTTTAATCGGGCATGGTCGATGCCTCGTAGACCGTTGTGCGCGTGCCTAGCAATCCTACAGTTGTATCATAGCCAAGCTAAAGCTTTAGGCGAAGTCTAGACGAAGTTTAAAGTCCGATCGAACCCGGAAAACCCGATATACCCTAGTTTCTGGAAATTTTTCAAAACTGTGATTTTTTCCAAATTAAAAATGCTCAAAAAATTCAGCAGGGTATTTTAGGAATTACTGTGCAAAACAACACTTTGAATCGTTCAAAGCGCCCCGGAACCGCGGCCAAACTAGGGTATTGGCGGCCGTTCCGCGGCAGAACTTGGGGATTAAGAGTTAGTTTTTGCACAGTTATAACCGTTGGTACTTTCTGATTCTTCTGGGAATTTTTATTTTTCACTCAAGTGTTGAGTTTTCTGGGTTGTATTGGGAACTGGTAGATTCGATCGGATATTTTAACTTTGTTTAGTTTGTCCGGATAATTTTAGAAACTGTTAAAATGTTCGAACGGATATCAATAACTCACTTTTTCCCCTGTCGGAAAATTTTTCAAAAGTTGGATTTTTTTCTCGTGTTTAAGAACGTTCTAAGTCGTACAAGTAACGCGGTGGACCCTCTAGAAGACAACAAACCTTAACTCGATTATGTGACCGT
The DNA here is from genome assembly GCA_030015575.1 of Agapanthus africanus. Taxonomy (NCBI): domain Eukaryota; kingdom Viridiplantae; phylum Streptophyta; class Magnoliopsida; order Asparagales; family Amaryllidaceae; genus Agapanthus; species Agapanthus africanus. Next base: position 468,039,233 of record JASDDO010000014.1, on the reverse strand, counting down.
CTTGAACTGCCTTTTGAACCTTAGGGTTTGGGGCAGTACGGCGTGCCACATGTGAGGCGTTGGCTTGACCCTTCTACGGCTGGACCATTGGTACTGTGGCATGTGATGGATGTTTTTAAACTGATTTCAAGTGTTGAGATATATTGGGGAAATCTTGGGTGTTTGATTATTCGATCGGAAAGTTTAACTTTGTCTATTTATCTGGAATGTGATACAATATTTGGAATTCACAGGTAGTTATGAGATAACTAATTTGAATATTATAAACATAGCAGTTTAGTCTCAAATGATCGGTTGCCACGGAATTTTGACGTGATCAAAAGTCCGTCGCAATCACGTAGCGTACGCGGATACTCGCCGGGTAAACTTAATAGACAGCTACGCCCCCATAGCCCCGACCAAGTGACTGTAAGAGAACCCCGTCGCCGAAAGCATCCGTTCGGGTGCTCGCGGCAACGGTGTTCCGCCTTAGTGCACTTCGTCGACGGCATCTTGGGGTGCGGCCATCTACTAAAGTTTGCGACGAGCATTCGATCAGGTTGTCGGGAATCTTGTTGAATTGCCCGACTTGATATTGAAAAGAGTTTTCGATAATGAGACTAAAATGCGGGGTTTATAATTGTTAGGCATGTGATGTCTAAGGAATTCATTTGGTTAGGCATGCGATGTCTAAGGAGGCTGCGGATTCCAACTGTTGTAGTTTTACACTTTCTTTTCTGTAACCGTAAGCGTTGTATGTAGTGTATCGCCGGCTTCGTTGCTCTACATCAACGACAATCGGGATACGCATACTTGCTTACATTGATGATATGAGATATTATGTGTTGCTGTGATATGTTGTATTGGATCGTCGCGTTTGAATAGACGGGGTTTTATGTGAGATGAGAGTTTTTTCTTTTTCATTCATATAAAATTCATTTGTATGTAATATTCTTTTATTGGGGCACTTCCAGGTTGTGGAAGATGTCACCGTTGTATATTATTTACTTTTCCGCATTAGGTAGACCCAAGGAGGGGAGCACAAGTAACCGGGTTCTAGGGTCCAGTGGGAGACCATCTCGAGGAGTCGAGACCGGGTATCCTAACCCTAGAATTGGCAGTGTTACTTGCCGCTCTCGTAGGGGTCTAGGGATGTGGGTTTGGCTATTCATCGCGACCGTGGAATCCGTGTTTTATACAGGCTCGTATTGAAAACACGGACATCTTTGTATATCCAATATTTCATATGTGTTCTTCTGCTGCAATGTTCTGTGATGAGATTATGTTACTGCCTCAGACGAATGTTTATATTATATATATGAGATATATGTTATATTGCAGATTTCGTTTCACATGAGATGCTTGCGAAGCATATTAAAATGGGACTTCATTAATGAGATTAATGAAAATAAAAGAAACCTAAGATGTTGTAGAAACTTGTTTAAAAACTGGTAGCTCTAGTTCTTGCTTTGCATAGCGGTGTTCCTTGTAGAACATCCAGCACCTTATTCGATGAGGAAAGGACCGAGATCCCTTCACCGGGAGTGACTCCTTTAGCAATAACTGGCAGATGCTACACACTCGGTTTGTCTTTTGATTGCTTCTATAGTTCTTGCTTTGCATAGTGATATTTGTGAAATATCATGCACCTTATTCGATGAGGAAAGGGCCGACGATCTCTTCACCGGGAGTGACCCCTTTAGCAAAACTAGAAAGGCCTCAAAAACACTCCATTTAAAATCACTCGATTCTACAACGATATCAAGTTCATTACGCAAAGGGTTTTCTTAAAAACCTGTCGTAGCCCCCGTCATTTCAGATAAGTACTGGTTAGTATTCGTGCTACGTTTGTTGACCTTAGCCAAGGTGTAGTGTGCGGTAGCTGATTAGTGCTTATCTGTATAAGCATATGATGCGATTGAGTTAGGTTAGTCGTGCGACTTTGTTGACCTTAGCCAAGGGTCGTGCGGGTGGGTTTAATTCAATCGGGAAATGACGGGTTGAACTTGGCTAGCACTTATGATCTGTTGACCTTAGCTAAGGTCATAAGCTGCTAGGGCAAAATATTATTGGGAATTTCAAGTGTTGAAATTTGCAATGAGATTGCATACCTTCTATGAGATAGTTGGATCCCGATACCCGCTGCGAGTAAGAGTTACTCCTGGGAGAGTTTTACACATTACAATTAGCCGATCAAGTAGGTGTCTAGAAAGGTGTTAAAGGGGTTACGCCTCTGGGAAAACGAGGTTTACTTTAATTAGGTTCGTGCGAAAGCACGGAGGACCTCCCTCAAAGTACCGACACTGGCCTGGCTGAAAGATTGGCGAACTTGTAGCATGTAATTAATCCCGGCTAGTCTTTCCTTTTAGGGTTTGAAGGAAGATTTGATTAAAACAGTGGGAGACATCCTGATTAGATATATTAGATAACCAATCTAATCTTGCAAGAGCATACGCTGAGTGTTTTCTTCTCTCTCTCTCCAGGTAGCGACCATATCACGCCTTAATCAAGATAATAATACGGATATATTGACCGAACCCGCTTGTTATACTGAGCTGGGGAACGTTGGTCCCGCTCCAACTTATAATTGTTATAAGACAAAGAATGAAATTAGGGAATACCAGATTTCCCGTGCCGCCCAAACGAAGAAAGTGCATGTTGATGCATCATCTTCGGGTGTGTTCATTACATAGAACTGTTTCTCAGTATCCTTTACGTCCTGGGTATTTGATACAAGATCAGGATCCCGATATGTAATTTGTTACATGGGTTACAGATAGGTAGAGAACTGAGAACGGGTGATAAGTTTCATGAGACAGAAAACGGTGCAAGTGTTGCAGCCAAGTCTGTTGGTCACTATCACCCTGTATTACCAGAATACATTGATTCTGAACGAATGTTATTAGATACCGAACCTGATATACAAAATCATATCGGTCTCTTTATTAGTAAAGAAAGATATAATTTTGTATTATTGGATAATGTTTTGAACATTTCCTATATCAAGAGTTGATCGGTTCAGGCACGTTATCTAAAAGCATTGATGTTCTAAATCAAACTACAGTTCTTAGTATACGGAACACATACAAGAGGAAGAGTTCAGAAATGAACGAATCCTTCTTGAGGCATTGTAGACTAGGTCATATCAATGCGACCCGACTGGCTGAAGTTACATATAGATGCATATTTAAATTAGTTTGAATTTACATCTTGTGAAACTTGACGGTCATGTCACAAAGAAATGATGACCACAGCTCTGTTTATTGGAAACAGAGAAAGAGTTAGTGAACTCTTGGGATTGATACATGCTGATGTATGAAAGTCTCCTGTCTACACATGCCAAGACCGGTTCTTTGTACTTCATTACGTTCTCTGATAATCTCCCAAGATTCAAACATGTGTTAAAACACAAGTCCGAAGATTTTGAGATATTCACAGAATATAAGTTAGAAGTAGAGAACCAAAATACGGGTATAAGTATTATGTCCTTTGATGAGATCAAGGAGGAGAATACTTGAGCACGGAATTCCTGGACTATTCTAAAGGAGAATGAGATTCTCTCTCAGCATTACTCCTCCGTATACACCACAGCACGTCGGTGTATCGGGGCGGAGCAATAGCACCCTATGTGATATGGTGTGCTCTATGATGAGTACTACTGAGTTTCCTATTTCCTTTTGGGAGTTATGCACTTGAGAAGCTGCATACCTATTAAATAGGGTTCAAATCAAATCAGTTGCCTACCACTTCATATGTGATATGGAAAGGGAAGAGCCCATATCTTAAGTTGGTTAAGATTTGGAGTTGTCCGGCCTATGTCAAAAAGCAAAATCCGGACAAGCTTGAGGCAAGGCCTGTTATGTAAAACTGGAATTGTTCCAGCTATACAAACTGCAGCTGATGATTTGGTAGAACCAAAGGACTCAATAGTTTCCAACGAACCTTAGCCTCTCCGCCGATCTAGTAGGGTTCCTCACCCACCTGAGAGATACTTTGGTTTCTCTATGACAGTGGGAGAGAGGATTGCATCATGAGATGATGACCTAACTAGTTTCGAGCTGGCCATCAGGAGTGAGACTCTGTAAGAATGGCTGGATGCTTATCGATCTGAGATGGAATTCTTATACACCAACAAAGTATGGACTTTGGTTGCTTTATCTGAAGGGTTAAATCCCCATCAGGAGCAAGTATATCTTGAGAAGATTACTTGGTGTACATGGAAAAGTTGAGACTTTCAAAGCTATGCTTAAGTCCATCCAGATCCTACTTGCCACTGCTACATTCCATGACTACGATATCTGGTGGTTAGGTGTCATGACTGCTTTTCTAAATGATGTTTTAGAAGAGAGCGTCTATAAGTGCACAGCCAGAGGGCTTCGTAGACAGTGGGAGCAGCGGAAACGTGTGCAAGATGTTTTATATGATAAAACAGGCATCGCGGAGTTGGAACATCTGTTTTGATGTGGTAGTCAAAGAGTTTGACTTCATCAAAATGGTAGATGAACCTTGTATATACAAAAAGGTAGTAAAGAGTATGGTGGTGATACTCGTAGAGTATGTGGATGACATACTCTTGATAGGGAAGGAGTTTCCTATGCTACGCTCGGTCAATCTCCGCTTATCACAAGGATTCTCCTTATAAGATCGAAGTTGATACCTCCTAAATCCTTGGTTTTGGATCTATGAGATAGATCTAATTAGATGTTAGGATACTCACTAGTTGTAGTGAGATGGTATCAATCGATCCTGGGGAGAATCACTGGAAAGGTTCCAGGGTGATAAGGACGACTGAATGTCAGTCGCAGGCATTGTCTTTACCCTCAATAGAGGGACGGTATGTTGGAAGAGTTCCAAGCTAGATACCGTGACATACTAGACGATTAAAGGCAAGATACATCGTTACCAAAGATGCTACCAAAGAGGCAGTCTGGATATATATAAGTTCATGAGATGAACTTCGTTCCTACCATTGTGTGACAATGGAGTAGTGGCTTTAGCCAAGGAACTACCGTCCCATCAGAAATCCAGATATAATTCTTTGGCAGTATCACCTGATCATGGAGATGGTTAATCTCCAGGAAGATCGAGGTTAAGGGAGTAGATACAGAGGACAACAGCGCGGATCCACTCACAAAGGCCTTTTTCCCAGTAGAGACTTTTTACGGGATTGTTGAGTATGAGATACTTCAACCGCAGCTAATTGTTGGGTATGCGATACCACAACAGATGTCCCTAGTGCAAGTGGGAGATTGTTAGTTATATGTATGCCCTAGAGGCCATTACTGTACATACGATGTATATTGTAGTGGATGCTAGGACATATATAGGGAGGACTTTCTTGCTCGACATGATAGTATGCTATATGGTTGCACTTTATCTTAATATGTACTCTGATTGTCTCTATATTACATGTTGATAAAGCCCTTAGAATATGTACTCGACTACTGGGACTATGATGAGATCATACTAGTGGGGCCACGGTTGTCGACGAGTACATCCTATAACTGTTCCTAGTCGAGGGTGTATCGAGACAAGGCATCGATGCACCAGAGTAGACTAGCGTATACGCATCTTGACCCATATGATGGGCGATGGATGATCCCATATCCATCGGTGTTTGACATCAAGGATGGTGTACGAGTGCTCAGTAGGGACTGGGTACACTGGACGGACTCGCCGAGAACTCCCAGATGGTATTATACCTCACGTCAGATGGCAGTTCTCCGGTGACACTGGTACAGAGTAGTATGTTGACCCGAGATCGTCATAGAGTCTTGTGTGATTCCCACTGTGCTTTGATTTCCATCATACCACGTCTAAGAGGGCGTGCAAAAAGGTGGCTTTTGGGTACAGTCCCGAATCACATGGAGGCAATGAGCGATAGGAGGGGATTCGTCTCTCCCGGTATATGGAGTAGATGTTGTGCTGTGTTCGATTGGCTATAACCGGAAATCCCTGGCCAGGGTTGTTGAGATTTACTGGTAAGTGTTATCAGTAGTTTCTCGAACTGTTATAAACCTCATATCGACACGACTTATCGAGCTACTGGGGTCTGACGTTTACCACCCCTAGGCGAGATATGCAACATATCAGACGACGAGACCGGACTGTACGGGAGTGTTACTGTTTGGATTCACAGGAGAATGTACAGGCTTGCTTGTTGATCTTCTGAGCGCTCAATACCTGGGTAGCTGTTACGTTTAGCTGACCGCTTGCAGCTTGTGGGTGTTTGATATGATCATCACCTATTTCCGGTGTATTGACGATTCTTTAGAGTCCTACACAGAGGTTTCTTGGCTCAGGCAAAACGGAGTAGGAGCATATATGTGATATGTGCGGGACCGAGGATAATGCGATATGAGATACCGTATTCTATTCTCGCGATATTTGATATCAGCCGGGTCATCGGATCAAGTGTTGATTGGATGAATCGGTATGGATAAATATTAGTCGGTTATATGTGATATTGCCGGATTGTCGGATCAAGTGTTGATTCGATAATTTAATGTATTATAATATATATATATGATATATTAAATTACATTAACTAATATTAGCTCACTAAAAGATTCTTTTTCTCGCTCGGGTAATACATTGATATATATGCGATATATGTTAATTGTATTATTTTATTTGGTTACAATAAATATTATATATGTGATATATAATATTGTAACATGATATGATTACTAATGCAACATGTTCAGTAGAGATTAAACATGGTTAGGGTTTGATTAGGGTTAAACCTTTCTAGATGTTTCTAGAAGGTTTTCTTTTTTGTTTTGGAAAAGATATTTTAGCATGATATTTGTTAACCCAACCACACCCTTTAACCCTAGTTCAATCTCTACAATGGTTACTTGACCATGGTTGCATAATTCATCATTATCTCCTTTGCATTATTCATCACAAAAGGAATTCTATCATATTGTTCATCTTCTTCCTTCTTCTTCTTTGCTTACAAAGCTTTCTTGCTTTGATATTTGTGATGAAAATATGTGAGAAAAAGATAAATAAAGAGGGCAAAAATCCTACTTCATCGTCCTCATCTTCCCTTGCCATTTAGATGAGGGTGTTCATATCATTTCATGAGTGTTAGCTTGTGTTAACGAAACTTCAAGGTAGATCATCTTTGTATCGAAGATCGGAAGCAAAGGTTGCATCTTTCTCTTCGTGGAACCTCTCGAGAGTCCGGAACCCGATGATCGCAGCGAAGGGACCACAACACGGAGCATATGAAGTGAAGGACCGGATCTACAAAGGTTGTAATCCCTCTCACTTAGTGTTAAAGTTGTTAACATGTTAGTTTTCGCCTAATCTCTAGTTTAAAGATCCGTATTCGTGTTGTTCGGCACGGCTAATTTTTTAATCGGGCATGGTCGATGCCTCGTAGACCCTTGTGCGCGTGCCTAGCAATCCTACAGTACACTTGTATCATTATACAGTTCTCTGTTATATGTTGATAAAGCCCTCCGGATGTGTACTTGACTACCAGGACTATGATGCAGATCATACTAGTGAGGTCAGGGTAGTCCACAAGTACATCCTTTAATTGATCCCAGTCGAGCGAGTATCGAGACAGGGCATCAATATTCCAGAGTAGACTAGTGTGTATGTTTCTTGACCCTGTATGGGGAGATGGTTGATCCTTTAGGGTTTTTGTAGCGCCCCGGCCAACAATCTGTGGCCAAACACGGAACAAAAACTTTAAAAAGTCGGCGCTAATGGAACCCTAATCGACGGATCGTACCATTAACCCTATACTACTTCAATGAAAAGAGTTTAGAGAGGTTATACCGATCGATCCATGTCCTTGGGTCTTCATCCTCTGTCCCAAGATCCTCGCGGCTTCCTCGATCATGTTCGATCTCCGGTCTCCCCACATCGAAGAAGATCCACGTCGAAGGTTTGTATTACGGGCTCTCTCCTCAAAACCGAAGCAACTCGGGAATCTTGTTTGCTAGCCTAGATGGCCAAGATGAAGTAGAGAGAGTGTGTGATTACTTTATCTCAAAACACCCAAGGATTCTCAACTCATGAGAGGGATTTGGTGGAGGTTGAAGAAGAAGCCATGAAGGAAAAATGTGAGCTCAAGAGAAAAGCAAGTGAAGAAAAAAAGGTGTCTGCTTTTTTTCTTGTGTGAGTTGTGAGGTATTTTTCTTAGTAACTAAAGAAAAACCTTCACACAAAAATATCTGCCTTTGCCACAATAATATCTCACCAAACCGACACAAAAAATATCTAGCATGTCACAATGAATCATACATGACCCATGCCATGACTCAACACCATGAGTCATCAAGTGCACATGCATGAATCAATGCACAAGCCAAAACTTGCACTCACACTTTACACCTCACAGTAAACATTTAAACTAAAATGTTTAATCCAAAAAGAAAATGCAACTTCTAAAGTAAACTTGTAACGAATTACAAGAATACTCCTCATTTGTATATACTTACCCGCATCTGTATTCCGACAGAATACAAATACAACGAGACGAAAATAATCCAACAATATAATACTAGGATCCGGCTTAAACCAAAGCTCACTAGTATTATCCGTCCGATCATGATCCGTGCACTAGTGCACGTATTTGATCGAACCCTGCTATAAAACCATACGGCCTCTACAACGTTTCGCCCGAATTTGGTAAACCCTCTGTGTGGGACTCTAAAGACTCGTCAATACTCTGGCAATGGGTTTAACCACAGACATGTCAGTGGCACTGATTGAAAGAATTAAAGTTAACCGCAATTAGGACGGTGTCGCTTTGCAGCTAGCCGTGATGAGCACGGGTCGATCCACAGGGAGACGGAGTGTTTTACGTTCTTGTCGAAACGAGTTAGTGCGCGTGGGCGGAAAGTTCTTTATCTAACATATGTGTTATATGCAAAGTATAAAGCTTGTTAGGAAAGGATAGGATAGTGTAAGTTAATGGATTCCGTATTCAAGTACTTTGAGCCGAACTCAACCAATGAAGCTAAAGCAATTGGCAACAACGTGGATTATGGTATTTAAGAACGGTATTCGTGGAATCCGGCTTATTGACCCTTGTCCTTCCGTTCTTGTCTCTTGCTTTCGCCTCCGGCCAAACCGAGCGCAACTGGTCGCGGGAATCACCGATACCTTGGTATGGTAGGGTGCCTAACGCGGCGCTTGCGTAACGTTTGGATGGAGTTCAATGGAAATTATGGGAAAAGGAAATGATAAATGGATCGTTAACTTAAAATATCGGTTTCTTTCTTAACAACACATATTTACAACCATCTCAAGAACAAACCAAAAAGAGCAAATAAAAGATAAAGACAAACGAGAAGACAAATTACAAGAAAGTAAATTGCATGGAAAGTAAAATGCAAGTAAGTAAAGCATGTAATTAAAGTGCAAGAAACTAAAGAACAAGTAATGAAAGAGCAAGTAATGAAAAGGGAAAGAAAGAAACGTTAAGAACCATGGAACCAAAAAGCACAATACAAGCCATGGATTCAAATACCTAAACTTAAACTTGCAAGTTCAATTAAGAGGTTGCAAGATCAAGTGAAGATAAAGAACCCAAGGGAAAATGAAGCACAAAAGAGAGAGCTTTATTAATCTTCAAGAATGATACAACCCTTGACTGCAATAACAAAAGCTTAACCTTGCAAGCTCAATGAAGAGGTTGCAAGATCAAGAGATGGTTAAGAACTCAAGGGGAAGCTATTTACAAGAGCACAAAAGAAAACAAAAGAGTTTAAGTGTAAAAATGTAAGCAAAAGAATGACCCCTCTCCCTTGCTGCCTTGTTCTGTATTTATAGGCTCAAAAGAAAATTAAACAAACAATAAAAATGAGCTGAGATGGCATCAGGGGAGGGCCCACAGAAATCTGGGAGCCTTTAGAGCAGATTGGGCCGGCGAGCTCGGTTTTTGCAAGGTTGTGCTCGGGTGAAATCCGAGCTATGGGTCTCGTATCGGAAGTGTGGTCTTGTGTGCTCCCTAATATCACTCTGGTGCAGTTTTTTTTCTCAGTAAAGGCTCTGGATGCACTCATGGCTTGGAGGGAAACTTGAAGATACAAATCACATCACTACTTTATGCAATAAATGCACATCATACCATGCCCACTTGCTCTAGTCATCATGAGTGTGCCATGGCAAACCCCTAGGTCCTAGTGCAACCTGTGTACACACTTGTATTGTGTTGGTCCATTTAGATAAAAAGTGTGTACACAAGCATGTTGCACAAAGAAACCTAAGAATTATTGGTCAGTTTGCGTTTCTGGTTGCAGTGTCAGCTCACAACTGTAATATCCATGATTTTAAGTGTATTTCCAGTATTTTGTCACGTATACCTGTAATCTGTAATACTGAGAAGACACTGGTTCATAGTACCGATAAATACAAAAAATAGATAATGAATGAGCGGTATTAAAATGCAGTTTTCTGGTATGAACAGGAACTAGCTGTACGAAACAACTACCTAGGTATTGAGCGAAAGGGAGGTCGACGAGCAAATTCATCATGAAACCCTACCGAGCCTGATAGTGACAACATCCGTTCAGTCCGGTCCGTTCGTCTATGAGTATCGCATATCGAGTCCAGGAGGGTGGATAAAGTCAGACCCCTAATAACTTGACATTTAGTGTCGGCAAGAAACCAATCACCAACTGAGAAACGGCAGGGTTCCCTAGGGCGGCCGCTGGGTTTCGGGAGGCATCGACCATGCTGTTTTCAAAATATTGTTGCGCTAAAGAACCCTAACGCTAGAATCTAAACTAGAGAATTAGACGAACAAGCATATAAATATCTTTACATCTAAGTGAACAAGGAATACAACCTTTGTAGACCGGTCCTTCACTTCAATAGCTCTGTGTAGTAGTCCCTTCGCTCCAAGTAGTGATCTCCCGGACTCTAGTGAGGCTCCATAAGGTGAAATGAACGAACTTACTTGAAGTCTTCAAGGCCGAAGATGATCTACGTCGAGGAGACACTAACTCAAGCTACCTATTCACTAAGTAATGAACTTGGTGAAGAAATAACCCAATCTAAATGGCTAGAAGAGAAGAGCTTGATGAAGTAGGAATTTTGCCCACTTTAGAAATAATTTTCTCACTATATTTCTTCATCTCTCATGAAGCTAGAAATCTTTTTGGAGATGAGAAAGAACATGAAGTGTGAATAGAATAATGAGTGAGAATAGCAACCATGGGTGAGTTAGTATCATATACTAACTCATGTAGAGACTAAACCATGTGTAAACAATAATGGTTGGGTTAATAAATATTTTCAAGTAAAACAAAATTAGTGGACTTGGTCAATTGTTCCACAAGCTTCTAACATTCGATCGTGACCATCGACACTCAACGTACCTGTGTGAAATCGTCTCTAACTGGAACCAATCAATCTGATGACCTCACATCGGGGTAGGCAACGAATCACATGTCCTAGTCATTCCATCTTGGGTGACTAGCGATCTTCTATCCTATCTCTAAGGACAACTCGTACGGCAATAGATTCAAACATCTGGGGCGATATCTCATCATTCGCAGCAACAACTGGCTCATTCGCCTGCACGCTGAACAATGCCTCAATCATTAAGTAATCGGTGCATTGACGGTCATCACATGCTGGCTAGCCTCTAGCAGTGGCCCAATCCTCTGGTGCTGATCTGCACATCCGAGAAATCACGTAAAAGCAATCCATCAAACGCTCATGGCGCGAAAACACAATAAAACGATGCCTCTATGCAGTCGTATGTCCCTGGAATCATGCCCTGGTCAGTCATCCTCCATGACGAGCTCTTACTGACGCAACTCTAGCTATAGCTCTCTCTGCCCGTGTAATCGTGACAGCAAAATCCATAAACCAATATCGATGAGGATAGATCATGAATGAATATAATGCTATGCAAGGAAATGTACATCCTAAGGATTCTTAAGCGGAGTTGCGTATCGTAAGTATGTCGCGGAACATACGCACGGTACGTCACTCTCCTTAAGTCACCTACTCCATCAACCAAGGTCAACCTAAGCGACGAAAGTGCGGGTCTAATACCCCCTCGACTCAGTCTAAGTTCTATAAGGTCAAGCCTAGGTTCCAAATATATACAAACGCCCTAGACTCCGCATAGTCAAACATAGACTCGAACCAAGGTTAACCTAGCGCTCTGATACCAACTTTTCACGACCCGAAATGGCAGGAGACTGGCACTTGAATCATATGAAGTCTATAGGACCCCATCTAATTCAAGTAAGCCAAAAATCCCGGAAATCTAAACCATTTTAAGAAAAGAAATGAAGAAAACTTATTTTAAAGCAAGTGGTTTTAATAACATAAGACGAAGTATGCATTTCTAAAATCTCAAGTCTTTTCTGAAAATTTCGGCAGAGTTTCCTTTGTAAATACTGCCCCAAAATGGTACAAGAAGCATAATATGAATAAAGGCATCCCCAAGCGGGAGCTAGCTCTTCGTCAATTGACGGTCAACACCACGCAAGCAATATAATATACAACGCCGAAGGGCGAGGATCAAAACCCAAAAGGAAACTCAAAAACATCAAGAAACCATAATAATACAACGCGCGACTCTAAGGTCGTAAAATAATATACAACTAGTCTCTAAGTCAAAAAAAACACAGTCTGGTTGATGGAGTTTACGAGATACAACTGAAATATTTAAATGTACAATAGGCGTCACGATACAAGTGAACCCACCTACCAAAGCAATCATCCGGAATGAAAGCGGTGTGCCAGCAAAGCCGCAACGAAACCTGTATGGCAAAACCTGCAAGAAACTGTGGCACAACGGTGGTGAGTTTCCAACTCGTGAGTAGAAAACATTACCGAGCAGAAATCGTATGTATGACTCATCCTAGGTCAATACGATCATAATATATTTATCCTCAAAATGATAAAGTCTGAAGCATGATAAGGTGGCAAGGGTAAACATCTATACAAGTGTAGTACCATGTGCCCGTGTCAGTGCCTCAAGTAGCAACATATCATAATATGAAGTATGAATGCAGTATAATGAAAACAGTATACATCATGAATGTGAAAACTGTTTTCTTTATTTAGTGAGATTTCTGTATATTTATAATTCGAGGTATCATCAATGAAATCAGTGTCAAGCATCGACACAAAACATAAATCCAAATATGTCAATATCTCAATATCTCAGGCTCCGGCAATCCAGACAGGCCTGTAACCTCGAATCTCAATATCTAGGGCTCCGTCTATCCGGACTGGCTCATACCATCAAATCTCAAAACCACAGGGCTCCGGCTATCCGTACTGGCCCATACTCTGATCGGTATCCTCCGGATATCCGTCGAGCCATAATACAATCACCAGTCAGTATTGCTCCCCTGTCACAGGCTCAATGCCATCATCTGCGACCTTCTCGCCCCGGGGTACCGCACCGGGTTCACAATGCACCTACAGACGCTTCCTTCTCCTCCTCCTCGAATTGGGTGTATGATATCGCTCAAGAGCCGAGAAAACTCATAGTGGACATATATCAAATCATATCACGAGAAAACCGCAATTTTATCTAAAATGATAATCAGTTTATAAAATCCTTGCGGTTTCTCCAAATCCAGAAATCTCATGGAAACCCGAAATCCCAATCTCAAGTATAAATAAACAATGAATTCTAAAATATTGGTCACCGGCAATCCGGACTGGCCCTAATAATAATGCATGAAAATGAGCGTATGAATATGCACGGCAATCACAGTAATAAATGCAATGTATAAGCTATCAGCTAACAAGTGATATCAATGAATTAATATTCCCTACTGTGTACGTAGCATGGCAATTACCGATGATGATGTGTGTGAGCCGACAAGCAGGTGTACGTAGAACATACGTATCATCGGTAATGGTGCTGGTGTCCCGACATCATGATTTCAATAATAGCATATGAAAACACAATTTAAGCATGCAATGCGATGTGAACAGAAAGAATATGCGGGAGATGAATAATAAATACAACAATAAATAATCTACAAGTAAACTAGTAGACTAAACTAACAGACTGATCGAAAGGGTATGGAAAACCACCTAAGTCTGAGTCGATATGTTTATATATATCTAGTAATCGGTGATCCCGCCTCAATAGTATCGCATATGATACAAAATATATAGTATGACATCCTCGAGTCAAGAGTGCGGATCTATCATCATAATTGTCACTCGTACGGTAAATCCATCGTACGACATCCTAAATCTGGGTACGGGTCAATATCACATTAATCAACTGGTATCCGTATCATCATATCATGATCTGGATATTGATCTAACGACTAGTACATACTGATACCATCTATCTATATATATATATATATATATATATATATATATATATATATATATATATATATATATATTGTAACCCTTCGAAAATCGTTGAGGCAGTTTTTCGGTAATCGGCTAATTTTTCGGCTTTTTCCGTAAAAAGTCAAAATAGGTATTTTTCATTATAGAACTAATTATACAAAATTTAGATAAGATATTACTATAATTTTGTCACTAAAATGTCACTTATAATTTTCTAGTTAAATAATTTTTTTTTCGTAATTAATTATTTTTTTATTATTTTAAGCCTTTTTAAATACATTAAATTAGTGATAAATACAAATTTAATTAGGTAAATTTCATAATTAGGAGTCTTTATAAGATAAAATATGGTGTTAATAAAATTATATCATGTCTTGCAAACTTTTGGTTTTAGGGTGGGAAATTTAATGGAAAAATGGTGTAAAATGAGGTTTTTTTTGTAAATTGTTGATATGAATGCATTAAATGACAACATGGGGTGTTTTTGGACATAGAAACTTCTCCAAATTTCCCCACCTCCTCACCCTTGCTGCTGGCCGACCCCAAATTCTGCAGATTTCCCTCTCTTCCCACTTCATTTTGCTTCAATTTTCATGCCAAATTCAATAAAAAATTCACAAATTTCCATCTCCATTCAACACTAAACCCTAATCCACTCTCTCTTCAACCCAAATTAGTTCAAAAACTTGATGAAAGGAGGCTTCTTGGTGACTTGATCAAGCTAGGATTCAAGCTTGTGAGGTGAAGATTCTAATCTTTTTGTTAACTTGTAGTTTAATTATGCTAGAATTGAAATTTGAAGTATTAATTTGGTAGTAAATGTTTGTTTAGGAAAATCAAGAGAAGGATTTGATTTTGATTTAGGGTTTGTAGCATGGTGGTTGGATTTAAGTTAGGGTTTTGTTATCTAATTGATTGGAGTGGTTAATTGTGTTGTGTTATGCTCGCTAAATCGACAAAATTGCGATGTTTGTATCGAATCGGTAAGCAAATTGCTTACTAGATTTTTATAAAAATTAGAATGCGATCAAATTGTGTTATGTTAGCGATATAATTAGCTTCGTATAGGACTATTAGAGTGCGTGAATGTAGGGTTTTGTCTAGTCGGGTTTTAGTTTTGTCGATTTCCCCGAAATGACGATTCTAGTTAACGATTAGCGATTTTCGTGCGTTTTCCCGCGCACCGAGTGCATGCTATGTTTAATTCGAGAGCGTCGATAAATGTATATTGTGACTTGCGTCGTTTCAGGTTTTGTAATCTTATGCTTGGTAATGTGCAAATATAGGATCGGTCGGGGAAACGTCGGACATGGCGCGTAAAGGCAAGGCGGTGGTCGGATCGGATTAGCGGGGATTTCAGGTGAGTAGATGTATTCATCTTTGGGGGAATCGTCTGGATGGCGCGATGCGCCCCCTAGTTAGGATTTCCTTATCTCTTGTAAGATTCATGTTGTTAGTTAGCTTACCCCTTCATTGACATTGCATACCCTTATAGTTAATAGTATGCTAGATTGCATGGATATTCATATGCACATATGCGATATCACTTCGTAGGACACAAACACCATTACCATTGGCATCTGTTGCACGCGCACTATTCATGTGACACACACGCCTTTGGTAATTGCCATGCCACGTGCACTAGAAAATCTGTTTAACTTAATATCGCCATTTGCATTCATACATGATATATGAAATTGCATAGCATGCATATACCTCGCATTATCATCATATTTACATAGATTCTATCCAAAATTCACATCATATACATTGATATCATAGACATTTATCATATTTAACATGTGGACTGTATGATTTTCTTGAGGATTTCAGTTTTTCTGTGATTTCTGGATTTTTGGGGAAAACCGCAAGAATTTAACAAAAGCTTATATTCATCATTTTTAAACAAAGTTGCGGTTTTCTCGTGATGTATGTGTCGTCCACCATGAGTTTTCATGTTTTCTGTTGGATTTCGAGACCCGATTCGAGGAGTGGATGAACCGTCTCGGGTACATGGTGGGCCCGGTATGGTACCCCGGGGCAAGAAGATCGAGATGTAGACGATGAGCCTGGCAGGGGAAGACTACCTACCGGTGATGTCCGGCGCCGCGGATATCCGGAGGATACCGACCGTTGTCGTGAGATTTGATGACATGGGCCGATACGGACTGACGGAGCCCGATATTTGAGACATTGATCCAGTGAGATATTGAGACAGATATGATTTCATATTTAGTGTTGATGCTTGACACGGGTTTTCAGATGATTTCTTGATGGTATTTAGCTATTATACAGATGTTCATTTTCTAAAGTTAAGAATGCAGTACCCTTAGCATTTAAAACACTTAAAGAGTTAGTAATGACATTGCATACGTGTGCATGCATACTAGAGCTATTATATCACATATGGACATGCATGTTGTGGTGCATTGCGTGCATTCTTACGATTGCCTTATTATATGTTATATTTACTCACGAGCTGGCAACTCACCCCGTTGTGCCACAGTGTCTTGCAGGTCGGACCCGTCACCCTTGTAGCGGCGGGCTATCTTATCATCAGCTCCTTTTTGCTCAGACTCGCGACATCGCCCGTAGGTGGGTTGCGAGCATATTTTATTTCTTTTGCTCTATCATTGTATCTAGTATTCTCCATCTACCACTTTATATTGTATATGTGACCTAGTGGTGAGACTGAGAGGTTGTATATTTGTGGTTTCTTTTGGGTCGAGCTCACTTGAGCCGGCGATGTTTTTTCTGATACTTTGCGTTTCTTTTATTCTCTTTTCTTGATATTGCTATTATATTGCATGTGGTTGTGATCCGCCTTGGGCGAAGAGCTAGCTCCCGCTTGGGGATGCCATTTTTATGATTACAGGTTTATTATCTTGTTGTACCCATTTTGGGGGGATAGAAAATACAGGGGAGACTCTGCCGAAATTTTCGGAAATTTTTAATGTTTTAAAAAGGGATTCTATGCAACTTAAATGATTTTTAAAAACCATTTTCATTAAAGGTTTTCCTTCACTCTCTTTTGATTTTGGTTTAGATTTTTCTGGGCTTTGGCTGACTTAGGTTACGGTACGCCTTTAGACGTCTCGTAATCTAAGTGCCAGTCACGTTCCGTACCTCCGGGTCGTGACATATATATATATATATATATATATATATATATATGCGTGTGTATGAAAACACATCGCCCCAAAGACCCGCTATAATATCATGTCGTATCTCAAATACGAACTAAATCACATCACCGATCTCATGGCACCATGCCCAATCTCATCGACTCATCTCCAAATACCATGTACTATCCTCATCATCCAAATATATGTATACGTATATATATATATATATACATAGTCCCATACCTATGTGTATTTATATATATATACATATCCCCATATACGCACAAGTAATAAAATGTATGCAAGTGTGTGTGTGTATATGAAAACCATAATCTAAGGTTCGCGACTAGGAAATTAACTAACAACACTATCATCCAAAGTCTTCTAAAGAAATTCTAGCTAAGTATACACATCTTATAATACCATATAAGTATATAACTATATAAAACATAACGCATTCGCATTCTATACTACGAACTGCGGGGGTGTTATACGCCATCCACCCGACTTCCCCCGTAGATATATATATCTAATCACCTTGATCTTCGCTTGTCGATGCCGATGTCGCCACGCGCTTGCTTGTCGTCTCGAAGTCCTCATGACGGTAACTACATATAATAACGTATCGTGCCGCATTAAAATCCAATTCAAAACCAAAACGACAGACGAATTTCACATAGGTCAAAACCTATGGTCCACCCACGCAAATCAACCAATTAACACTCGACATAGACTACAAAGGTCAAGTGACCGAATACAAAACACAATTACTAAAACCAGAATTCAAATACGTAAAACATAACCCCGAATCAAAACAACAACTCAAGAATTCACTCCCAGATTCCGGTTCAAGTGAAATTGGGGTAAGCAAACAATACTGGGATGATGTATATAGGGTATATGACCTACAGAAGCAACCTGGGCACCTGACTCGACCAAGTGGCCGGCCACATCCCTAGTAATTCTGGCCTGCTCAGCCATGGGAGTGAATTGGGGCCTCGTACTTGCAGGGGGGTCTCCTAGGGTCTTAATTTGGTCAAGAGAGTTGTTTGCTTTTCTCATAAAATTCCAGGGTCACTCCTGATTCCCTGTAGGCGTAAAAGTTCACAAAACCGATACGAAAACTTTGAGATTTGGGTTTCAGGTTTCAGTTCGTGATTGGTCTGTGTTTTAGACATTAGGGCGGGTTTAAGGTCACCACTAAAGCCCATTAGCACAACGCAACTTAAAGGAATCCCTAACCCTCTCTAGGAATTTTCAAAGCTCACAGATTCACACTAAATCGGTTCTAAACAAGCATGGATACAAACATGAATGAAATACTACACTAATGGTAAAGAGAATACCTCATTTGGCAACTCAAGAAATTTCTTGAGTTGCCCCAAGTGTTAAAAATCCATGCTTTCTTGGTCAAAAAATGCTTGTAGGGAGCTTGTGCACATTTTTAATGAAGTGGGGATGGACTTTTGATGAGTTTTTGATGATGTTTTGAGGTGTTTGAGGAGGGAGGAGGGAGGAGTGAGCCATGGTTGAGGGAGGAGTGGAAAATGAAGAGCAAATAATGGAGGGAACAAGAGCCATGACCAAGGTTTGACCCCTCACCTCTCACTCTCTCTCATGCCCATACCCATTTTTCAAATGTTTTCCCTTTTATTTTCTTTTGTTTTCTTTTCTTTTCTCATAAAAACCTAAAGCTTGCTTGAAAATGAAGAAAAGCCATGTTAGAAAATGTAACAAGTATTTGTAAATGTGACATGGTGCATGTCATGTGCATAAAACCAGATTATTGCAAGATTAGCGATTTTTAATCGCGATTAGCATTAAAATTGTATATAATTAATTATAAAAATTCATAATTTGCTTAAATCATATAAAGCACCCTCTTTTCAGTAATTCCTA